>PVJH01001524.1:10285-138137 GCA_004026705.1 Nesogale talazaci | reverse complement strand
GTCTTCTTTTGGGAGGTAGGGTGGGGATGATTAATGCAGAAACCAGGATTATTATATAGTGATAAGACCTACTAATTTATGAAGTATCAATGATCTAGACACAGAGAATCTTAATAAATATGTCTTAAAAATACTCAGATATTAATAAGAATTTACAGAACAGTCTGACCCACTGCTAGTCAGTATTCAAGTCAATTCAGCCTCATCACTAAGAGATACCCTGATCACATTTTGTTTTCCATTGATTTTAGGTTCACCCCTCCTCTGTTTTTAGAAATGGAACAGACATCATCTACCGCGTAAGCCTACTTTGAAGAGATTCCTAATTTCCTTGAATCTAAGAATGCAGAATATTTACAGAAATAATTTCATCTCTTTCAGACTTATTTAGTCCTCCAAAAACAGTGGTTCTCAACCTTCCTAATGTCACGACCCTTTCACACAGTTCCTCATGTTGTGGTGACCCCCTCAACCAAAAAATTATTTTCATTGCTGCTTCATAACTGTCATTTTGCTACTGTGATGAATCGGGCAACCCCCAGATTGAGAATCACTGTCCTAAAAACTTGCTTTAAAATTTTTCAGAGGATTGAGAGCTCAGGAAAAAAACAAACAAAAAGCTCACGACTGTAGAATTGCTCGTATTTGGAACAATTTTTTACTTGTTTCTGTGTGTGCTTGCATCCGCCTTTGCCCAATGTTGTTGTTTGTTGACTTCCTCCAGTATCATGGGACAGTCGCCCTGAAGCTGGAGGACGAAAGCTCCCCCGCTACCCAGGCCAAAGTCTCCACGGCCCGACAGCCACAAACCCCCCTGAGAGCGGCCCAAGGGCCTCACGCCGATAAGGTGGAATCCACAACGGACTCACACTTCGCCAGACAGGTATGGAAATCTTTGGGCTTCCGACTCACCCTGTCGCAAGCTGTTTGCTGGGCCCTAAGCACACAAAGTCCTCTCCAAGCGCTGGGGTAGTTGCTCAGCACACATCCTCCCCAACCAGGGAGACTCCAGCAAGATGGGGTGGGAGCCACTTTCACTTGAGAACATCCCTGCCTACTTCCCTTTCTCCCTCACAGGACCGCTTGCCCTCCTTCCCCAAGCTCTGCACTCTGGAATTAAAGGGACTTTTCTATCTTGACGAAAGCCTTCAAAAGCTGTTTCAGTGCAATGGGTTTGCCTGGACAGCCTGGAGCCCCCCAAGCAAGGTGAGACCCCTGACCCAGAGCCAAGGACATCCCCAGATATGTGCTCTGTGATAAGCTCTTGAAAAGAGAGCAGGCAAGCTCCCACGTCGCCATCAGCTCAGGCTACCTCTGCTGTTTTGCACCCGAAAGAACTGTTTAAAAGTCACAAACCCCTTTGCTTAACCAGTGCAGTTTAAGAAGATGTTTACTTAGTGATTTTAGTCCGTACAGTTAAAGGCATTGAAGTCAATGAAATCAAAAGAGGTTAAGGAGGTATGTGCTTATTTTTGTTGGTGTTGAGAATATACACAGCATCACCAATGTAACAATGTCTACGTATTCAATCTAATGCCACTGATTACAGTCTTCAAGTTGCCCAACCGTTCTTACCCTCCTTATCTGAATTGCCCACTCTCCCGTGCCCCATCCTCCCCAAACACAGACCTGTTTCTCCTCCTCCTCCGCTTCGGATCTCATCTTCCCAGTTGGGATCCCATATAGATTTCTGTAAGAGTACAGCAGCCCAGACAAGCGTTCTTGGGCATGTTAGCTGGCTACTCTGCAGATTGAAAAAGACTTCCGGGGAACGTTTTGGGCTCGAGGCTTAAGGATTATTTTAGGGCTGTAAGTTGGAGGTCCATTCAGTGTCAGTGGATCCAGAAAGTCTGGATTTGACGAGAATTCCACATTTTGTTCTATATCCCTCCCTTTTTGCTTAAATTTTTTTTAAAGTACTGTTATGGCAGTATGTAAAATCAAAGCACAGTGTTCTGTATCTGAAGCCATTGGACGGGTCAAGGTGGAGAACTGGGAGTAAGGCTGGCCCAATGTCTGATGCCAGCCTGACCCTTTTCGAGGTAAGAAAATGATGAGACTTCTGCTGAGAGCAGAGTAGGGATGGTAAAGGCTTTTATGATGTGGACCTGGACACTGTCTTTCAGGAGGCGGAAGATAAATCCTGCCCAACGGGGTGGCACCATCACTCAGGCTACTGCCATTTGTGGGTCACCAAGCAGAAACACACGTGGACCTCAGCTGCCCAAGCATGCACGGAACAGTAAGAACCCTTGTTTCCCATTTGACTGGTGCTTCTTCTCTGTTTTCCTTGTCCGTGTGTAAAACAGTTGTCACGTATTTTGTTTCCTGCTTTACAACTTCTCTGCTTTCAATGGAACCTCATTCATTCAACAAGTTTTGCGAGCCCTGTGTGTGTCAGGCAGAAAGGCCCATGCCATTATCACGGATTTGAAACTGACCTGATTCATGGACCCTGACTGGGGTCATAGTTCTTAAAACTGTGTCATGGACAGACTTCTAATGCTTTGCCTTGTGGTGAGTGTTTTGGAGGTAGTTGGAAGGCACTTTCATTAGGTCAACAGGCCTGCAGGTGCTGAACCTACCACATGATTCAAAAATGCATGGTAATGACAGGTCTCTCTCTTTTTAAAATATTTTTATTGGGAGCTCTTACATCTCATCACAATCAATACATTCGTCCAGTCAAGCACATTGGTACATAGATCACTGCCTTCATTTTCAAAACATTTTCTTCTTGAGCCCTTGGCATCAATTTCTCTTTTGTCCCTCCCCCCTCTCCTCTGCGAACCCTTAATACATTATAGTGTATTATTATTTTCATATCTCACGCCATCTGCTATCTCCCATCGCCCACAATTCTGTTCATTCCCTCACGGGCAGCTGGGGGTGAGGGTGGGGTGGGATAAATGACCATCATTGAGATCACTTCCCCCCTTCTCCCACCACCTTCCCCATACCCTCAGGGTGTCACTACCCTCATTATTGTTGCTGGGGGGTTTAATCTGTCCTGGATTCCATGTGTTGAGAGCTCTTATGTGTAGCACTGCATGCTCCAGCCTAGACGGATTTGTGAGAAAACCGAAGTCTAATAGTGGGGTTGGGGGAGCATTAAATAACTAGAGGAATGTTGTGACTTTCATCATTGCTATACTGCACCCTAGCTGACTTGTTCCTTCCTTGTGACACTTCTGTGAGGAGATGTCCAGCTGTCTGCATATGGGCTTTAGATGGTCACTTTGACTGCTCTTGTTCCCCTTGATATGATTGTTTGTTTGGGGTTTTCAAATGCCTGATACCTGATCCTGTGGACACCACCTCATAGGCAGGTGTGCTACTTCTATGTGGGCTTTGTTGTTTCTCCCTGCTAGATGCATGCTTATTTACCTGCAAGCCTTTAAAATCCCAGATACTTTATCTTCTAACAGTCAGGCACCATCAGCTTTTTTCACCATATTGGCTTATGCACCCATTTTGTCTTCAGCGATCATGTTGGAAAGGTGAGCATCACAGAATGCCAGGTTATTAGAACAAAGTGTTCTTACATTGAGAGAGGACTTGAGTAGAGGCCCAGTGTCCATCTGATACATTGATTCTTAACATATAAATAGATGTGCATAGATCTATATCCCTAAAAAACAAAGCGCGCTCCCATTGAATTGATGCAGACTGACAGCGATCCTATAGGGTGAGGTAGAATTGCCCCTTTGGGGTCCTGAACATCAGACAGTGATTTTGAACCGAGGAACTTGCAGTTATGTGGTGGGCTGTGATCTGCAAGGTCAGCAGTTCAAACCCACTTTACAGGAGAAAGATGGGGCTTTTGACTCCCATAAAGAGTTAAAATCTCGCAAACTCACAGGGCAGTTCCAGCCTGTTCTAAAGCGTCACTGAGCCACCATTGACTAGAGAGCAATGATGAGGGTTTTTTTTTTCTCAGATCCACTAGACTGGCTAAAATCATCAAGATTGACAGTACTAAATATTGATAAGGAGACAGGGTAAATAATTCAATGCTATAAAAGTGTAATCCCTCAAAACACTACTAGTGTAAAATGTGTACAACAATTATGCAGAGCTGTTGGGCAGTTTCTCATAAAGTGGATACATCTGCCCTAACAATTCCATTTCTTTTTATTAATTGAAGATGAATAAAGGTGAATGTTTCTGCACAGAGAGATGACATACACAAGAATTTCATAGAAAACTTATCCATCATCCTCATAGCTTCAGTTATCTGTTGCTTTGTTGCTGTTGTTACCATTATGGATTTGTATGAGTTCTATATGTCGTCTCTAGGAACAGCAATTGTTTCATAAGCAAAATGATAGAATCAAATTACTGAAACCTCCACCAATGTAGGGAACACACTGCACACACAATACATGTTGTATTATTTCGTCTGTGTGAATAGGAAATATTAATCTCTGATTTTAGAAGTTAAAATTATCTCTGGCAGGCAGTATAAGAGGACTGGAATATGCTGCAAAGAAATATTCCAGAGTGACAGAGAAGTTCTATGTATTGTTCTCCTTGGTTGTAACATAAATGTAGTCAAATCAAACACTTAAGAACCTATCCATATTCGTGTGTGTAAATTATGCTTCTATTTTTAAAAACCGGCTAGGATATTTTAAAGGCATGTTCAGCTATCGAGAGCTATAGCATCTGGAATCGTAAAGGCTTGAAGTTAAGCAAGCAGCCATCTAGCCCAGAAGCAACAAAGCCCACATGGAAGAAGCACACCGGCCTGTGTGAGCACGAGGTGTCCAAAGGCTCAGGTATTAGGGCTTCAATGAACAAAAAGTCCTATCATTGTGATGAGGAGGAGTGAAGATTGGGGGCACAGGCTCATCTGTAGCAACTGGACATCCCTTTGCAGAGCAGTAGCAGGGAGGACACGAGCCAGTCAGGGTGCAGTGTAGCCTCGATGAAACACACAAATTTCCTCTAGTTCTTACATGCTTCCTGCCTACTCCCACCCCTCATCGTCCCCATTCTTCCTTACAAATCTGGCTAGACTGGAAGATGTGCACCGGGACAGATAAGAACTGGAAACACAGAGAATCCAGGTCAGATGATCCCTTCAGGACCAGTGGTGAGAGTGGCGCTACTTGGAGGGTGGGGGGAAGGTGGGGGAGAAAGGGGGATCTGGTTACAAGGAGCTACATATAGCCTCCTCCCTGGGGGGTGGACAACAGAAAAGTGGGTGAAGGGAGACACTGGACAGTGTACGATATGGCAAAATAGTAATTTATAAATTATCAAGGGCTCACGAGGGAGGGGCGAGTGGGAAGGGAGGGGGAAAATGAGGAGCTACCAAGGACTTAAGTAGAAAGAGAATGTTTTGATTATGATGATGATAACAAATATGTTTTGCATGCAATAGATGTATGTATTGATTGTGATAAGAGTCCCCAATAAAATGATTAAAGAAAAGCAGGCAAAAAAAAAAGTATGTTCAAAATTGGTCAAGCCAGCTATCTTTTGCTTCCCAGATATCTCTCATATCCCAATTATGAGCGTGGACACCAGAGAAACTGTCTAGTGTCTGAGTTTTTTGAAAATAAGTTGATGGTAAAAAGGATTCAAAATATCAGATATTTTAAAAATAATTATTGTGTGTGAGCATAGAAGGTAAGTCAGAAAGAATGGCTACCAAAACATAGAGACCTTTCTTATACAACACTATCCCAATGTGGAGCTCTCGTTCTTTGGTGTGACCTCCAGCTAGGTCTGTACCCTTCGGGAGGCCCTGTTTCCCTCTCTCTCACTCTCTCCAGGGCAGTCTGTGCTGTGGGATTGAAATCACGTCACCACAGCCATTCTGCTGCCCCTGTGGGTGGACGCCAACCAATCGTGTTGCTTAGACATGTGCCTTGGGTTTGGGCAGCTCTATCTTCGCGATATCCTCTGTGTGTGCAGAAGATACATCTGTGTGTGTGCGTAAGAGAAATCTGAAGGAACAGGACCAGCACCGTACAGTGGATGGCGTGCGATTTCCCAAGGACGTTCTTGTAGGTCAGCCCTTGTTACCCTTGAAGAATGAACCAGTGAGATGTCATGATGAAAACAACCCCTGGGTGTAACTTGCCTGGCCTTTCCCCCCAGAGGCTTTTGTGCATTGTCTGAAAGCTTCTTCGCCATCAGCTCCCATGACCCTCTGTGTCATTGGAGAAAGTCTATTAAGATCGCCCCTGTAGGAGTCCAGAAAGATGCTTGCCATTCTCTGCTTGACGTGGAACTGGTCCAGCAGATCCTGTCGGAAGCCGCTGTCTTGAAGGGGCCTTTATTTATTTGAAGACACTCACAGGGCTATGGACGTATGACTGAAAAATTTGTCTGTAGCTATTCAGTGACAGGTTTCAAAATGTTTCATTTGGGGAAAAAAGAGAACAACCTCATGCAAGAACAAACTAGAACCTGAGTGGCAGCACTTTGCAACTTCACCTTCATATATGCCCCTAGTACGGGATGTTAGAGAAAGAAGGCATTCTTTCACCAAAATACCTAGCTGTCTTATTTTAACTTAAGGCTGTCTGGTTGCATCAAAAGGCTCAAGTAGGAGTAATAGGTCACCTCGTTTTCTTCCTCAAGGAAAATACTTAAAAGGAGACTAAAACAACCGTCACCACCATCTAAATCAGCAAGGAAGAGATGGATATATGCTGCAAAGGGGAAAGGAGTATAGCTCTTCCAGTGATAAAATGTGGGGGCAAGGGAGTTATACTCCAGCCCAAGTTTACCAAGACCACCTTGCCACTAGGGAGAACAAGAGAACCCGCAAACCCTAGGGTGGACGCAGCTTTATTGTTCCATTTCTGTGTTCTCAAAGGATAAGCCAAGACCCTATAATGACATTCATTGATCCTGATGATTTTGCTGACCATAATGATTTTCATTTGTTAGAGAAATAAGAGTAGTGTTTAATGGGATGCACCTTCCATAGGTGCTGGTGAAAGGTTTCCAAGTGTCTTTTCTTATGACTTTCCTTTATTCTCACACTGTAGTCTTCTAGATATTTCTCTGTGTGTGTGTGTGTGTGTGAGCACAAATACCTTTTTCTCCCTTGAAATAATGATAACATATAGCAATATTTTTAGTGCCCTCATGTTGATAATCCTTATCAGTCCCTTAATAGCGTCTTAAATGTTTTTGGTCTAGCTCATGGCAGGTGAGCTTTAATGATGCTTACAAAGAGTAGGAAGCCATTCTTTTGGACTCTGTCAATCCTGGGAATATATTGAGAACATAGAATGATTTTTAAAAGCCCAACTCTCTGCTCCTGCAATGAACCCCGACTTTGGTTTTAAGCACCTGGTCATCAGGACCCTCTGACTTGAGCCCAAGCTAGTATGACATGCCTTTCTGGCAATGATACCATATAACACTTGATAGAGTTCGGAGAATGCCCTCATGTACACTGGCTTATTTGATCCTCCCACCACTTCAGTAAGGGAAATGGCTATCATTATCTATATTGTGCAACTTGAAAAATGAATAGGTCAAAGGCAGCAAAACCACATGCTCATGGCCACAGAAGCAAGTAAAAAGAAGAGATGGCCCTTCCACTTTCCCTTAATCCACCCTCCAAAGTATGGACCCAGAAATGGAGACAATTTCTCATCGCAGGTATGTCAAGAATGCACCTGTCTCACTTTGCATTGGGATAGCTTAGATTTCAAATTTCTGAGTTATGTGTGCATAATTTTGCATATCTCACAGCAGAGACAAGCCAGGACCTGTATAGAATTCAATTTTTCTTTGGATTTACATCAAAGTAAACTTGTAGAGTCAGTCAGAAGTCCAGCGGAGTTCCAAGTTAATGGGCACATTCATTCATCAAGCATTTATCATGCACGGATTCAATGGCCGGCTCTGGGATGCCTGAGGAGTGGAGCTGGGACAGTGGTTGAGCATGTCGCTGCTAATCAAGTGTTTGACTGTCTGTATCCGCCAGCAACTCCACAGGAGAGAGAGGCATCACTCTGCTTTCATCAAGATGACACTCTTGGGACTCCTCTCCCATCATTCTCCTCGGTGTTCGTTAGAAGTCAGACTCTGTTGGAAAGCAGTGGGGTTTTTTAATAGGGAATGTCTAGGCTAGACCCTACATTTGGAATAGTTGTTATCTTCTAATCTCATTCTCCCACAATGAAATCCAAAAGTTAAACCATTCATTTTTTTCATTCCTAACTTTCAGCGTAATGGGCAAAATGGCTCTCCAGATCCACCTGTTCTCTGTGACAAGTCTCAGGCACTAAAAATTGACACATTCTAAGACCCTTACCTAGAAGCCCTGGTAGCATAGGGGGTATGCTTCAGACTGCAATCTCAAAGGCCAGAAGTCCGAATCCACCAGCCTGTCCATGGAAGAATATGGTGCTTTCTACTCTTGTAAAGAGTTACCTTCAGGAAAACCCACAGGAGCGATTCTACCTGGTCCGACAGGGTCACTATGTATCCTCATCAACTTGATGGCGGTTAGCAAAACAAAAAGAGTCTCCACACAGTCCCGATTGTGCCTTCTCACACTGCTCTCTCAAAAATGTGAAGGTCATGAAGTTTGAAAGATAGAATTTAGTTATCATCGAGTGGATCGCTTACTATCAGAGCAATGAAGACATTCCCTCTGCTTAGATAAGAGGACCCAGCACTATTTGTGCACTGCATGTCTAAGAGTGTGGTATTTGTTGGTGCTGCTGGGCATCAACCACTGATGGCACAGTGGTTAGGAGCTCAGTTGCCATCAGAAAGGTTGGCACTCAAGCCCACCCACCTTGGAAAGCCTGTGGAACAGCACTGCTCTGTCTGGCGAGCTCACCAGGAGTTGAATCCATGCACTGGCAGTGGTTGGGGTGGGGCTTGGTCATCTTTACAGTAGCCGATGGTCAGCTCTTTCCCCGGGAGAGCCGCAGGGTGGGTGCAGGCTGCCACGTGTGCATTATGAAGTGGAACACTGGACTATTTCCTCACCGGGGCTTCTTCTCCAATGTCATAAACAGAAGGGCACTTTGTTCTGGAGTGAACAATGACAAAATCTATTGTAAGACCCGAACATCTCCCACCCTTACAGGTGGCATTGTAAGCAGGAAACGACTTTGTGCAGATTATTTAAAGTTCCTTCCATGAACCCCCTGAGCCTCAGGGTGATGTCTTAAGCTATAGAACTACGACTTCTTTTTCAGTACAAACTGACAAGTTCCCTTAGAACAAAAGAAAGTTTGTGGTGTCTGCTGGGAATTTCTCAGGGTTTTTAGGAAGGAACTAATTATCCATAACCCCAAATAATATAGTCTTTCAAATTATATTGTATCCACGTCCTATATTGATCCATGAATGAAAGTACCTATCTTCCAAAAGGCATTTCTGTTGGCATTCCAGGGTGTGTCAGCAATGATCATGAGGACAGACCCTACAGGATGAGGTGACATTTTGTTCTCTTCTACATGGGTTGCTATGACCTTAAGCCAACTCAACAGTATCTAACACCTCCACACGGTCAGAATCGACTCAATGGCACTGAACAGCAGCATGCATGCGATGCGTTCACATTTCTCTCTCACTGACCATTCTTGGCCTCGCTCATCTATTTTCTCTGGCTTCCTGGCTGGAAGGTTCCATCCAGGTTCATTCACAGCGGCCATGCCTCAGTAGGAAGAGTCAAATTCACTTTAGCCCTTGCCCCTAATCAAATTGCCAGCTCGACTCAAGCCTTTATTGCCAATCTCCTTTCCTCTCCACTGGCGTTTCGTGTTTCTAATCCAGAGGAGCCAGACTCTTAGATTAAGCATTTCTTGAATTTACATATTGTAATCTTGTCTGCTCATTTCCTTTGGCAGTCCTTGTACATTGGTAATTCTATTATTATAGCTCATTATCTATGAAACCATTTTGTTTCTGACAGAAGTGTCTGGAACCCCTGCTGGCCTCGCCTTAAATGTTTACTCTGAAGTGTACTTCTGCTGCTGCTATTTGCTGATGAGGCAGTTCGAATACAGGGGACCCAATGGGTGAAGAGACCAACTGCTCCATGAGGCTTTCAAGGCCCTGACTTTTTATAAACAGACAGCCATACCTGTATTCTAAGGGGCCTCCCAATATTCCCCGCCTTTCTAGGACTAGCCAACCATTTAGTCACTTGTATACCTCAGGGACTCCATGAAATATAACTGAATGAATCAAAAGAGTTTTTTTAAATAGTATTTATTTCTGTAGCCAGAAAAGTAGAACTATTTTTCCTATTATACTTTACATGCCTTCAGGTGTCAGAGCAATCAAAAGCTTCTTATTTATGCCTGCATAAATATGCCTTATGTATGCCTTATGTATGCCTACATATTTTATTTTTTATCCAGACAGCATCTACTGTATTTTTGTGTGCATGAACATAAAGGGTAAACATGCCATTTGTATTAAATCATCAGCTTAGAAATACCCAAACATTCATTTTGTGCAGAACTATGTCCTAATGCTTGACTTATCCTAAACACATATGTTGTCCCCATCTCACTTGGGGGACCTCTTGCTTGGAGAGTCAACAAGAAAGCCAAAATCGTCCTTGAACATATGAGACAAATTGTGTAATTCACTCTTTTTAAATGTGAGAATTGAGAAGAGATGTTAAACAGTCTGCAACAAGGCTCTGTAATGTCCTGGTATGAGTCCTGGCATCATGAGAATGGATATTGTGCTCAGCTGCTCTCCAAAAGCTGGTTGGTTGTTGAAGTTCACCCGGAAGAAAGACCTGCCAATCTACTGCTGAAAAATGAATCATTGAAGACCCGAGGGAGCCTGCTTCTACCCTGGCATCCATCAGGTTGTCATTGGGTAACTTAGAGTCAACTCAACCGTTATATTTGTTTCTGATGATGATACTGAAGGACAAGTGCTCCTTAATAAGAAGTCGGAGGCAAAAAAAAAAAAAAAAAAAGGAAGTCAGAGGCAAAGCATAATGAAGTAGAACTTAAACCCTGGCTTCACATGTTCTACAAAGCAGAGAGCAGCATCCTTGATCCCTGCCCACTGTGGAAAACTTGATTCTCTTGTGTCCTTTGCTCCAGTAAGGTAGAATTAGTATAGTGGATATGTCCTGGAGAGGAGAGATGGTGCTGTCACTTCTCCAGAGATTGTCAGACAGGAGCTGACAGCAATGATAGGTCCATATGTCCAATACCAGTCTATAGAGTGTTCTTCAGATTCACAAGGCACATGCAATGACCCTAGGACAATCACCTTGGATGCAGAGCCTTGTGTATCCAAGGTGGTAGAAGCCTCTCAGCACTGGCAGGGACCTCTATGTGACTTTTCTGGCTTCAAAGGTCTGGTTCCATCAGGTTAAGCCCATGTGACTTTTCCTCTGGCTTCTCCAGATTCCAGGACTCAAGATCTATCAACATGCTGCCATGTTGTCTTGTCAGTAGAGTGTCCTGAGGGACTGAGTCATAGTCTCTCACCTTCATGGGGGAAATATTGTGAGATTTTTCCAGAATTCTCAGTAGAAAACCATGCCTACACAGAGATCTCATTGGCTATCCCCAGGTTGACAGACTAGATTCCACGCCTACACTCTTAATCAAGTTGGCACCGGAGTACATGACTGCCAAAGGTTTGATGGTGGGCTCATTTCACTTGGTCACAACTCCTGAGTGTAGTTGATTAAAAACATCAAGCTCCAAAAGCAGGCCTCAAGGAACCAGATTGTATCTGAAGACAGTTTGGGTTATCGTTCTGAGAAAATTAACTGGAGAATTGCCAGTTTCCCATGATTTAGAAATACATTTCTTAAGAAAGCAGAAATATCTAGGCATCAACTAATTAATTCATCTCTATAAATAGGCTGTTGCTGAATTTCTCCCAAATAGGCTTTAAACCTACTGAATGTGTGCACCACGGTCAAAACATTACCGTAATATGTCACTCTCCTTTGCTGCCACTTACCCCAACCCTGTAGATAAGTCTAAATCTCTGGGAAAAGTATATGAATTTCAGAAAGCTCATGGAGAAATGGAATGAAAAGATAATAGACTTTTCCCACAAACCCTTTGATGTGTGTGTACCTGTACACACACACACACACACACATTATGGCTTGATGCCCTGGGGTCACTTCCAATGGATGCCAGCCCTGTCCAGAACAGAATGAAACACTGTCCAGGCCTGTACCAACCTTACCCTTTGCTATTCTTGAGTCCATTGTCGTAACCACCATGCCAATCCAACTTGTCAAGGCACTTCGTCACTCACTAGCCCTCTACTGTGCCAGGCATGATGTCCTTCTCCACAGTCTGGTCTCTTCTGATAACATGTCCAAAGTATGTGAGACACATACACACAGACAGGAACTTTACAACGGTTGTTTGAAAAATGTAATTTATGGGGTGGGGGGGGGGAGAGCAGTATAATTAATGGATAATGGAATTTTCCCATCACTAACATCCTGAGTCCTCCTTGTATATATTTGCTGCTCTTTTACAGGATGAGACCATTCTGACTCCTAATGATATCACATGACAGAGTGGAACTCTCAAGTTCCTCCCACAACCTTTATGGGCATAGCTCTCCAGCTCTTTCTCACTCAGAATTGCTGAGCGAGTCTCAGCTGCCAAGCTTTTGATTGGTTGCCCAATGCCCAACCATTACACCCCCACCTGCCTGCCTTTCTCATATGGTGGTGACTTATTTGATGCTCTGGAAATATCTGGATTTCAAATGCCAGCAGGGTCATCCGCAGTGGACAGGTTCCAGTGGACCTTCCGAATCAGACAGACTGGGAAAGAAGGCTTCCAAAATTTAGCCAATGAAAACTCAAGACCTTGACAAAATATCATCCAATATAATGCTGGGAGATAAACCCACAGTGGTGGGGGGGTGGGGGGAGGAAGGAAATAGAAGCATTCATATTGACCATAGGCATGGACTCCAGGGTACCAGTGAGGTGCAAGGAGATGGTGCAAGATGAGGCAACATTCATTCTGTGCCCATTGATTGCCAAGAGCTGGATGGTTTAGCCACGATTTCCAATTCTTCCAGCAGCAGCAGGCCAGATAGCCAATGATGGGTGACATTGAGTAAACCTGCTGCCTGCGACCTCTTCGAAGTATTGAAAAGCAAGGGCTATTTTGAGGACCGAGGTGTGCCTGACTCAAGCCAGGGCATGCTTCGCATGCATGTGAAAGTTGGACACTGAATAAGGAAGACCGAAGACGAATCGGCGCATCTGAACCAGCACAGTTCTGGCAACGCATGTGGAAAGTATCCTGGAGTTCCAAGAGAACAAACAAATCTGTCCTGGAAGAAGTCCAGCCTGAGTGCTCCTCAGAGGCGAGGAAGGTGAGGCTTCATCTGGGGACTTTGGATATGCTGTCAGGAGAGGAGAAGCCAGGCCCAGAGAAGGACGGCATGCTTGGAAAAGTGGAGGGGCAGTGAAACAGAGACAGGCCCTCAGCAAGATGGACGGACACAGCGGCTTCAGCGATGGGCTCTAAGTAAGAACAATTTTGCAGGCGGGACAGGAGCGAGTCGTGCTGTGTGTTGTGATACACAGGGTCCCCAGGAGTGGGAGCCAGCGTGAGGGCGCCCAGCAGCGTTAGCAACATAGCTCTTCTCTCTCTCCAGACCCTCTGGCCTTGTTTTGAATCTGATACTTATCTATGTTATGTCAGCAGAAATGCACAATCGCGCTGGTCACTGAGCTTTCATTTTCATTTTCATTTGTTTGCCTGTAGGCTCCTGGGCAGCCTTGTGACTGTCCTCACCAGGCAGCATATGCAATGGCTCTGGGACATGAGTGGAAAGCGGCCCTTCTGGATAGGCAAGTATCTGTGCTGCATGGAGCAATAAGACCAGGGCGCCAAGAGCTTGGACGCTTCCCTCTGCTACCTTCTGGGGGACGGTGTGTCCCTAGCCTGCCAACAGCACTCCATAGCTCAGCGGTGTGGGACACTTAGCAGCCTTTAAACCCTGTGACGGAATGATTTCTTTAAGTCATCTATCTCAAAGAAATAATTAGCAGTGTGATTAGATTTATAGGGAGGCAAGCTCACCCCAATTTCTAAAAATTGCAAAAAGGTAATAAGAAACACTGTAAATCAGAGATGGTTAGACGAATTATAGTCTAGCCATCTGAAGATAGATGTAATATTTAAGGCTTTTGTAAGGCTTTAAATGTTCAAGACATGACAAAATATATGTGAGATGCACATTATGCTGCATAGAGAATGTGTAATTTATTGTGATTATAGCAAGGTGTGAAATAAAAAGTCTACAGTCATAGAAAGCATAAAGTAATATAGAATAAAAAATAACTTATATGTATGTGGTGATTGTACATAATGTAGTTATGTGTGTTTATGTAAAAATATTAGAAATGGTTTACTCCAGGTGGGATTAAAAGGTAATCTTGATTGTATTAACTTAGGATTTTAAAATATTTTCTACAGTTTTAACGATAAAAAAAATCCCATCTTAAAATTCCTCTGGGACATCAAAGCCAATAGTCCCCTTCAAAGAATTTTATTTAAAAAAAATACAAACAAAAAACCATGAAGAACACAGTATTAACATCTCCAAATTTCTGGTATGTTCAGTGTGTCACTAAATTTTTATTTCAAGGGTCTCTCCTCACAAAGTCGTTAGCATAGCTGTGATCAATAATTCCAATAGGTACTCTCCAAAGAGATAGAGAATTGCTAGCCAAATGGATTCCTCTTGATTCCACCCACAAGGATGGGGAGAAGGACCTGTTGTGGGGTGGTGGGGGGGGGGAGTTTGTTTACTATGTGACTAAGGGTGTCACACTCACAGTCACACTGAGTTTGGGAGATGCCAGATCATTCTATTCCAGCGGATTCTGTCTGCATCTCATTCTGTTTTATTTAAAAGAGAGAAAGGAGTAGAGGAACATTACATTAAGAAAATGGCTTTAATCACTTTTACACCCTTAAAGTGTTATGTGTAACTCTTCCATGGGGAAGAGGGGCGGGGCGCAAGCAGGTAAAAGCTGCTGTTTATGGCAATTGTATGAAGCAGGAAATTTAAATCTGAGATGAAAAATAATTCACAAAAAGCTGGTTTCAAATATGAAAAACAAGACATCTTAGTAATGGAGAAAAACAGTAGACAATAGAAGAGCAATACAACAGTATCTGCTTCTCTGCTAGCTCTCTCTGCCTGTAGGATTATATGACTAATAATCAGAACTCGAACTCATGGCCAATGGGTCATTTCCAACCCACTATGGCCTCTTAGGACAGGGTAGAACTGCCCCCTGTGTGTTCCTGAGACTGTAACTTTCCAAGGGTAGAAAGTTCTGTCTTTCTCTTGCAATAACAACAATCACTGCTATATATTAAATACATATACAGTGAAGCTTCAAGAAGTTTATGGAAAGTGGAATTGAAAAATAATAGCATTTTTTTCCAAAAATATTTTGATGCCCTCTGGTATATGAGAATGTTGAATTGCACATGTTTGTGCAACTCTTATTTGACCCTCAAAACAGTTCTTGATGTACTCAATTGTATCCCCACTTTTTGGCTGCATTTTTTAAAACCTCAGCTTTAAGTTTCCATTCAAAGAGGGTTTTCTAGCAAGTGTGACACTGGGGTTTGAACTCAGATCTGCCTGACTCAAAACCCAACTCTCACCTGCATCTTACTGGATTTTAGATCCTGCTACTTCTTTTGGCATGTCTGGGTGGTGAAAACACTTCACACACTTGGCTATTAAGTGGAAATTGACCATTTCAATTCACCCAGAGGAACCTTGGAAGAAAACTCTGGTGAGCAACTTCCGAGATATTCAGCTATGAAAAACCCTTTGGGTTACAGTTCTATTGTGACACACACCAGGGGTCGGCAGGAGTGGGAATCTATTAAATAAATACCCACTAGTTATCAACTTGATTTAGAATCTGGGTCTTCGTATGCATGTGACTCCTGAGTTGAGAACTTGTCAAAGGATAAGTGCAATCAAATGACTTCACCCTGTTTGTCTGTTTTTGCTGCACATTAGGCCTGAACGACCGAGGACAGGTTGGTCACTGGGAGTGGATTGGTGGCGAGCCAGTCACTTTCACCAACTGGAGGAAACTACCCCCTCCATCTTCCAAGCCTGGGAAGCACTGTGTCCTGGTACAAAGGCAAGGGAAATGGCAAGCCAAGGACTGTCGGCTTGGCAAACCCCACAGCTATGTCTGCTCCAGGAAGCTCTAAGTGCTGCTGCCCATCCAGGGCCCACCTGGGGTTCACACCTATTTCTTCATAGGATTTGTGACTGAGGCTCAGGAGAAAAGCAATGGCCGTGACTGCTCTCCTAACATGGATAACATCATAATCTATGAGTGCTTCTCTCCAGTTTGAAATGGACCATTAACCTATTACTCCAGAAGGATCGAGGAGTGCATGTTTCATGGCAAGATGAGATCGGATGTTTTGCATCACAGTGTGCATTTTAATTCATGGATAGACCCACAGTGCAATTGGATGTGAGATCCGCTTCTCCCAGGAGACATTTTTCTCTCTTCTGAAAGTAAATCCCAGGCAGCACAAATATCATGATCCTTGGACATTTTTGTCCTATTACCTCAAATGAAGCCTTCCTGAAATCTAGAGCGGGTGCTCCTACCATGCCAGCCTGAACCTAGTGAACCTGCCAGTTTATTGACCGGGGCTGAATTGTCAAAGGTGGCTTTGTCCTCTCAGAGTCCTTGCAAATGTGGTGCCTGATGTTAAAAGGTGTGGACAAAAGAGGGAACAAGTTTTTTTAAAACAGTCTGGTGGCCAAGGGGCATTTTAGATGGGAGAACCACTCTTACAGGCTTAACTCCAAAGCCCTCGTTGAAGCAGCCCTTCAGGGACTCCCTTTATCTCCAAAGTCTCCAGGGAGAACGTTGGCTATATAACTCCCTGGCCATGCAGAATCTTGAGAACTTTGAAGTGCCATGTGTCTCTTCACTGCCGTGTAGACTACTAACCAGCATATCTCAAGGGCATTTGAAATAGTCTATCCAAATGATGACTGACATAAGAGGAAAAATATCAACAATGAAAAGTAATACTGAAAACAGAGCCCTTGGAAGCCTATATTCTCAGAAAAAGATTTCAATGCAATTCTGAGCTTTTAAATCTTTCATCTTTGCAGAAATGCCATGCTAACTCGATTCTCTAATGTGCAGATACCTTATTAATTTATAAGCTCAGTCGAGGGAAGCATCTTTGTGGCAGTGAATTACAGGACTAAATACAGGCCATTACGTTTGCGTATTACTCCGGATATTTTTTCTCTTCCCAATCAATGAAAAGTTTGGTTATGCCAAGTATAAACATCTGTATGAATAGCAGGGCAGCATCAGAACCAAGTAGGTAATCACCTAGATTAGGATTTAAGTGCTGGTTTGATTAGAACTTTCCCCTCCCACACTGCGATCCAGTCAATGTTGACTCACAGAAAACCTCTATGCGTTTCTGAGACTGTTACTGGTTATGGGAATAGAAAGGACAGTCTTTCTCCCTCAGAGGTACTGGTGGTTTTGAACTGCCAACCATGCAGATTACAACCTATAACCACTATGCCACTATACCACCAAGGCATTATAACAAGACTTTGGGTGAAACCATTATTATTTGAACAAACCCAGTGTATTTTTGGATATTAAAAATAGGATAGGCTTCCTTGGTTTCTGTTCATGTATCAAATCTTGCTTTTTGTGGATAGGAAAAAATGTACAGAGAGAAGTTAGGGCAATATTCAGATGACCTACCTCTGACTTAAATCTAAACATTGGGATGGAATCAGTTGACTTCTTGCCTTACATGGAAGACTGGTTTAGCTCACAGTTCTCCCATGCCCCCAAGCCATCTCAGATGTTTAACCAATGGATGTCAAGCTCACCTCCCTGGACCAGTTCCAGTCAGATTCCAGTCGAGGCCTTGCTTCTGTCAATGAAAAGGTGGATTCAGTGTAGAGTGGAGATGAGTTGATTTGAAGGATTACATCCTGGGAGGTCGAGAAAAAGTTCAACAAATGAGGAATTCAAGGATCACTCCTCTCTATGGGAACTCTAGAACTTTCTAGACTATTTTAAATGGGAAATATAGAATTCTGCCAATGCTGTGAAATTCAGGAAGCCTAGTAATTTTAGCATACATGTCTGCAAGGAAAAGATTTAAATAGAATTGCAAATGATAGCATACAGACAAAATGTTTTGATTTTTATAACTAGAAGATAACCACTATAATTACAGTATTAAACCTATAATATACCAAGTCATCCAAGCCCACTGCCTTTCAGTCAGTGGGTCCTTATAGCAGCCCTATTGGACAGAAATGAACTGTTCTTGGCTTTCTGAGACACCTCATAGTCTCCCTGCGGACAGCTGCCATTAGTACCCAACCCTTAACTTAGTAAATTACCCTTCTCCACAATATACTAGAACATGTAATAAAATAGGGATGATTTTAAAATATTCCTGATTGCAAAAACACTAGTTGGAAACTCTTAGTTCAATGGTTTGAAAGATAATGCAAAACCAACAGGCAAGTTGGGTGTTGAGCAATTCTGGCCTTCTTGCCCTCCTCATGACTGGGCTCTGGTTAGGGGGGTGGGGAATACAACAGGGAGTATGAGGTTGGCATGTTCGAACCTCCTCTCTTGACATTCCATAGCTGGCCCAAAGTTTCTGGTGGGAAGAAAAGATTTGGCATCAGGGGTAGAACAGGAATGAGGGCTTATAGAAGAGAAAAAGGAAAGAGGAGAGAGGGGTTCCATAGGAGAGGATGAGGTTGCTGGTTGTTGTGATTGAAGGAGACCATCAGAAAGAAGGCTCTGAACACCACCCAGTTCCTCTTTCAAACTTGAATTCTAACTCAGGTAAAGTCCTCCTTTATCTATGGGCTTCAAACCAAGTACAATAATCGGTAGCTTTTCTGAATCCTCAGATGTTTGGGTCTTTTACAAATACCAGCCTATTTTCACTAAAAAGAAGTCTAAAACAGCATAGATATTTCTGTTGTTTGTTTTGAATACAGTCAAGATGGCTATATACACATGTATTTTTTTGGGGGGTTTTGAGGCATCACTGCTCTCCGGTGGTGGGAGTAGGAGGCCCAGCCCCACTGCTGGAATTTAACCTCCGTCCCAGTGGGCCGCAGTCCCGTGCACAACCACTACGCCACCGGGGCACAGCCCTATACACATGTATTTTAATGAACAATGGTTCTGTACAGTTTAAACCATAAACTGGTGCTGATTAATTTCTTCAACAAGGCAGCATATTAATGTACTGTATTTAGTGTTAAATCAAAATGAATAAAATATACTTATTTCTTGTTTGGGTCCAGTGTTCCTTAAGTTATTAATATTTCATGGTTTTCCTAAAGATACATGGGTTTCATATTTTAATAATTTGCAGGAAGGCAGGGGATGAGGGAGAAAATGCAACATGTTTCTTTTATCCTTATACTTTCAGCCACCTTTGTTGTATGGCTTCCATCCATCCATCCATCACCTATTCATCCCTCAGCAAATTCTAAATATGGAATGTCAAACATATTCCTGATATTTCTATAGATGCTAGAGATATTATAGTAAAAAGAACAGAAAAATTAAAAACATAAAACAGATCATATACATTTCTTACATTTTTTCTCCCTCCACAGTTTTTATTAAGCTACCGAGTATTCCAAGCTAATTGTGCACATTTTTTAATAATATATTTTTCTTTTTTCCCTGCATCACTGCCCTGTTGGGAATAGGAAGCTCAGCCTTGCTCCTGGAGAGCTGCTACTGGATTTGACCCACCAACCCTGTGGGCCACAGTCCCGCACACAACTGGGGCCCCACTCATTTCTTACATTTTTTTAAGCCTCGTGCTATTTATCAGGGAGTTAGTTGCAGTAGAAATCATTGATTGTATTGTTCTTCAGAGGTGGAGGAAAATACACTAGATATAAACATCATAGACTGCCTTTTGTTTTATTTGTCTTTAAAAAAAACAAATCATTTTATTAGTGGCTTGTACAACTCTTATCACAACCCATCCATTCATCCATCCATTGTTTCAAGCACATTTGTACATCATCATTTGTATCATCATTTGTATCATCATTTTCAAAACATTTTCTTTCACTTGAGTCCTTGATAATTTATAAATTATTATCCCATGTCTTACATTGACTGATATCTCTCTTTACACCCTTTTCTGTTGTCTTTCTCCAAGGGAGGGGATTATACGTAGGTCATTGTGATTGGTTCCTCCTCCCCTCAACCCCTCCGCCCTTTCTCTTGCCCTACTGGTATGACTACTCTCAATATTTGTCCTGAGGGGGTTATCTGTCCTGGATACCCTGTGTTTCCAACTTTTATCTGTACCAGTGTACATACTCTGGTCTAGCCAGATTTGTAAGGTAGAATTGGGATCATGATAGTGGGGGGTGGGATGTGAGGGTGGGGAGGAAGCATGAAAGAACTAGAGGAAAGTTATATATTTCATCGGTGCTATACTGTACCCTGACTGGTTCATCTCCTCCCTAAGACCCTTTTGTAAGGGGATATCCAGTTGCCTACTGATGGGCTTTGATTCTACACTCCCTCTCATTCAAAATGATATGATTTTTATTGTTGTTCTTTGATGCCTGATACCTGATCCTATTGACACCTCATGATCACTCAGGCTGGTGTGCTTCTTCCATGTGGGCTTTGTTGCTTCTCAGGTAGATGGTAGATGTTTATCTTCAAGCCTTTAAGATCCCAGACACTATATCTTTTAATAGCTGGGCACCATCAGCTTTCTTCACCACATTTGCTTATGCACCTGCTTTGTCTTCAGTTATCGTCTTGGAAAGATGAACATCATGGAATGCCAGCTTAACAGAACAAAGTGTTCTTGCATTGAGGGAGTATACTTGAGTAGCGGCCCAATGTCCATCTCCATCTGCTACCTTAGTACTCAACCTATAAACATATGCATTTGGATCTATTTCTCCATCATCATACATAGATGTTATGAATCTAGCAATAACTTCCTGAGTGCGTTGGTGCTGTTTTTAGGTGCCATGGAGTGGCCCTGGCCCCTAGTGACCCTATGTACAATGGAATGAAACACTGCATAGTTCTGTGTCATTCTCACACATGTTCCCGCGTGAGCCCATCATTGCAACCACTCTGTCAATCTGTCTTGTTGATGGTCTTCTCACTGCCCTTCCACTTTACCAAGCATGATGCCCTTCTCCAGGGACGGGTCTCTCTCGACAACATGGCCAAAGTTTGTAAGATGAAGTCTTGCCATCCTTCCTTTAAGGAACACACTGGCTAGACTTCTAAGACAGACAGGGTTGTCTTTTTAGTAGTCTATGGTACTTTCAAGATTCTTCTCCAACACCACAATGGAAAACATTTGTTTTCTTTGATGTTTCTTATTTGATGCCCAACTTTCATATGCACGTGAGATAATTGAAAATACTATGGCTTCAGTCAGGGGCACCTTAGTCCTCAGAATAACATTCTTGCTTTTCAGTACTCTACGGAGGTCTTATGCAGCAGATTTACCCACTGCACCTTGTCTTTTGATTACGGGACTGCTATCGTTGTGAGCATTGATTGTGAATCCAAGCAAGACAAAAATCCTTGAAAATTCTAACCTTTTTTCCAATGACCGTAATGTTACCTATTGGTCCAATTTTGAGGATTTGGGTGTTATGTGTTGTAAAATTGGGTTGTATAGTTGAGTGTATAACTGGGACAAAATATTATTGCAAGAACTTGTCTCTTGTCTCCAAAAACAGGTTAAGAGCTAAATTTTAAAAAAATCTCGCTAACTAGATGTGACAATCTCCCCTCTCCTCAAAAAGAAGCAGACAGTATGTGTCTCTGGACTATATTTTTGAAATGGGAGAGAGACACTTTGATATCATTCATGAAACTATTTTTACAAAAGGAGAGACTGAGGTGAGATTATAGAAGTCAGTACTTGAATGGAAACCTTCTAAATTGTATGCTGATCTCCACTTTTTATTCTACACATCTAGTACTATCCTGAGAAAATTGTTCAACTCCAGGTAAGTAAAAGATTTCTGGGGCTGAGCCCCGGTGGCGTAGTGGTTGTGCGCGGGACTGCGGCCCACTGGGACGGAGGTTCAATTCCAGCAATGGGGCTGGGCCTCCTACTCCCACCACCGGAGAGCAGTGATTGCCCCCCCCCCCAAAAAAAAAGATTTCTGAATGCAGAGTATGATGCAGTTCTTCATAATATTTGAAGACATTATGTTAAGAAGTCAGACACAAAGACCACATACTAGAGTAAGCCCAAAAGCATTGGTACTTCGTTTTCAGTTCATACACACATGGAGTTATTCCAAACAGAGCCTGTTTATGCATGTCTTTACAGCCAATGGATGGTTGCAGACCAATTCTCACAGTGATACATGTGTTGTCCGAGCCTCACTAAGTTTCCTTCAAAAAAACAAACAAAAAAAGGCCTACGTGATTCCTAAGGGGTGATCTTGATAGAAATTCTTTGTAGATAGATAAGCATTCTCCTATCACATTGTACTTCAAGGTGGATCTTAAACTATCCTTTTGGATGATGAATAAAACCCTGGTCTTCTTGATTGTGTCACTCCTGACAAAGTAAAACATACGATTTTCAGATTTATTAAACAGTCATTACAAGTTCATAACAGTCTAGGATATCAATCTTTCTGCTTTCCACTTCATTTTTAATAATTTACAATTTTTCTGTATTCATACTTTGTACAATCCACGTGACAATGATTAATTGATGTTTGCAGCTGTTTCTTCTCATTTTGAGACATTCCCAACAGGTGCAGAAGGTTTTATTCTAATGAGTTACCATGGTCAACTCTATTTTTAGAAGTAGCTCTTTCTTGGTTATATCTTCGGTGTCTTCCAGCCCGTGGGGGCCATCTTCTGGCACTCTCTCTGACAATGTTCTGCTTCTGTTCACTGGCAATTTTTGATGCTAACCATAGGATTTTCAATGACAACTCTTCTGCAGTGGACAACCTATTACTTCATAGCATGTGCTGAGTCTGGAAGATTTGCTGAAAACGTTCTCTTTAGGTGACCCTGATGGTGTTTGAAATACCTGTGACACAGCCTCACAGCAATGCACAAGGCACCGCAGTACAACAAACAGATAGACAAAAGGCTGATGTAGTATTCATCTATGCCAGGAAATTTGTAAGACAGCTTCCCAACCAACTTCTAAGGAAAGATCCATATTTGTACCCATCCCAAAGAAAGATGACTCGGTAGAATGTGAAAATTTCAAAACAATATCATTGATATCACATGCAAGTAACATTTTTTGAAAATCATTTCATCACCGTTCTAGCAGTACATTGACAGGAAGTGGCCAGAGGTTCAGGGTGGATTCTGAAGAGGATAAAGGACAAGGGATATCATTGCTGATGTCAGACGGTTCTTGGTTCAAATCGGAGCATACCAGAAAGATGTTTACTTGTGTTTTATTGACTATGCAAAGGCATTCAACTCTATGGATCAAAACAAACTATGGATCGTTTTGAGATGATTGGGAATTTCAGAACATTTTATTGGGCTCCTGAAAAACCTGTTCCTGGATGAAGAGGCAGTAGTACAGACAAATAAGTGAATACTTCATGGCTTAAAAACAAGACCGGTGTGCATTTGTGTTGTATTCTTTCACCATGTGTATTTAATCTGTATGCAGAGCAAATCATCAGAGAACTTGGACTCTAAGAGGAAGAACGTGGCAGCAGCATTGGAGGAGGAAGGTTTATTAATAACCTGTGATATGCAGTCTGCTGAAAGTGAGGAAGACTTGAAGCCCTTGCTGAAGATCAAGGATGACAACCTCCGGGATGGGTCACAGCTCAATGTAAAGAAGACAAAAATTCTCTCAACTCGCCTAATAGGATAAACAGGGAAAAGATTGAAGTTGTCATGAATTTCATCTTGTTTAGATCCACCATCAAGACTCAGAGAAGCCGTCATCAAGAGCTAGAAGGATGCATTGCATTCGGTAAATCCACTGCACAAGACCTCTTTAAAGATGTAAAAGTAAGGCTATTACTTTGAAGAATAAGGTTCACCTTATTCATGACCCAAGCCAGTGGTTTCACATGCATGGCAGAGTTGGGCATTGTATAAGGAAAGCTGAAGAAGAATCAATGCATTTGAAATGTGCTGCCGGGGAAGGATATTGAAAGTACCATGGACTGGAAAAAGAAAAAGAAAGCAAGAAGTGGGGGGAAAAGTGTCACGGAGTGCTAAATGGACAAACCAAGCTGTCTTGGAAGATGTCCAGCAAAAGTGCTCCTTAGAAGCCAGGATAGTGAGACTTCATTTTATCTACTTTGGGCATATTGTCAGGAGAGACCCGTCCTTGGAGAAGGACATCATACTCAATAGAGTGGCCAGACAGTGAAAAAGAGGAAGGCCGTACATGAGATAGACGGACACAGTGGCTACACCCACGGGCTCAGACCTAGGAACAATTGTGAGGCGGACTCAGAACCAGACCGTGTTTTGTTCTGTTGAACATGGGCTCCCTCTGAGTGGGAACAGCCTCAACAGCTCCGAACAGCACCAACCCCACCACACGTCACAGAGTGCCACATGCTCCAGGGGTAGGAGGGGTGGGGGTAGGGAATACTCTCCGAAGTGTTTAGATGGAAAAATACTAGCTTCACATTTTGATATTTTTGTTTATGAATTATAGCAATACTCTTGTCTTATGCTGTTGTAAGATTCCATCAATTTGAAGTGTCCAAAAGAGACAAATTCAGGTGGACAGAAAGCAGATTCAAGCTTGCCAGGGGCCGGGAAATGGAGGAAATGGGGACTAAATCTTCATAGGCCTAGCATTGCTTTTGTTGTGGGAGAGATGAAAATGTACTGGAATTAGACGATGATTACGCAACATCGTGAATGTACTAAAACCCACTGAACTGTGCATTTTAAAATACTGCCTTGGATGTGATGTCATGTACACCAATTAAAATACTGTAAAAACTTCACCACAAGGTTTATTTTAGTAAGATGTAAAGGAGTTGATGTCTTTGCTGTGTATTTATCAGACTAATCCAAGATGCACTTTCTAACATTTCCTTCATGCCCCACCCAGGCTTTATTTGTCTATACAGTGGATGAAGGGCTGGGAATCCTGATTAGGCCTGTTTAAAATTTAAAGTACAGTCTGTCACTCCACTAATATCCCCCTCACTCCTTCCTCCCATCAATCCTGGGAGAACAACAATGGAGGACAAAGTGTGCCTGGAAGTGTGTTACATCTAGAACACAGAGACTCTGTTCACTTTAACTTTACAAGCCTGTAGACCAGGTTTGCACAGGAAATGAATGCACTATCCTCATAACTTACACATCTAGCTGTTCATTTTGAGCGGTTTTTATAGGTCTTATATTCTGATAGGCAATAAAGTTTAGTTTATCTTCAGACAGAAAGGAACAAAAGTCAACCAACACTCCCATTACGGCCTCACGGCAACCCATAACACATTTTCCCAGCAGTGACGTGTTCGTTCCCTTTCACCTCTGTCCCCATCTGTATTTTGGCTTCCCACAGGCACTCAATCCCAACTTCCCCTGTAAAAGAAAACTGTGCTCAGACCCAACGACAAAACACACTTTAAAATACCAAACCCAAACAAAACCCGTTGCCCCGGGGTTGATGCTAAGGCAGAACCGCAGCCCTCTAAGACAGAACAAAATTGCTCCGGGAGGTTTCCAAGTCTGTAAATCTTTACAGAAGTGAGCTGCCAGGTATTTTCCCTATGGAACAGCTGGTCCAAACCACTGACCTTTCCGTTAGCAGCCGAACTCTAACCACTGCACCGGCATTGCTCCCCTCACTTTGAATACAGATGTATAAATCCACGAATGGTAAAAGAATGGAGAACTTTATAACACGATAAAGCTAACCAAGTGGTTCTGTTAATATCAGGTTTCAGAATGAAGTCTGTTTTTTTTTTAACAAGGTCACTTCATAATGATTAAGAAATCAATACATCAAGAAGACATAATGATTTTTTTTTCTTTTGTTGGTTTTTAGAGAAGACATAATGATTTTAAAACAAACCAAAGCCAACCCAATGATGTGGAATGAATTCTCACTCAGCATGATGGATACAAGTTCCCTCTAGTTCCTGAAGTCTTCCTCCCCCCAACCATCATGGTCCCAACGCTACCTTACAAGTCCAGATGGACTGAAGAAGTTACACTAGTAGAAAGGGGAGCTGGAGATATGGGAAAGCCAGGACAGATGAGCCCCTTCAGGCCAGTGGTGAAATTGGAGCTGCTGGATGGGTGGAGAGAAGGTGGGGTAGAGAGACAGAACCAACTGCAAGGATATACACATAAACTCCTATTGGAAGGATGGGAATCAAAGGAGTGGGTTGGGGGAGAGGTCGGGCAGTGTAAGATATGACAGAACAATAATAATTTATAAATTATTGAGGGTTGGTGGGGAAGGGAGAGCAGGGGAAGAGGGGAAAGGATGGAAAAGCTGAATCAAGGGCTCAAGGGGAAAGGCAGATGTTTGGAGAATGATGACAGCAATGAACATGTGAAGGTGCTTGGCACAGTTTTATTTATGTATTGTGAAAAACGATGTACGAGGCCCCAATAAAAATGATTTTTAATTAAAAAAAAAGACATGGGCTAAAGAAGACATCTAAAGAGAAACTAGAAGTATTTTAACCTGAATGAAAATAAAAACATGACATCAAAGTTTGAGGGCTGTCAAGGCAGTGGTGAGAGGCCACTTTCTACTACTAAATGCCCACCATGGACAGGGAGTGCGATCTCTGTGGCCTTTCCTCCCACCTTAAGAATCTAGAAAAAGAACAATGCAGAAATAAGAGAATGAAGTCGGAGCAGTGGTTTGCTTTTCTCAAAGTGATTCCTCACACGTTGGGCTGCTAAGCTATGTCGTGTGGAGTCATGGCCAGGCTTCTTCGAGGGGCATGGCAAGGCTCTCTAGTCCCATCGACAGTGACGGCGCTGGAACTCACAAGGGCAGTTCCACTCTGACCTATGGGGTTGCCATCCGTTGGAATTGACACCATGGGTCTGAGTTTGTTTTGTGTTTCTGTCGCCAGACTGATGGGGTGGTGGTGGTGGTGGTGGTGGTGGTGGTGGTGGTGGAAGGGGGAGAAAACAGAGATCGTTGATATGAAAGAGAACTACAGCTTCTAAAGCATACGTAGGGGAAAACATGGCCAAAGTTATGTCAATAAATTCAACAACCGAAGTGAAATGACAAATCCTTGGAAAGGCAAATATCTAAATCTCGATCAAGAAAATAATGGATAACTTTAAAAAACCCTCTATCTGTGGATGACAATTTGTAGTGTGGCTTTTTTTTTCCCTCACAAGGAAAATTCTATGTTGAAATAGCTGCAACCCTGAAGTATAGACATAAGTGAGGATGTAAGAGCACCCATTCCACACAAACGCATACAGAAGACTGCCAAAGGGACATTTTCTAACATCCCATGAAGTCAACATCACTCGGGTGCCAACTGAGGAAAAGGCATTACAAGCAAAACAGAACAAAACCGACAGGACAACATCACTAATGACCCCCAACGTTTGAACAAAATTGTATCTAATCACCAAATACATACAAATGTTTAACGTGGCTTGATGAAGGCACCGTTAAGAGACAGACAAGGTAAGCCATGGATTGAGAGCAAATACCAAGTCTGCACACGTCTGGAGCCCTGGCAGCTTAGTCGGTTACCCGCTGAGCTGTCAACTGCAAGGTCAGTAGTTTGGTAGGAATCAGCTGGACGGCAGGGAGTTTGGTGTTCGGATGGATATATCTGACCAGAGACACTTAAGTTCAAGAATAAGAGAGCGCTTAATCTTTAAAATGGGTAGAGAATATCCAAATAAATACGACTGGAGAACACATGTGAACGGCAAACGAGCACATGAGGAGATGCTCATCATTGCTGTGGTGGCTGGTTGCCAGGGCGTCGGTTTTGACAACAGTGTGACCAGAGTAGAGTCACTCCCTAGGGTTTTCAAGTGGCCCTTTGACCATAGATGGTCCCGCTTGTCTCTGGAGAAACATCTCAGTGGCTTCAAACTGCCAGATTTTCAGCTGGATGTCGGAAACTTAACTTTGAATGCTCCCCAGAGACTCCTCAATAGTCATTAAACACACTACCATCGGAGTCAGTTTCCACTCAGAGTCCTTCTAGGCAGGGTTGCTGAGACTGCAAAATTTTAATGGAAGCAGATAGCCTCATCTTTCTCATGTGGAGCGGCCGATAGGTTTGAACCACTGATCTTGTGCTTAGCAGTCCAACAGCACCGCCTGGGTTCCTTCTAGGGAAATATGAACAAAAGCCATAATGAAGTATCACTGTCAGTGTAGCAAAAGTGAAAAAGTCTGACTATACCAAGTGCCGGGGAAGAACTGGGAGAACTGGAATTCTCATACTCTGCTGATGGAAATGCAAAGGGTACACTGCTCATGAGAAATGATGGGTAGCAAGGCCCTTCAGGGTCAACAATGGAGAAACAGGGTCAGGATTATACCTGGTCTGACCCAACCACACCATGGCTAAACACTAAGGGTATGCAATAGAGCATGGAGTTCCCGATGGAGTGCCAAGGATAAACTTTGGGGCCAGGGTATAGCACCCCATCTGACTCAACCCGGGGACACTCCTGAGGTCAACGGACAGACCTTAAACTATTTACAGGTTTTTATATTGTTATTATTTTTTCATTTTTTACATATATATTGGACATTGAGAGTTTTTGTTATTATCATTGTTGTATTTTCTTTTATTGCTTCATCTTAGGATGCTTTTTTTGTACATATTTTTATCTCTGCAGGTCTATCTAGATAAGATAGGCTGGATGAACAATGTGGAGGTGAAAATGATGGGACTGATGGTTCGGCGGCGGGTAATGGGAGCTGGGGGCAAGGGGGAAAGGAGGTGGTGTTGACTGGCACAGGGATAAGGGAACAACAAAAGTGAGTGTGAGAGGTCTGATAGGGATTGATCAAGAGTAATGTAACAGAGAGAAAATACTGAAATCAAAATGGAGACTGAGCATGATAGTGGGACAAGAGGAAAGAACTGGGGGCTAAAGGGCATTTATAAAGGTCTAAACACAGGCATGTACATAGGTGAATATATCTATATATGCTGGGGAAATAGATCTACATACATATACTTATAGTGTTAGTATTAGGACAGCAGATAGGGATTGGACCTCCACTCAAGTACTTCCTCAGTACAAAAACATTTTGTTCTATTAAATTGGCATTCCATGATGCTCACCTTCCCAACACGATCACTGAAGACAAATGTGTACATAAGCAAATGGGGTAAAGAAAGCTGATGGTGCCCGGCTACCAAAGTTATAGCATTTGGGGTCTAAAAGCCTTGAAGATAAACAAGAGACCATCTAACTCAGAAGCAACAAAGCCCACATGAAAGAAGCACATCAGCCTGTGTGACTATGAGGAGTTGAAGGGATCCAGTATCAGGCATCAAAGTACTAAAAAGTATATCATTATAAATGAGAGGGAGTACAGATTGGGGACTCAAAGCCCATCAATAGGTGAAGCGACATCCCCTTACAGAGAGGTTGCAGGGATGAGATGAGCCAGTCAAGGTACAGTGTAGTAACAATGACATATACAACTTTCCTCTAGTTCTCAAATGCTTCCTCCCACCCACTATCATGATCCCAATTCTACCAGACAAATCCAGCTAGATGAGGGGAGGTACACTGAAGTCAGAAACATGGGAAATTTAGAATAGATGATCCCTTCAGGACCAGTGGTGGGAGTGGTGACACAGGGGGTGGGGTGGGGCATGATGGAATAGAAAGGGGGAACCAATTTCAGGGATCTACATATAACCTCCTCTCTGGGGTATGGACAACAGGGAAGTAAGTGAAGGGACACATCGAACAATGTACGATATGAGAAATAACAATTTGTAAATTATTAAGGATTCATGAGGGAAAGGGCATGGGGAGGGAGAGGAAATGTGGGGAGCTGGTATTGGGGGCCTAAGTGGAGTGAGGATGTTTTGAGAGTGATGATAGCAACAAGTGTGCAAATGTGGTCTGTATACAATTCATTGATCATGATGGAAGTTGTGTGAGTCCCCACTAAAATGATTTATTAAAAAAAAGAAGGGGGAAAGAGGAGCTTATACAAAGGGCTCAAGTAGAAAATATTTGGAAATGAATATGGCAACATATGTACAAATATGCTTGGTACAAATGATGTATGGAATGCTATAAGAGCTGTAAGAGTCCTCAATAAAGTCATTGAAAAAAAAGAATGTGATTGCAAAATAAGCTCATTGTATCCATTGACCCATATTGGACTTTTCCATCAAAGTCGAATTCCCCAAAGAATTCTGTTGATTATAGGATCCAGAAAATTGCTTGATATCTTTCGAAGTAATTGAAAGTTTAAAGAACTAGAACAGCTTACCTAAAGATGGTGAACAGAAACAAAATTTCAAGATCCCCGGAGTGTTGAAGGTTTGGGGTAGGGGGGTGAGGCTAGAATGAAGGGTCAAAACTAATGACATTTAGGAAAAGCGCAGCCATAAACAGTATGTATGGCCATACTGACATTTAGAATGAATGCAGCCATAACTTGGTATGGCTGTACGTCAATAAAACTTTATGTACTAAAAAAAATGATGGGTAGTTTCTCAAAATGTTAAACATATACCTCCCATATGCTCCAGTCATTCTACTTCTAGGAATTCATCCAAATGAAAAGAAAGCATATATTCACTAAATTTTCACAACATAATGGAAAAATTTCAAAACATAAAGTCAAGACTATTTGCATGGAGATATAGCAATTAAATGTTCAGTGGTAGAACAAAGCTTAATGAAATAATATCTGACCTCTCATTAAAGGAAGATTTCTGTGGAATACTCATCTTAAAATCATAGAATATGAAATAATTTATGTACCATTATAAGAGGAATGTTACAAGAGGTCAATTGACAGGTGAGAAAAGTACAAAATGAGTTTACAAAACAAACTCCATTGTCATTGTTAAGGTTAGCCATGTATCCTTCAATTCCCCAAACTTGTTTGGTGCCCTTGAGTTGACCCTGACTCTTCATGACCCAGTGCCACAACAGAATGAAACACTGCCTGGTCCTACACCCTCCTCACACAATTGTTCTGATGTCAGAACCCCAAGCTTAAATACCTTTTATCCATAAAATGAAGGGGGGGAAATGGTAACTAAAAGAATGGTTGGGAAAAGCAGACATGAAGCTATATTTAATTAAGCACAGCTTTTGCCCTCACCAGCTAGCCACAAGGTCAGAGATTCAACCCCTTCAGCGGCTCCATAGAAGAAAGATGAGGCGGTCTGCCCTTATAAGTAAGTAAGATCTCTGAAACTCAGAGAGGCAGTCCTACTTTGTCCTGAAGGGTCGCTCCCTACAGGAATGTGAGTTTTTGAGTTTTCACTGCCCTCTAGTTGATACTGACTTAGTGACTCTATAGGACAAGGTAGAATGCCCCTGTGGGTTTCTGAGACTCTACTGGAGTAGAAAGCCTTATCTCTCCCTTAGAGTGGCTGGTGATTTCAAGCTTCCCACCTCTCTGTTCGCAGCCCCTCACATAACCACTGCAGCGCCAGCAGGACTCCTGAGTACATAGTAGGCACTCGATAAAAAGGTACCTTGTACAACATTTTAACATATATGTGGAGTCCAAGGGGTGCCCTTCTATCATGAAAACCCATCACCTGTGCTTAAAAGAGTTTGACAATTGCTAACAGCCTGTCTTGGCAGCAACTAACCCCAGCCTTGAAAGAGGAGCTTGGGGCAGGAAAGCTGAAGTTTCTTATGTTACCCACCTTTTAGGACATGTGTAGGCCTTGTATTGCACATGGAAATGCCTTTTCAAAGCGTATTAGGCATTGCCTTCAAGGGTGATCTAAGATTTGCAAATATATTTAGAAAAAGAGACAGATGAAGGGTCGGCTTCTCACAGGAGAGAAAGGATGCTTTGCTCAACTAATGACTTGAGGGATAGATTGAGAGACTGGGTGAGAGAGTGGCTCATCCGTGGAACCACTTTTCCAGCATCTCCCTCCCTTCACAATTCAGTTATACAAAGCATGTAGTGCACACACCTACAAGGAGGTCTGTTTCCTGATCCATTGACGTTATTAAATGGTGAGGCATTGATCGTTTCAGTGGTCGGTCAGGCTCCTGCTCCGTGCAAGAAACCCTGTATCAATTCCCAGTCTAGGCACCTCGCATGGAGCCCCGACCTCTGACCCTGCAGGCTTGTGTGCTGGGAGCAATGATGGTGAGCAAGTTTCCGTGGTGCTTCCACCGCCAGGGTGAACTGGGGAAAGGGCATGGGGATTGGCTTCGGAAAATCAGTCAATGAAAACCCAAAGGTCCGCCAGGATCTGATCTGCAACCGATCCTGAAATCACACAGGCCCAACAGCACAGAGGGAGAGGGAGGCAGGTCAAGGTGTGTAGGGAGGAAGAAAGGATTGAAGACTGAAGTGAAGGCGTCTCTAGGACTGGCAGGGGCTTCCCCCCAGCCACCTCTTGGCTCACGGACTCCTTTGAGTTAATTGCTTCCTTGCCTCTAGATTTGATACCCGTCAGATCCAGTAGGGCTGTGCTGGTGAGTAGCTGCAGATAATGGGTTCCTTACGGTTTCAGATGGGAACTAAGATGGGAATATTTTTGCAAATGAGACTTAAAGACTTCCCAGCTATATGGCAAACCTTGACCCTGTTCCAGGTACACAACAGAAGGCAAGTTTGGCTGGAAAGTCGAGTTTTGCATTTGTGTTTTATTGTCACTCCTTTTCACAGTTTGTCTTATGCCACCTTGTTCCTCACTTCTCACACCTTGGAGGGGAAAATGTGTAATGTTTTAATATTTATGTTACAGATACTTAACATGATGTTTCTGCATAGGTGTTGCCAAGATGGTCAAGCCAACCTTTATTTATAGAGAATAGAAAATGTGAGTCTGTCTAAAATCTTTCATTAAAAAAAATGGAAGTCTTAATGTTTCCAAAGAGTGGATTTGGGTTCCTACCCTTGGAGAGCCTTCGAGAAAGGCTGTCAGTACAAGGCGCCATTGTTTCAGGCTTTCTCTCTACGTCTTGCATTTCCCCCAGCTGCCCTCTCTCTTGGCAACCTCTCCTTGCATTCTGTCCTCCACTTGGCCCTGAGTCAGTTGAAAGCTTTGCAAGTTGATTTTCCATTCCCATCTGAATTTTAGCTTAACTGTGGAACTGTTTTCCATGTGTTGTTAATCATTTGTCCATGTGTTATGAGCTTATAGGGACAATATGGTTCCCCCAAGCTGCCTGCATTGTATAAGCAGAAACTGGTGAGGTGGCCAAAGGGGGGAAGGATTTGTAGACAGATGCCCCCTACACTTATTTCTGTTGTGACACACTACCGCCATCTTCCAACTGGGAGAAAGCAATTTACAAGCTGCTTAAGATTAGTTAACACACATCGAGTTCCCTGGCATCCGTCCGTCGCCTTTTCTAGGAGCACAATTTTCCTTCAGGAGATGCTTCCCTGAGAACTGGCTAGTGTTACAAAGTTCTGAAACCTGCTAGGAGATGTAGCCAGGCTGGGAGAAAAAGGAAGATTGATTCTGTGTGCCCTTGGTTTCAGTCAAGAGTTGGCTTTAATGTTGAGTCTCAGCAGAGAATTAGCTGTTGATGCTTTAGACAAAGTGATACCCATTAGAAAATAAAGCACCACAAAGACCAATGTCAGAAAGTTCCATCACTGGTACTTTAATTGCATTTGGTTTGTTAAACCACACAGACATTAGAAAACCTGTGAAGGACACAACAGGGTTTCAGGAAGGGGAAAGGAACAGAAAAGTGCATTTTCCAAATCTGCAGAGAACATCGCTCCTGCTCTTGAGGGGTCTACTCTCAAACAGGTCCTGTCTTATAGTTTTGTGTGTGTATACATGCACACACTTACATGTGTATATGTATACACACACCCATATAGACATCTCACAACAACATTAAAAAGTCAAGAAAAATTTTCATCTGCAAAAAGCAAAATACGCTTCTTTGATGATTACCAGGAGTGAGAGGGTGAGATACGATCAAGCCCAAAGGGAAAGGATAGAGGTAGTATTCATTTGTGCGAAAGGAAAGGCAGAGGACAATAAGTGGGAGGTTTGCAAAACATGACTGAGACCAAGCAGGCCATTGGAAGGCGAACACGATGGAAAGGTGCAAAGGTAAACAGTCGTGTATAAGCAAGCCTGCAATAACAGTAATCACAGTCAGCTACAAACATAAGACAAATGCAAGCTAAATAGGTGTGGGGTGGACGCCAGAAATATACTCACAAAAATGTTTAGGTTGATCGAGGATATTGCTGTATACATATGTATACATGCTACAAGTGTCTTTCTGAATATAGAAGAAAACACAAAGGTCAAAGTTATGTCTTTAGACATAAGCAAATCCCTAGAGTGACCGAGGAGTTAGACCTGGGGGCTCAGGACTATAATCCTGGAGGACAATGCGTTCCCTGGAGACAATGTTTTATATCCTAACTTAGTGAGTAGTGAATGAGGCCTTAAAAATGTGTGCAACTGTGGTCTCTCCCTACCTAGAACAATGAAGGATTAAGAAGTTCAAAGATGCATAGAAACAATTAGTGCAAAGATTGATGGATTTCTGGAATAGCAAACTCCATGATCCTGATGTTAGAAGAGCTACATGGTGCCCAACTACCACTACCAATGGTTCTGAAACCGAAAATCATATTCTTTTTTTTTTCTCACCCTCCCTAGACTTTTTAGAGTGATTTGCGATTGTGAGGTATCATTGAGACTGGGCAACGGGCATCAGAAGACTCACAAAAAAAAAACAGTAAGCAAACAAAAATGCATTGGTGAGAATGGGGAGGGGATGGAACAGAGACCCAAAGCCCATCCATGGACACTGGAACATCCCGCCACAGAGGGGTCATGGGAAGAGGATGTGTCAATCAGGGTTCAGTGGAGCACTAATGGGTCCAAGACTATTATTTTTATGGGGTCAGACAGTCTCCTCGTTCTCCAGCAGAGTGGCTGGTTTGAAGCACTGACTATGGTTAAGTCCTCCCAGGGACAACCTACCTCAATAAGCACTTGAATAATTATGCATTTGTTTATATGCTGCCATGCATATAAAATTCTCTTCCCTCGTAAGTAGTTGGGCCCATTCTCAGGTAAGCAAAGTCTGGAGCCCAAGTTGTCCCATGTAATGAGGGGACACTCGCTCTCCAGCACCAACCCTGCACATCTCAGAGCATGCGAAGGAGGGTCTCTTGGTAGTTCACTCTGACCATCTCATTGGCTCACCCTAGTCCAGGGTATCCTGCTCAGGCAGTCTGTTTAATGAGTGAGTGAACCTATCGACTGTGACCCTTCTGGGGAGTTGTAAATATTGGTTGCCCTTCTGGGGAACTGTAAACTGGTTTCAGCAGCAGTCATTCAGCTTGATCTGAGCCTGCCTTCATTGTTCTGACTGTGTATTTGCTTTGGTGACTTGGAAGCAACACTGTGACACGTGAAACCGGTTGGCTGGAATAGTGAAGTGAGACACAAAGCCCCTTCCCATTCTTTCCAGAGCTGCCTGCTCCCACCTATCTTAGGTAGCAGTGGTTTCTATATTAACCAGAAAGACCTAGGAAGGATGCATCTATATAGCCTGTTCCTCCCCAGTCCCCACGGAACTCCATCAATCTTTGGCTCCTTTTCTCTTCGTATCTGCAGAGCAAGCTCAGGAAGGAGGAGCATGCCCTTGTGGAGAGGAGAGCTAGATCGGATGGCTGTGAACCCTCGGGGACAACTACAACGTAGTCACAAACACAGTGAGGCAATCCACAGTGTCTCTGGATTTGGAACCTTCTTGAAAGTCCTTAATTAGCATACATCCCGCCTACGTGCTCCTGGGTCAGTTACTTTGAACAAACCACGTGTGCACTGTCAATTCCAGCCCATACCAACCCTACCCCAGGGCGTGTCATTGCCCAATGGCTTTGACGAGCTTGAAATCTTTTTAAACTTTTTTGTGTGATGTGGGTGAAGGTTGACAGAGCAGATCAATTTCCAACCCAACAATTCTCACACGATTCACACACAGCCACAGCAACCATCGTTACGGAAGCAGAGAGCCAAGGCTTTCCCCTGGATTCAAACCGCTGACCTTCCCATGAGGCCCCCAGGCCTCTAGGGTCTTAGAGCATTTCTCAGCAGGCAGGAGGGAGTTGTCAAAGTAAATTGTCTGGAAGGAATTTTTAAATGTCTTACAGAACAACTTAGCCCAAAGGAAGAGGAGGGCTAAAGAATTGCTAGAAGCAGATAACTGGCCACTCTACAGAGAGTAAACAAACTAACAAACTAAACTACTATGCTAGTGCAGGTAGACTAGAGAAACATATTCATAAAAACACATATGTATATAAGAGAGAGCTTTACACAAAGGGCAATGGTACATGGAGAAAACATCCCAGCCCAGTCCAGATCAAGTCAATAAGTCCAATATTAGCCCATATGTCTGAAAGCAATCTATAAAGTCCTCTTCAGACTCATGAAACACATGCAATGACATCAAATGCAGGACAGAAAGTCTTTGGACCCAGTGGCAGTAAGCATCTCAGCGTGGCAAGGGTCTCTCTTTCGGGATGCCTCACAGTGAGTCTGCCTTGTGTCTTGTCAGTAGAGCATCTTCAAGGGAGTTAGCGAGGGTCTCCTGCTTCCAAAAAGGAAGTACCAGACTTCCCAGAATTCTCAGAGAAGAAGTCCATGCTCACACAGAAGTCTCATGGGCTATCTCCAGAATGATAGGCCAGACTCCACCCCTACTACATTCTTCATCCTCAAATTGACACCAGATTGGGTGACTACCACAACTGTCAAGCAAACTAAACTCACTGCCATTGAGGCACTTCTGACCCTCCGGTACCTAATTGGAAGGAGTGCAACTGCCCTTGGGTCTCTGAGACTAGAACTCAGTGCAGAGAAAACCTTATCACGGTCCCACTGAGCGGCCAGTGGTTGCCGCAGCCCAGAGGGCGACACTGCGGAACTAGGGCTCTTCCAAATTAGGAGGTGATAAAATGTATGCTGTCACCAGACTCTGTGACCTGCTTGGACACAGGAACCATGCCGCCCTCATTTTCTATCATGTAGCAGCGATGCTTAACCTGACAAAGGACAACTCAAGGGAAATGATGGGAATTGCATCCCATGTTCCAGGAGCCCTGGCAGCACTGTGAGAAAGTCAGTCTTGGGCTTCCATCCACAAGGCCGGTGCTTCTGTTCCCTTGAAGACATATAGACTCGGAGATTTATAGAGCTGCTCTGAGTCAGAAATCAAACAGAATTCTCTCTTTGGTAAGAGCAAAGAAATCTGAGACCACACTTGAAATAAATCACAGAGACATTTTTAGATTTTAGATTTGAAGGACATGAGCTACGAGGACTAATGACAAAGACATGTCAGTCTCGAGGAGGGGAGGGGTGGGGAAAGAAAGGAGTCAGGAAAGGTATAGCTTGTCTCCACACCATACTCAGAAGAAGGAATAGAGAGTCTATTACATTAGAGCAAGGGTCCTCAAACTATAGCCCCCAGGCCACATGTGGCCCACTGAGGGCATTTATCAGGCCCGTTGGGTGTTGTTGCCCCACCACTGTCCAGCTTAGCAACTGATTCACCCTGGACCCACAGTAAATTTGTTCATAGTGGTTTTTTTAAATTATAGTCCGACCACCCCCAACAGTCTGGGACACAATGAACTAGTCCCCTGTTTAAAACGTTTGAGGACCCCTGCATTGGAGAGATGAGGAAATTGAAAAATTAAAAGAGGCTGTTTTTTAAAAATGAAAAGGCCTTTAAAAGAAATGACAAGTAATGTTTCTCATCTACTGTAAATCAACTGCACCTTGATTAATAATGGTCTGGATACAATGGCTAGTTTTATGAGTAAAAACGATCTCTTTTGATAGAATCTTGGCAGTATGAAGCTACATCTTAAAACAGTGCATTGTTACATGTCAAGGGACTTATGGAAGGCTTTCTCTCAGAGGAACGAGGCATCACTACCAGGAAGAACACAAACACCTCCATGAAAGAATAGAATGGGTCATTTCTCAGAAGAAGAGCTTAATCCCATCACAACAAGGAAGACACATTCCAGGACTATTGGGACCCGAGGGCAGCAAGTGAAGGGTGTGGCTATTGAACGAAAGAGGGGAAACATCTAAGCCAATGTTAGAATAGCGCCTACTAGAAGTTGGGTGAAAATGCTTTTGGGAGTTGATCAGGCGCAATTCCAAGGTTGGATTTTGTGGAGGTGGTTCGTCCTCGCCCACCCCCCCCTCAGAATCGTTGATCCAGTTTTCCTTTGGCTTCCCTCATGCTCAGGCTTGTTTCCATCTTTCGGTCGTCTGGACATCGGCTATTGTGGAGTAGGCAGAGGTGATGTGGATTCTGGAAAGGAAAGGAAATGACCAGTCAGCTTCTTACCCACAGCTGATCAAACCTGGCTCACAGAATCCACGTGTACAAGTCTGGCTCTTTGTTTACGGAAAGAAAACCAGTCAGATGGCTTGAAGGGGACAGCTGCCCATACTCCACAGACTGCTGTGCCGTGTGGGGGGGAATTCAGCTGAGAAATTTCATGTGAATAGTTTTATTCGACTCTGACAATATAGGAGTTAGCTTGGGAGCTGAGGGTTTTTCTCTGGGGGGAAATGGAGAAGCTGCCCTACCAAATGTTGAGCTATTCTAAACCACATGCAAGGGCCACCGGGTCCTCTCTGAACGGGCAACAGATCTCTCTGGAGCGCTCACTTTCTCTTCCTGAGGACTGGGATATCCTTCCTCATGTGGGACTAGGATTGTGCTCCGAGTCTATTGAAAGGCCTGGCATTGAGTTGAATAGAGACTTTTATTTTTTGCTGCTGTGTGTTTCTCTAATGAAAGCACATCTTGTTGTTTCTATCCTGATGTTAAGCAAGTGTTAAGTGGACGCTGGTCCTTCACACAACTGTGATGGGAAATTGGGGCCCTGGACTGTTATTTTGGCTAATCCTGGGCTTTCCATCTCAGGGGGCAGGGCAGCTATCAGCTAATTACCTCCTGGGTTCCTGGCTTTCACTTGGATCATCTAAAATACACAAAACCCCCGAAGTGACCGGTGGGATGCCATTAGCACGCCACAACTGAAGCAAACACTCAATGTGTTTACTCGGCCAGGCTACTGACACCTGCCTCCTCAGCCCACAGAGTCGGCCCCTATATATAGCATGTCCTTGTTCTACATCTGCAGAAACCTCGAGGCTCCAGATCTGAACAGACGCTTGGGGCTCTCACAGCATGCATCTCCCGCTCCTTCAGCTGCTAGTGCTCCTGCCTTTAGGGAAGGCAGGCCGGGGCCAAGAGGGCCGCCAACCTCAGCGGTCCCTCTCTCTAGCCCTGGCAGGCAGGAGTCGCAGAGAGCTCCCCGGAGACAACCATGAAGACTCCCAGGAGAAGCCAGATCTGTTTGTGGCAATGCCACACCTGGTGGGTCCCAGGCCGGCCACCGAAGGCCAGCGGCAGAGGGAGAAGATGCTGTCCAGGTTTGGCAGGTTCTGGAAGCAGCCTCAGCGAGAACCTCACCGACCCGGGGAGTCTACCAGGGAGCGCTTCCCCCCAGGGACGACCCAGGCTCTCACGCAGCCAGTGGACAGCAAGGACCTGGAGAAATCTCCTCTTCGGGAAGAGGCCAAGAAATTCTGGCACTACTTCATGTTCAGGAAGAGCCCCGCTTCTCATGGGGTCATCCTGCCTATCAAAAGCCACGAAGTGCATTGGGAGACCTGCCGGACGGTGCCCTTCAGCCAGGTATGTGCGGTGGGGGGCCAGGGGGCCAAGGAGGGCACGTTTGCTGGGGGGCCATGGAGAGCAGCAAGGGCAGTGGGGAAGAGCCTGAGCATGCTTCTAGGATTTGGCAAGACACAGTCAGACTTTCTCAACTCCGTCTGCTTCTGGGTATTCTGGAAATGGTATACAAAGTGGCGGGGGGTGGGGGGGGGGTGGGGGACTGCACTCGCAGAAATAATTCGTGCTTAGAACCGAATGCTTCTTCATTTTTGGTGGAATTTGACGTCTGCATTTTTATTCAGAGGGTAGATTATGCAGGTAGTGTACTCTCATTCGGGAAGCTGGGAATTGGCACCTTCACCGCCATGTCTCTCCAGTTATCACGGTTCCCTATTGAGAGGAGCAGCAGCGGCTGGACACATCTGTAGATAAGATAGCACATCTGCACGTTGAATCCCGCTCTGCACACCCTCACAGCTATTTATGGCGGCTATCAGCCTCATCTGTCACACCTCATAGGTTTATCAACTATGCCGAAGTCCTCAGACAAAAGTTACCATGCCATTTCTCTTATTAACATAGCCCCAAACCACCAACCAAACAAACTCGGTTAGAGTCATTTTCCTATAAGCTTTCAAAGAGAATAAAAAAAAATCATAAAGGTGAAATGACATTTCCCTTCTAAGCACCGATCTCTTCAAATTCCTGTTCCATGGACTGGGAGATGGTGATTGTGATCAATTCCAAATCGACTAAGACAAAGGGGCATTCTCTGGTAGAGGAATAAGGGGCATATTGAGCTGCTAACCTAAAAAGGGCAGCGGTTGGAATCCACCACCTGCTCCACAGGAGGTAGATGGAGCTGTCTCCTCCTATGAAGATTTAAAATCTTGGAAAACCAAAGAGGCCCTTTTCTCTGTCCTGCAGGGTCACTGTGAGTCAGAATCCACTTGATGGCAGTAATAGACTATCCCCTTTCTGAAGTCTACCCGGGAAATATTAAGTTAAAATACAGATATTACATCAGATCCTTAACCATGAGGCTGTTGAACCAGCAACAACCCAGGGCAGAGGAAAATGTTATTGTTTAGTCACGCTACCCAATTAAGCTAGCAGTCATGTTATGAAGTCACTTCAATAGTCTACTTGAAAGACAAGGATATGTAGCAATGGCAAGTCAATTATCAATTAGCAACTAATAATGACTGTTTTGTTGGTGCCTAAGAAAATTTTTTAATTGCTTCAAAGACTCAATCAAATTTCCTTTGAAGGTCTTCCTTTGGATACTGTTGCTAATGAAATGAATAGAAAAGGGGCTGCCTGTTTCAAAAGGCACATAAAACTCGGTGTCCAGGGTGATGTGAGAGGCCAGGTAGTATGATACCTGGTGATCAGCAGGCACAGGTGTTGGAACTTTGCTCCAGAGTTGAAGGTACTCCCCGCAGCCAGACCCAAACCAGCTTCCTTCTCCCGGAGGCCCTGTGAAGAGAGAGTCGAACTGCCCAGTCAAGTTTTCCTAGGCTGTAATCTTTACAGAAAGAGCCCTGATGGTCATGGGTGTAGGGATTGGTATAAGAGCTGTAAGTGTCCCCAAATAAAGTGATGAGAGATAGAGATAGAGATAGAGATAGAGATAGAGAGAGAGAGAGAGAGAGAGAGAGAGAGAGAGAGATTAGGTCTTGGATTGCTAACACAAGGTCAGCAGTTCGAAACCACCTGCCACTCCACAAGACAAAGGACAGGATTTATACCCTCATAGTCTCAGTCTTGGAAACCCCTGGCCCTATAGAGTCACTATGAATCAGTAAGAATCTGCAGAAGCAGCTGTCACATCTGACTCCCACCGAGCAGCACATGGAGTTACAGCCTTGATGTCTTATTCCGCAGATAAGGGCTTATCCTCTGCAGTCCTGGGTCCCTTTGAATGAACAACCAAAAGGTCAAGTTCAAAGCTGCAGAGCTGATTCTAACTCATTAAGATCCTAGAGTACTAGGGTTCTAAGATGGCCAATCTTTATGGGAGCAGAAAGCCTCATCTTTCTCCTCGGAAGTGGCTGGTGGGTTTCAAACATCTACCTTGTTGATAGCAGCTCAGCGCTTTACCGATGGCACCAGCAGGGCTTCAAATGTACTACTCCAAACCCAAACCAACCCTCTGCCATAAAATCGGGTCTGCCTCCTAGTGACCTTATAGGGTTTTCAGTGCTTGCTAATTTTTACGGGAGCAGACAGCCTCAACTTTCTCCCACCGAGCAGCTTGTGGGTTTGAACCATTGACGTTTCACTTAGCTTTCCCAACAGCACCACCAGAGCTGTTGCATGTAGATGGAATAGAATAGAATTAAGATTCATGGTGTTCTGGTTTACTCTGTGATCATGTCAACTAGTATATTCTGAGAGCCCAATAGGCACAGTGGAATACGAAGCACACACAGGCAAGGCACAGGAACCACATCAGAAGCAAGCTATTAGAATTTTTCCAACGGTCAAATGCAATTGGACAATATTTCTTGAAGTCAGACTTTCAAAGCATAGAATATGTTATTTTCAGATTAATATGTATTTCCCAAATGCTATCTGGAGGTCCTGAGTGGCACAGTTGGGTAGACCTGTCAGCCAACTTCTGAAAAACCAGAAGCTGTACACTGTACAGAAAAGAACTGGAAATACAAGGAATCCAGGATAGATGATCCCTTCAGGACCAGGATCTACCTATAACCTCCTCTCTGGGGTATAGACAACAGAAAAGTGAGTGAAAGGAGATATCAGACAATATAAGATATGACCAGATAATAATAATTTATAAATTAGAAAGGTTTCACGAGGAAGGGGGAAACAGGGAAGGAGGGGAAAATGAGACGCTAATACCAAGGGCTCAAGTAGAAAGCAAATGTTTTGTGAATGATGATGGCAACAAATGCACAAATGTGCTTGACACAATGCATGGATGGATGGATCGTGACAAGACTTGTATGAGCCCCAATAAAATGATTTTTAAAAAACCCAGCCCTTGGAAACCCCAGGGAGCTTCATTCCACTCTGATACCCATGGACACATGTGGGTGCCACCAGGTATAGTTGACCTGATGGTGGCTTTTTTTTTTAATTGGTGAATTCACTCATGAAGATTTAGTTGAGACAGTTTAGCTGTGTCCTTGTAGATGCCATCACGGCCAACTATGTCAATATCTGGACAGCTTTTGACACTGTAGTCTAACTTGTCCCCAGCCTTAGACTCTATCGCATGTGTGGTGTGCGTTAATGAAAGGACTGTGGGTAATTTAAGGAAATGCGCTTGCCTTTTAGACTATCACCCATGAAGACTGTGAGAAAACTGTGGTCCAGAACCACCTTTGCTTTGGCAAGTGTGGATCTGCTCATCTTCCTGGAGTTGGGCAGCGGGCCCCTGTCTTCTGCTCCCACTGCTTGCCTACCAAGTTCACCATGATGCACTTGCCGCTGAACTGCACCGGCGTGGCGCCCGTGGTCAAGGTGGTGATGCTGGTGGAGGAGTGCCAGTGCCAGGTAAAGGCGGACCATGGAGATGAGCATGCTGGCTCTCAAGCAGAAGTCCATGGCCAGGATTCCTTTATTCCAAGAATCTCAACTTCAAGAGCAAAAGCATAACAACTCAGTTGCTGATGATGAGTCTGAGAATGTTAAGCAGGTGCATGTATTGTTAAGGGTCAGGGGGGTTAAAAAGTCATTGTAAGGTAGAACTGCCTGCAGGAAATTCATCTTGGGCCAGTTTCCAGCCCACACTTGGAATCTAATCTTGGCTATCATCTTCATTGGCTGTAGGTTATTCACAGCCACTCCTAGAAGCTTCCTAGGGCCACGTCAAGGCTTCCATCTACAAAAGGACCCAATGGACCTAGGTGATTGTTGGAATCCGTTCCACTGCTATTGTTCCAGGATCTCAAATTCATGTTTTGGTAAAGCTTCTCCAGCTAAAGGAGAAAATGAAACAAATGATATCGGGCTTCTTTAATAGAAGACCCTGCCAAAAAAAACCCCTAAAAAACCCAAACAACAAAAAGCCAAACCTTGAGAGAGTTTTAGAGAACATTCCTTCTAGTGTAGCCATGGCATTTAGTGATGGAGAATGTGACTTCTGTGAAATGGTTAACTATGGGAAAGGAGTCACTTACTCCACTGCCCCCTTGATGCTGCCACCCCCCAATGTTGATTGAGGCAGGGACTTGGTAGGTGTTTCCAGTACTCATACGGGGAATAGGAACAATCAGGACCAAGCAGGTCCTGTGTTACAGGGAAAGAGAAGCATGCAGCCAGCACCAGTGGGAAGACAAGTGGGAGTCTTTCCGTCGGCAGTGAATTCAATAAACCTCCAATCATTTTGTAAAAATTGAAACGAGTCACAGGTGAAATGCTTTGTGACCTGTATTTCTAATGAGGTAGTCGGTAAAGTGCCTGTGTTTGGAAGACTGTTATCTTGCTTTTGTAGAAACACATCGTCTTACACATTTCATGTAGTAAATGCTGTGATGTCAAGCTCTGAAACTATTCCGAAGATTTTTAAGGTTTTAAAGTTTAACGTAAGAAGCAGTCTGACAACCGTTGGTGTCATTCGGATGTCTAAGATGGCATCCTTCTGTCTTTCGTCTGTCTCAATATGTAAATACACTCTCAGGAGACTAGTTAGCTAGAAGCATTTGTACGAATACCCTATAGGCTTATGACTCGAGGCCAGTGTTTCTTTAACACCCCAAGCAGCCTTCTGCTAGGATCTTTCAATCCCTGTCTTTTAGCCACAGACCTCGCCTTGCCTGTATTTATTTGTATGCACATATTGTAGGGAATGTTCCTCAGCTCATTTTTTTCTAACAATAATTCTTTAAAATGTTACTTTTTAAAATGACTCTTGAGTAGTTGGATTTCTTTGCTTTCAGTAAACAACTCCCCCCCACCCCTAGAATATTTGGTAAAGATGACTTCATTTTTTTTGGGGGGGGGGATCGAGTTCATTTTGATTTTATTCTGATTTAGTCATACAATCTATCGTGGTGTTCCTAAGACCAAATGCATGTACATTTAGTGGATAGTCTACAACACACCAACATAGTAGCTGTGTGCCTCACAGATACACATGTGACACTTACCTCAGAATATATTGTACCCTTTGGTAGTCAAGGACTATCTAATTGGCCAAGAGGTGGTCATCAGGACAGAACTGTTAAGCATTAATGATATCCCAGCTGGTCAATGTATTTTGGTGCCAAAAGCTATTGAGCAGCTGTCTACCCGGCAATTGCCTACCCCTGATTATGTAAGCCTATGTCTGCCAAGTGGACTCTCCTTCTCCTCCCTACCCCAAAGCAGACTCAAGCCCATTGCCATCTCATTGACTCTGACTCATAGTGACCCTACAGGACATAAAGGGCTCCACGGGGTTTCCCAGGCTGTAAATCTTCATGGAAACAGGCTGCCACATCCCTCTCCCAAGGAGTGGCTGGTGGATTCACATTGCTGGTCTTTCGGTTAACAGCCAACCAATGAACCCACTACGCCTCTCTCCCCCTTCTACCCTTGCAAAGCCCTTTTGTTCACTCACACAAGTAGACTCTCAAGTCCAACTCCGAACAACCATCTGCTTGATTCAAACTCTGGTCTGTCCTTCCCTCACACGTGGATTCCAGATGAGAAAACCGGTGGTGGTCTCAGGGCTCACCATCATGGCGTGACCGGGCGAAATTGCCCCATATTTCATCATGTTTACCAACAGAACAGGTTGTTTCCAAAGGTGCCGTGTAGCACGTGGAAGCATGAGGAACACAAAGAAACACGCTAATAATGCTGTATTGAACATTCGCTGACAGATCGTATGCTGGGTCTTTCGTGTACAAAGAAATTACATAACTTAATCCTCATAAAAACCATTTAAGTCATGGTGCAGTGAAGCAATGATGAAGCATACAACTTTCCTCTATTTCTTAAATGCTGCCTGTCCCCAACTATCATGATCCCAGTTTTACCTTACAAATCCAGCTGGACTGGAAGAGGTACACTGGGAAGTAGGTACTGATGGGAACTGGGAATTCAGGGAATCCAGGACAGTGAACCTCTCAGAACCAGTAGAAAGAGTGGATATACTTTAAAGGTGGAGGGAAGGGGAGGTAAAAAGGTGGGAATGATTACAAGGATCTACATATAACCTCCTTCCTGCAGGATGGACAGTAAAAGTATGTGAAGAGAGATGTCAGGCAGTATAAGGTATGACAAAAATAATAGCGATTTATAAAGTATCAAGGGTTCTTAAGGGAGTGAGGAGCTAGGAGGGAGGGGGGGAGATGGAGGAGCTGATGTCAAGGGCTCCAGTAGAAAGCAAATGTTTTGAGAATGATGACGGCAGCAGGTGTACAAAGGTGCTTGACACAATGTATGTATGGATGGATTGTGATGGACATTGTGCAAGCCCCCAATAAAATGATTTATTAAATTTTAGAAAAAAATATAAAACCATATCAGGTGGGTAACCCCCCGATTTCAGAGGTGAGGCAACTAAGCCTTAAAAGGGGGAAGGAACTTGTCTACCATCAGTTATACATTCCACTTACATTACAGTGCTGACTGAAACCAGCTTCATCAAGGCTAGCTGAACACTGGACAACAAGATTTGGACAGTAAATGATATAGGAAAAAGGAACTGTTGGTAGGCTATGTGTCCACCACACCTGTTGACGCCTTTTATTTTGTGTCATCCTCCTTCCTATACCTGCGTTACCTTCCTTTCTGGATTTCCTGACAGTACACAGGGTTAAATACTGAGCTACCAGCAAGCAGGTCAAGTCCACTCAGCTTGTTGCTGTCCGGAGGTGCCATTCGGTCGGTGCCAACACGTAGCAGCCTTCTGCCCGACAGAACGCAGCGCTGCCTGGTCTTGTGCGTCATCCTCATGATTGTTATCACCCTGGATCCCATTGTGGCAGCTACTCACTCCCTGCCCTTGAGTCGACGCTGACTGAGAGCAAGCTGAGAGAACAGACTAGAACTGCCCCCACGAGGACCCAAGGCTATGAATCTTTACTAGAACAGAAGCTTTCTCTTACTCCCATAGAACAGTTGGTGGTTTTGAACTGCTGACCTTGACCTCGCCCACCATGTAGCCCAGCATACATCCCACCAGGGCTCTCCACCCCGAGAGCAACCGCCATCACCATCAAAACCTCACTTGCAGTTCGACTCTGAAACACGTAGACTTGACCTGAACTGGGTTTTGTTGGTTTGCTTGCTTGGCATATTTTCATTCTATCTAGATCACAAGTTCCTTGACATTAACATCTATTATCTATCTGTGTCATTGTTCAGAGTCCTGGGGGCATAGTGAGTTAGTTCCAAGGTGGGCTGCTAACCTCAGCTTCTGTAGATTAAATCTACCAGTCTCTCCTCAGGAGAAAAGTGAGGCTTTCTGCTGTCTTTCACATGAGATTCACCCAAACGTTATGGACTGAACACTGCAAGCTAAATGAATGCATTTCAGGAACTGCTCTTAGAAGTTTTTTAAATTAAGGTGCTTTAGAGGAAACAAAACCAATAGGAGGCTAGACAAATAGAGATTTTATTTTCAGGAATGAGCTCATGTGGTTGAGGAACACAGAAAGCAGGAAATCTGTAGGCTGGTGGTAGACTGGAAACTCTGGCAAAGTCTGGAAGTAGAACTCTCTCTCAAGGAAACCTCAGCGCTGACTGATGTTCTCCAACCGATTGAATGAGGCCAACCATCTGATCTCTTTTGAGTATAATGTAATTTAAGTGGATTGATTGTAATCGTTAACCATATTTAAAGAAAAACCCTCATCTGGTGTCTTAGGGGGATAGGCAATGGGATGCTAACTGAAAGGATAACAGTTAGAAACCACCAACACTTTGTAAGGAAAAGATGAGGCTTTCTACGGAACCCCAGGTCTGCCTGATCAGGACTCTAGAGATCAGGGTCAACTTGATGGCATTGAGCTTGGCTTTGAGTTTGGTGGGAACGTCATAGCCACAGCGACACCTAGACTGGTGTTCAATCAAACGTCCAAGTACTAGAGCCCCGCCCAGTTGACACAAAATTAGTCATCCCCGTAGGCTAGGCAGTGTACCTGTGTGGGAAGCTCTGAAAACCAGCAGGTGGATTTTCAGAATGTTTAAAAGAGACAATGGAAGTTTCCTTCAACATGTTTGAGCAGATTAAACCCAGACAAGCAAAATCACTGACATTGAGTCAGGGCCAAGTCAGGGTGACCATATAGAACACAGTTGTACAGTTTCTGAGACGGTAGTGCTTTTCGGGAGCAGAGAGCCTTGTCTTTCTCCCACAGAGCAGCTGGTGCTTTTGAACCTCTGACCTTTTCGTTCGCAGCCCAATGCGTCATCATGATGCCACCCGAGTGCCTTAGCAGGGTCTAAAACAGCAGCTTTTGAAAAGTCCATGACCCCTCCGATTCGTGTGCAGATTGCTGTGCAAATCTGGACATCTTTCAGGGGAGGAAGTCTTGAATATTCACAGGCTTCGTCCAGGTTTCCACCAGCTGTGGGCGTGTTGAACTGGAGCAGAGAGCAAGCCTGAAGGCTGAAGAGCCGGAGGAAGCTGGGGAGGCCGGTGACACACACCTCTTTCAGGAAGGGCTCGCTGAGCAAAGTCAACTGTTCCCCGGAGGAGCAGAGAATGAGCTTTACGTCTTATCAGCGGGCCCCCTGCACCTTGTTGAATCTCATGTCCACAGTCAGGAAATGGGCAGTGGTGAACTGGTGAGTAATAGACTGAATTAAGGAGTGGGGTTTCCTGCAATACGAGTTTGCCAAAGGCAGCCCTCACCACCCACTCACATTTCAGGAGAGAGCTTCCATTTTCATCCTCCTGCCTCCCTCCCTCTTGTTTGGTGTTGCTCCCCCTCCTTCCAGTGACCTGCCTGTGGGTGGGGCCTGGGTAAATGTTTTTCAAGGAAACATCACAACCTCCTCTTGTCTGTCAGCCAGGGCCAACTCCTCTCTTGCGTGGCCAATCCCCAAAGAACAAGACTTTCCAGTAGGCATATTTGTATAAGTCACATTCACATCACTAAAGGGAAACTCGTGTCCTGCCCAGGCCAAACCCCAGGCAGTGCAGATCAACACATCAGCTGAGAGGCAGGTCTGCCGTCAGACCCCAGCTCTGGGGGAAGACAGGGTGCTTATTTCGGGGCCTGGAATCCGAGGTGCTGATGTGCTCCTAGGTGATGGGAACTGGGAACTCGCTCAACCAGTAACTGACAGGTTTTGAAGTGCTGCGTCCGTCCAAAGAAAGACCTGGAGAGCCGCTTCAGAAAGAGTAGCTGTTGAAAACCTTCCTGCACAGTTCTGCTCTGGCAGTGCTGGGGTCCCAGTGAATCAGAGTTCACCGGACGGTGACTGGCGATAATGACCTGAAGGATGTCAGGACCATGTAAACACAGTCAGGGTGACGTTACAGCTGAAGAGTCCCCCAAATGTGCAGATATTAACATGGATGTAAAACAGGAACTCTAATAGCAATGCCCTGTAGCCTTTCCGGCTCCCGAGACCACAGTGTGAGGCTTGAGCTGAAATGTCTCTCAGACGCACTGGTATTAACACAAAGAGACCATTTGTCCTTGCGCTCCTGCTGGTCCCCGTCGGAGCGAACCAGCCTTGGCAAGCTCTCAGGCCAATTGCAAAGCAAATGGAATTGTCTTTGTGTTCATTTGTTTCCCCCCTGCTGATCTCATCCTCAAGCTCCCTCTTCTCATTCACCCTCATTTCCAGATATTCAAATGATCCACAACTGCCCAGCAGTCTTAATTAAAATCCATTCACCTATATCGCCATTGATGTAGTCATTCAATTAGCACCTATTTAGAACCTTTGAGGTGCCAGGCACTATCTTGCCAACTAAGGTACCAACAAAGCTGATAGCCTCTCCCTGCACCAGAGAAGTCAGAATGTGCCTGGATGCAGACTTTGGGTTTCATCCAATGGTCAATTGCTTGGTAACCCTGGTTACCTATTGGGGTTGCCACGGAGCTTTCCAGTTATAAAAATTGTTCCAGTGGATGACAGGTGGGGTGGGGGTACTGGGGACAGCAGGCAATCATCCAGGTTTTTTAAATGCTGCCCTTCACTGCTAACTACCAGGTCCCTGGTTTGAACGCACCAACCACTTCATGAGAGAATGAATGATGAGGCTGCCCAGCCCCGTAACGAGTTGAAGTCTTGGACTTCCAAAGAGGCAGTCCTGTCCTGCTTGGTAAGGTCACTGTGCACCCGAATAGGCTCAATGGCAGTGAGTGTGGTTTGGGCTTTGAGATGGAGCCAAACTAGTAGGCAGGGAGGGAGTCCCGAAAGAATTCTGGACCCAGGCTCAGATTTCTTCTAGAAACAGAAGACCGTGCTATTCTCCTGGTCCTTCTTATTCCTACTGCTTTTCTTCAATATTCTCTTCCACATCTCTGTTATTTACAATTAATATGTCAGTCCTACTTTGTGTAGCCCCACCCCGTCCCCGACCCCTGGAGGAAATGGGAGTTTTTAATTGACTTGAGTTTTTCTCCCCAGAGTTCATAGCTTAGAAAAAAATCACACCCTTATGGTACTTACTCTATAATTCGGTAACTTTTAAATATTAGTGTGCCTCACATGCTCATAAGCAATGTCCCTTTCTGAATTCCACAGTCTGAGCCAACGGGTATGAGGTCTGCTCAGGGGTCTAAATTATTCAACTTTTCATGATGGAAAACTTCCCAAACTACAAAAAAATGAAGCACTAGTACCACATATACCTCTATATCCAAACCCACTGCCAACAGTCTATTTCAAGTCATAGAAGCACTAGAGAGATTGGCTATCTGAGACGGTAAATCTTCACCACTTCTGTGAGTTTGAACTGACAACCTTGTGGTTAGTGGTCCAATGCCTCTCCACTTCACCTGACAACTGCTGGCATGTTGCCATAGTTGCTTTGCCTCTCGATACATATGCATGTGCCTATAGGTACTTGCATCTTGATATGGTTGAGTCATGTGAAAGTAAATTGCAGGTGCCATGACATGTCACTATTAACACTCCTACAGGTATCTGTGAAGCACGAGGATACTCCTACGTGATAGGCATAATGACTTCATGGTCATCCACAGGAAAGAGCCAGATCTTTAGACAGCAAGCAGGACGCATACTGGTCAAGGCAAATGCGTCTTGAGTTATTCCCGGGTAGATTTCATCAAACAGGACAGCCAAAGGTCCTATCTTGCCAGAATGCCCGCTCCACTTTCCACTCAGCTTAAGTTCAGACAGCTCCGAAAATGGCCCTGCCTTCCCAGGCCTGGGAAACTTCAAAGACTCTCCTGCTCTCATTTTCAACAATAGAAAGTTGACTGGCAAGTGCACAAGAAGGCATCTCTATCATTAGCCGTACACCAGGTTGAAAGGCTGAGGTTGGTATCCGTGTATCAATGATCAGTTAAGCGACTCCCTGCTGTGATTAAAGAGTGAGAATTCTGGCCCAGGTTTCTGCTCCAGGGGAGCTGTCAGGAATGGGGGTCATGGGAGTTGTCGTGTGGTACCTCCTCGCGTACTCTAATAGCGTCACCAATAAAACGGCATCAGCTGCTGCCCTATTTGGTATAATTTTAACATGCTGTTTTAATATTTACAATGTGCCCATAAAAAATTTCGTGTTGACAGCTGGTGGCTCCTGGGGCCATTAATACGCAACACCACTGTGATCAAACAGCCCGAGAAAAGATTCTCTCACAGAACACTGCTCTCCATAGGCCGGACCCGGGACAATTCCTGGGTGCAGGATTTCCCAGACCATCTTCTCACTGGCCTATATCAAGTGGAAGGGCCATAGGTCCAGGCTCCTCCTGCAGTAAATGAATAGTGAAGAGGGGAGAAGACAAGGATAAGAATAGCAGTGGTGTATGTACATGAGGATGAACTTGGCAGCTGCCACAATCCATAAGAACAACTCCCCAAACACCAAACTCACTGCCACGGAGCCGATGCCCACTCACAGCTACTCCCTAGGACAGACAGAACTGCCCTCGTGGAGTTTCCAAGGCTGGAACCCTTCTCAGGAGTAGGAAGCATGTAGTAAATAAATCCCAGCTGGGCTCCGCGGCTTCTCAGGAGGTGGACAACCTTACACCAGCGCTTCCACTGACTCCGTGGTCAGGGGGCTGCTGGCCATTCTCTGTCACAGCACCCCCCACGGCCTGCTTCCATATGGAGTTTTCATGGGCACCTCTGTTAGCTGCTGCACCCCATGTCAACCTCATTTTTTACCAGTTTCAGCTGAGATTTCCTGCTGGGCCACGGCAGGGTTCCATGAGGTGAGTTGTCAGGTGGCCTGCCTCTTTTCCTTCTAATAGACACAGATACTGCAGACCTCAAGCAGCTTGGCTGAGTTCACATGATTGGAGGGCAACAAAAGTTCATTCGTCGACGTGTTTTGAAAGCAGAAGCTGCAGCAGTCAGTGTGACAGGAATTAACCCCTGGCACTTGGGAATCTCCTTGAGGGAAATATTCTCTCTTCGCGAGGGGTGGGGTTTGTCTTCTTCAGCCTCTTCCTCGCTCTCTGGGCACTGACCTCGTGCCTCTCCCCTTTCCTTTCTGATTGCTCACCACCTCCTGCTCATGTTTCCACTTGCAGAAGACAGGAGACATTTAAACTCTCAGCTTTCCTCCTCTCCCCTTCAAAGACTTCCCCACATGCCCTGGGCTTTTGTCCTTGTTGCCATTCCTTCTGACTTGAAGAAATAAGGAACTGGCTTTGTTTTTCAACTAAAGATAACGAGTCTGTTTAGACTCTGGATTCTACTGGTGCCCAAGCACAGGTATTCTGTAAGCTCCCAATTGTAACTTGTCTTTCTTGGCTCTAGATTTATGGCCTGACTTAGAGAGAAGCTCAGGCCTCTAACATCCTAAAATACAAACAAGAAACAAACACACAGTGACCTTGCACTACCAATTTACTGTAGCAATGACGTATGCCCTGCTGTCATTTCCTAAGCATCTACCTTATCCTTTGCATAAGCCACTTAGTTACTAGCATATTGGTGGACCGGTGGTAGAATCCTCACCTTCCATTAGCAAGGCCTGGTTTGACTCCTGGCCAATGACCTCGGATGCAGCTACCATAGTTCTGTCCGTGATTGCTTGCGACTTTGACGTTGAAAAGTTGTCAGCAAAATTCCAGACCAGGGAATGATGAGGGAAAAGGCCTGGCGATCTCCTTCCAAAAACCAGCCAATAAAATCCCTCTGGATCCCAGTGGTCCCATCTGCAGCTGATCATGGAGGCAGAGAAGGACCAAGCAGGGGTTCCATCCATTGTGTATGGGGTCACCATGAGTCAGGGGTCAATTCATGGGCAACTAACAACCACAGAGGTACTAATAATTCACCCTGAATTTCCCAGGAAGGTTCTCCTACTGAATCAAGAGGCATGGATAACCTTTCTGAAGACTTTTAGGTTCTTGACCCTCTCCCTCTCCACCCCACCTCTTTTCCATTCATTGCTTCCCTCCTTTGATGTCTAAAAGCCCTTCAATGTCAGCAATGGACAAAGATGAGATCCTAGTCTCCCCTTGAGAGCCGCCTACCACTCTGATTTTTTTTCTGCACTCATAACTCATTAATTCAACAGTCTACTGAATATCTATGATGTACCTGCCATTGCTGGAAGCAATGGGCAGGCAAAGACAGGTAGGACCAGACTTTTTTCATGGAGTTTAATGACAATGTGCTAGGATCTAGCTGAGATGAAGCAGGAGGGCCCTAAGGGAGCAGGATGGAAGGTGCCTAACTTGGACTAAGACTGGTGATCCAGAAGGAGGGGAGATGCACTCAGATCTGAAAGTGGGTGTGGCGTTAGCAAGTAGTGGGCATAGAACGTGTTAGTCCAGCAAGCACTGCAGTGGTGCTGGAACCTAGCAGAAGACAAAGCAGAGGAGAGAGTTGGGGAAGGGAACAGAGAGGGACCTGAAGAGGCCAGACCCAGAGTGGTCCTTTATGCTGTGTTCAGGTGGTTTTGCTTTACTATAAAGACTAGGAGTAGGGAGTGTTGGGCATGATTGGACTTGACTTTGTGGGACAGAATGGATGACTTGGCTTAGAAGAAAAATGACAACTGGAATTACTATTAAACTGCAGGAATAAAAGGATGGGTGTAGATTCAAGAGATACAGCAAGACCATCTGCAGGGGTTGATGATGGGACCTATGGGTTGCTTTGGAGGGAGAAGGAAGAGGTTGTCTCCATTTTCTAGTGTGATTATCTACTGCTTGGGAAATCAGGCCACTGAGGCAAGAAGTTGAGTTGGAGAGGTTGCGGTGATTGATTGATTGATTGATTGATTGAGTGAACTCATCACTCTGGTGTTGATTGGGAAGCCCTCATGTTGCATAATGTTCAGGACACAAGTCTCCTGTCTAAGCACCTTTACTCAGCCACAGAGGCAGATATAACATACAGAGTATGATAGGTTCAAGAATGTGTGGAGCTTTCCTTTATGACCTGTCCAAATTCTGTGCTTCTCCTGATTCTAGAAGGGGGCTTCCTACACTTTTGTAATTGCCAGGAGGTGGAAAAGTGGGGAAACACAAGAGACTAAAGCCAGTGAATGGCTAAGCTGTGAAAGGGCTTCAAACCCTTATGGGAAAGTGGAACGATTGTTGTTTAACTTTTCCAAAGCAATGTCCAGATAATTTTCCCCTTCCCCTATTGTCAGGGCCTTGCCTGAAGATCATCATCATCATAATTACTACTAATAATAGATGTTGAGTAATTACTTATGCCAAGTCCAGATCTAAGTATTTCACATATATTAATTCATGTAGTCCTCTTGAATCTCTGATGCTGATCATTATCATCTTCCTTTTACTGAGGAGGAAACAGAAGTAAAGGGTGATTAATTAAGGAACATACATACTTGGTAGCATTAGAGGCAAAACCAGGAAGTCTTAGTCCCCCAGCGTCTGCATGCATTGCGAATGTCTGGTCAGTAATATACAAGGGCGGATTTGAATTGTTAAAGCTGACTGCATAGCCCACAACAAAGCCCATAACATTTCCATGTGACTCATTAAAGAATAGGCCTGTCCACCTCTGATAGGAAAGGGCCTGATATCTCAAACTGACCTTGGCTTCCATACTTGGGGTAGACAAGGACAGAGGCATAGCTTTTGCAATGGTGCAGCAATTCAGCAGTTCAAAACCACCCAGATGTTCATGGGAGAAAGACCTGAGAATCTTCTTCAGAAAATATTGGAGCCTAGAAAACCCAACGGGGTAGTTCTATCCTGCTGCAGGGGCCACTGTGAGTCTGAATAGACTCTGTGATACCAAGTGACTACATGGCCGTGGACCTTACAGCCAAACCTCCGTAGACTCAAGAAACCTCCTAGCCAAGGGAAAGATTCTTGATAAATGTTATCACTCACTTACTGTTGCAGAACTGTAGGTCAATTATAAAGCCCATTCAGAAATTCCTTTGCCCAATCTGGGTACATAGAGACAAATTTCTCCTTAAGCTATTAATATGTATGTAGAGAACAGATTTAAAATAAAAGGGCACTAGCTGAGAGGCTATTGGATTTCTGTATTGTCCTTGCACACAAATAACAAGAGATCCTCTACATTGTGCTAGTCTACCAGGGGTAAGAAGAAGAATATTCTCTTATTTTTCATGTTGCTTGGTACCTCTGAGCCAATTCTGACTCACAGGGACCCAATAAAAGAAGCATTGTCTCATCCGAGGCCATCTTTACCACTGTGCCTACATTGGAGTCCACTGTTTTCTCTATTGTGGCCATCTGATAGATAGAAGGTCTTCCTCTTCTTCATTGACCCTCCAACATGACTGGCTCCAAAGGCCGAATTTCAGTCTTGCTTCAACTCTTAGGAGAATCATAAAAGGTGAGGCTTTTCTATCTGTCTATGGGTTTCGAACTCAGTAGAAAGTAGAGGTCGAGATACAGATTTGGTAGTCACAGAAACACAAGAATTCTGGAATCATTTCTTCCTTCATGTGACCTTTAAATATGCTGTAGTTATTTAAGAATTAAATAACCTTTCTCTTTCCTCCCTCCTTTCCCTACTTAGTAAGCACACCTTTAGTTTCTAAGTTGCCTTCATTGGAAGGGAGGTACAGAAGTAAGGGTTGGTTTATCTCGTATGCTTACTTATCTGTAGAGGACATTACATTATATATGTATATTTACACACACATATATTACATATATATGTATATTCACACACACACATATATATGTATATGCAAGAAACTAAAGCTAGTGAGAAGGCTAAGCTGTGAAAGGGCTTCAGACACTTATGGGAAAGTGAAGCGACGATCGACAAATTTTTCTATACATATTTTAAAAGATTCTGTTCTAGGTTGGCTGCCATCTGTTTCTTTCTCAAACTCACAGCACGGTCCTACAGAATCAAAACCTATACTATTCAGATTTGCAATCCTTCATAGGAAGCGAGCCCCCCCAGGAAATAAGGGAAATGTGGGTTTTTGTAATAAACACAAGTAAGCTCATGCTTTCCTTGTTTAATGAGTACCCTGCCCATTCCAGAGTCCTAGAGCAATGTGGAAGCTGCTTTCCTAATCCAGCCCATTTCTACTTTTGCACTGCAAGGCTGGTCTGATTTTGCATCTTCTTTAAACTAAAAATCTCTCAATAAAAATGTTCCTCAATCTCGCCTCTAAATAAAGAGGTCTGCCCCATCAATATACTCCACTTTGTTCTATGATGTCACCTGTATTTCAAAGAACATATTCCTTATGTTCTTTATAGTGAACAAGAACAAGAAGTTCCACTATCTTTTTAGATCAATTTCACTCCCCTAGGGTCTTAAAACTCTATTCATTCCATTTAGTTAAAGTAAATTCTGTCTAAAGAGACTCCGAAAAAAGGGTTATCATCCCTCTGTCTTCTGCAGGGATCCGCATATCTTCTAAGGGCGAGAGAGGAAAGCATTACTTCTTTCCTTCTTGCTGCTGTTGTTTTGTGTCATCCAGTCGTTTCTGACCCTTCACACAACAGAAGGAAACACTGCCCAGAACTGAGCCATCTCCACAATCGTTCTTATGTGTGAGGCCATTGCTGCAGCCACAGTGTCCGTCTAGCTCCCTGAGAGCCACCCTTGACTTTACCAAAGACAGTGGCCTCTCCTGACATGTCCAGAGAATGTAGGCAAAATCTTACATGTTAGATGAGTCTGTATGTGGAACTAGGAATCGTGGTGGCACAGTGGGTTCAAAGTTGGGTCACTAGTTTGAAAACACCCACTGTCCCAAGGGAGACAGCTGAGGCTCTCTGCTCCTGTAAAGATTTATGGCCTCAGAAACCCACAGAGGCATTGCTACTCCCTCCTCTAGGGTCCCTATGAGTTGGAATTGATTTGATGGCAGTGAGTTTGCTTTGGGAGTGTTTGGTTTGTGACATTGCTGAGCCTCATGGCTGGAAATGGCGGTTGCTTTATTGTGCCATTGACCCAGAAAGGGAAACCCCTTTCTGGAAGAGCCTTGACTTTGAGCCCTGGATAAGAGGAGACTTTGATCATCAAAGAGCTCATTGTTTGTGCCAACTGGCCAAAGACTAACCAGGAAATCTGATTTCACCTCACCGAATCATATTTATGACCTGGTACTCTTGGGGAGTGTTGCTGGATGAGAGGGAGCGGGGAGATGTCTTTTCTAAGCTGGGTTTCCACTTCAGGGTTTTGAAGAGGGTCTGAGGGAAGCAGAGATCGGTTGGGATGAGTCGCTGTTTGAGGCTGGATTGGGAAAAGCTGGAATTAACTAGGGCTGGGGTGCTGTCAGGAGGCAAAGATGACTGAGCAATTTAGGGAAGCCTCTGTCATGAATGGAAATAGACATTCTGGTAATAATAAAGTCTCCCCAAACTCACTGCCATTGAGTCAGTGCTGACTCATCAGGACTCCCCGTGGGTTTCTGAGACTGTCCCTGTTCATAGAAGTAGAAACCATCTGATAAGAAAGCAATAATCACCCAAGGAGGGGGCCATCAGGTAGTTTGTCACTGCTGCGTGATCCTTGCAGTCACTGATTCCTGTTAACAATGAAAAGGCCTTTATCTGAGTCTGCCCTCCCAGCCTGATGACTAGCTGGGGTTTCTTTTTTCAGTCCAAGTAGATCTTAACTCTTTCTGGGGTCTAGAATGTTCACTAGCGTCCTGCATTCACAGAGGGTTAACTTCACAGAAACGGTGAGGGCAGGCATGGAGCAACCCTGACAAGTTATGGCGAAGCCATGCGGTTTCTCCAACAGGTGTCCATTTGGAGCATTAGAACCTTTCCAAATGCCCCACAACCGTGCCTTTTAATGATGTCATAGTGGGTTACCCATTGGGTTGCTAACCATGGGGTGAGGGGTTCAAAACCACCAGCTGCTACTCGGTAGACAGAGGACACATCCTCCTTCCAGAATGAGTTCCAGGCTCATCAGCCCACAGGAGCAGTCCACCCTATCTTGCAGGGTTGCTGAAAGTCAGAATTGAGTAGATGGCAGCGAGTTTGGTTTTGAGGGTTTTCTTCCAGGTCTGTCCCCTTCTAGCTCAGTAGCCCTTCATTGCTAGTCTTATGGGGTCTGCAACTCACTACGGGTGGACCCCACTATTCCTTTCACGCTGTTCTCTCTCTTGGCCATTGTCTATTGGAGCATCAGATGGCTCTTTCTTGGTCCCAAATTGTTTCTCATGTTCTCTCATTCTGGATTTCTTTCCTTCATCTCCACCAAACTCTACTCTAATTTAAAAAAGTACAAGAACCATTTCTCTCAAGAATCCACCCCCTTTCTTTCCAGGGCTCCTCTGGTGAAACTGTTAGTATGTTATTTACCACTTTAATTATAACACTTTGTCCATCCTCTGCTTTGTGCTACTTTCATTCATTCTCTTAAGTGCAGGAAGGTTTTTCAGAATGTCCGTGATATTTGAAGAAAAACACCATTTTACATACTCTTTGGGTCCCAGGGAAAATTCTTAACTTGAAGTCCCTGGTCTTCATTATGGTCCTCTTGTTGTGAGGGAAGATGGGACAGCTTGTGAGACTTTATATACAAATATATATATGTGTATATATGTGTGTGTGTGTGTGTGTGTGTTAATGTACTGACACACAGATCCCTGGGTAGCACACATGGTTAAGTGCTCAGATTAAAGTTGGCCTTTTGAACCTATTCAGAGGTGCTTTGGGAGAGGGTGTGGAAATCTACTTCTAAACAATCACAGTCAATGAGAATCTTCTGGAACTTACTTCTACTCCGATGACACATGTGGTCAACATGAGTTGGAACCAACTTGATGGCAACTGGCGTTTTACAGATATCAAAAGAAAGAGAATGTTGTGTGATTCAATGCCATCCACTCAGGTCCAGCTCCCAGCAGCCCTGTGTTCAATAGAAAACACCACTGTTCAGATCTGCCCTAAACTCACAGTTGCTGCTATATTTGAACCACTGTGGTAGCCACCGAGTCAACCATCTCAATGAAGCTCTTCCTCTTTTTCACTAACCCTCGGTCAGGGGGTTTCACTAGCTTCTTCCAGCCCCTGGTTCCTCCTGATGACCTCGTTAGCCTACTTGAGAAGATATATGCCATCAACACTAGTCTCCTGGTCGTCTTTGTTCCGTGTCCAGCTTTCCCACCAGTAGGAAGCTATTGAAAGCACCCTGGCTTGAGGTAGGCGTACAGAACCCCTAAAAGGGACATCTTTGCTCTTTAACTTGTTCAAATGATCTTGTGGAGCAGATTTCCTAGCACATGGTTGATTTCATGATGGCTGCTTCCTGGTAGCATAGTGGTTGGTTACAAGCTGGGCTGCTAAGCACAAGGTTAGCATTTTGAAACCACCATCTACTCCTGGAGAGAAAGCTTTGTACTCCTATAATGAGTTACAGTTTTGGGAACTCACAGGGCAGTTCTACCCTGTCTAGAGGGGTCATTATGAGTCTGGTTGGTCGGGTAGGGAGTTTGGTTTTTTGGAGTTGAGTTCCATGAGTGGTCATTGTAGGCTCAGCTTCAATTTTTCCTCTGTTCATCACGATGCTGTTGGTTGGTCCACCTGTGAGGATTTTGTCTTTTATGTTGATGTGTAATTCACACTGAAGCCTAGTGAGATCCTCCAATCTTCATCAATAAGGGCTTCAGTCCTTTGGACTTGGAGCAGGCAAGGCTGTGTTATTGTAGGCCGTTTAAATGAGGCTTCCTCTGATCCTGACATCATGTTCTCCTTTATGTGGTCCATGTATATACATGTGCACTATATCTGTATTTATTTACTTACTGGTCTATGTGTGTGTTTGTACAGTTGCTTCTGGAGAAGGTCCCTAGTGTTCTTCGGATGCTCATGGGGATAGAAACCAAAAGAGGTAAAGAATATGACACTATTGTGGAATGGGCACTCTGCCACTCAAACAGATGGGGGAGAGGACAATAAGCAACCAAGAAATCATGAACGTGCATCAAATGTGGGTGCTTAGGGCATGGTACCCAGCTGGGCAGGTGGAGAATGCCATCCACCCAAAGCTGCCAAGGGCTATTAGCCAGTGCCCATTAAGCGCTGGACTGCACTGACTTTTGGAAATTGCTGTAAAATCCAGTCCTCGTCAGTCACGGCCCAGAAGCACGGCTGTTGGCTGAGTTTACGCACATAAGCGTCCTGACCGTGCCTTTGTCGAGAAGCTCAGTTGGCAGTGGCCAGCAATGCAACTCGTCATTGTCTCCTTTTCCTATTCTCAGATAAATATTAGTTTGATTAATAACCACATTCCACTCCATCACAGGCACCTTGAAGTAGATGAAAAAAACCGGAGGGGGAAAAATGCAAGCATGATGTGTCTTTTCTCTCATACTTGGAGTAAATAGAAATACTCCTCACGACAGTTACAGGATGCCGGCTCTCCCTAACTCCTTCATTATGACCAAGGTGTCTGATGTATGGGTGCTGTCCAATACAGGGTCATCTAGGTTTAGCATGAATGACCGAGCTAGGTGACTTGATTTTCCAGGGAAGGGGGAGCTGCTGTGGTGGTTGTGGGGTGCTGTACAGCAGGTTCTGACTTTCAGTGACCCCATGTCCTGCCGGGTGCCGGGCCACTCTCACACTTGTTACATTCCCACCCACTCTTGTAGTCACTTTTAGAATCCATCTACTCAGGGGGTCCCTAAGTCCCTGATTTTACTGTAACTGTTCACACTAGATGATCATTTTGAGGATGGTTTTCCTGCCACTTCTTCCTGTCCAGGACTGCCCCCTCCCCCCAAAAAACATTCTCGATGGAATTGATTTGGTTGGCAAGACAGAGGCTAATTCGTTGAAAAATAAAAATAGCCATGAAAAATATGTACTGTTCCAATTGTCATGTGCATTCATGTACCCGTCAACGGAGTCTTGCTCTGGCACTTATTGAAATGGCTTGTACACATTATTCCCTCCACAGTGGTGTGCAATGAGAGAACAAAGCAGCACGTGACTCTGGTACCTGAATTTCGGCAGAGGAGGTGGGGTGGGGAGATGCCATGTGCTTTCTTCCCCCTGCCAAATCACACTCACTCCTGTCCTGTTGATGTCAACTCACAAGGAACCTACAGAACAGGAGAACTGCCTCGTGAGTCTCTGAGACTGTCACTCTTGATCGCAAGGAGGAAGTCCCACTTTGCTAATGTCTGGCTGGTGGTCTGGAACTGCCAACGCTGTGTTTAGCAGCCCAGCACACGACCCCTACGCCAGGAGGGCTCTTCTTGCCCCAAAGTGACTCCTTCGTTATATCGTTCTTTCTTTTTTCAAACAGGCTACATCTCAGGGGCCACACTTGAAGAACTCTGAACTAGGACTCAAGGTTAGCCAACAGGTGTTACACTAAGATATAACACATTAAAAAATGTATCTAGCTGGACAAAGTACTGTAAGGGCCCAACAAAGGGATGAATGTAAGCGGCCAGAGCGAGCTTTGGGCATGTGGAGTCTGTAGTGACCCCAAATTTGGCTAGGTTTAAGACTACCAAACCTAGGGGGAGATTATCAGGTATCCTGGGACAGGCAGTGAGGGAAATTCAGGTATGTGCAGCCCTCTGAAATGCACAGTCCCTGCTCGTTGGAGCCCAGAGGAGAAGAAAGTAAAGGCCACTGTGGAAGAGGGGGTGGGGTGGGTGGGCATCCTGTAGGGAATGCAGATCTTATGCCCAGGCTAGTACTTCTTCCCAAAGTATTCTTTAGTTGAAGTGAAGGGGTGGGATGGGGCATGTTTGGAGGACCAGAGGGTGGAGGAGGTTTGCCCTTCTTTCTGGTGCTGCCCAAAGATTTTAATGTAGACCAGGAGGGGGAATTGTTTGCAGAGCTTAGTCAACCTACTTTGCCTGGGCTAGTGCGAGAAGATGTCTCCAGAAATACTGAGTCCAGCTCATCTGGAGTAGAGATTTTAGTTGTAGACAGGAATAAAAAGTTGGGCAACCTTCAAGGAGTCCCGATGGTGCCGTGGTTAAAGCGATGGACTAAAGCTTGGTGGTTCGAATCCACCAGCGGCTCTTCTCTTTGAAGACGAGGCTGTCTCGGTGAAGGCCACAGTCTCAGAAACCTCACAGGAGTTCCAATCGTTTGGGGTGGGGGCAGCCACTTTGCTAGAGGGCAGTGCTTTGGTAGTCTTCAGGTGCACAGTGGGGAGGGATCCCGCGGAGGTTTTGCTAAACTGTAGGTCGTCTCAGCAGGCCGGCAGCTGCGCATCTTGGACCAGTTCCTCCCCCGAGCGGGTCGCAGCATTGGGCCGCACTTGGAAGCCAGGTACCAGGCGCCGGGGGAGGACGGGCCGGCAGGGGAAGGGGTGAAGGCGGGGTGGGGGGGGGGGGGGGGGGGGGGGGGGGGGGGGGGGGGGGGGGGGGGGGGGGGGGGGGGGGGAGGGAAATGCCATCCCTAGACTCCCGCAGAGGATCCCCGGGCTCCCGCTCGGGAGCGGGCGACGGCGCGGGAGTGGGGACAAAACGCGGGCGGGCCAGGGCCGCGCCGGGGAGGCAGGTGGCGGCGGCCGAGCGCGGGGCGCAGCGGCGTCAGGTGCGCGCGGGCGGCGTCGGCGCTCCCGGGGGCCCGCGGCGCGGTTTCCGGTCTTTCGGCCCTCGGCGGCTCCCATCGCGGCCCGGCGCGGCGCGGCGGGGACGGCGGCGGCGGCGATCCCACCGCTCGCTCGCCCGCCGGCCCCGGTGCCCGGCTCCCGGAAGCGGAAGGGGAGCGCGGCCCGGCGTCGGCTCGGGAAGAGGAGGAGGAGGAGGCAGCGCCGCTGGCAGCCGCGAGCGCAGCGGCGACGGTGAGACGCGGGCCCGCCGGCGCCGGTGAGTCTGTGCGGAGCTCGGCCGGCCCCTCGGCGCCCGGGCCTGGCGCGCTCACCTGTTCCCGCGCCGCCGGCCTCCCTTCCCGGGGTCCCCGGCCGCCCGCTGCCGGCTCGGCCCCCGGCCTGGCCTCTCTGCCCCACCCTGCGGGGCCCCCGCCCACCCCCTGCCCGCAGCCGGGCTGGTGGGCGCCTGGTCGGGGGCATTATGGGGTAGTGGGTCTGCCTCACCGCCCCGCCTCTGCCCGAGACCCGCCGGGCACGCGGGTTTCCCCCGGGCTCTCGGGAACCCTTCATTCATTCCCTGGCTGCCTGGGAGAACCCTTCATTCATTCCCTGGCTGCCTGGGAGAGGCTGGCAGGACCAGCCGGAGGAGGAAGATGGGGCTAATTTCTTGCCCCGAGTCTCGCGTTTGCAGCCTCCAGCCGAGGCACTTGTTACCATTCCCTCCCCTAGGGCGCTGGGATTTCCGTGGAGAGCCCACTTAAGAGTTCTGGCCTCTCTGCCCCCAGCTGTATTGGGGTCCCCTTTTAAGATCCCTCGTGAAGTCACGAAAGGAGGTCTGTTCTCCAGGGGTTAAGGGGGCCTGACCAGTCATTACCGACAACTCGTGGGATCTGGCATCTCTAAAATAACAAGAGGGGGCGAAATCAAGGTCATTGCGGGCCAGCTCCGTACATCATAGTGTAAAGTTACAGCCGGACAGAAAGACGATTGCGGACAACGAAGTGCACGTTAAAAAGATGGGCATGGAGCCGTGATCCTGTGTACAGGGATATGTGTGTCAGGAAGAAAAAGCACCACATCCTGTGTAAAAAGCGCTGGTGGCTGCACAGTGAGCGGGGGCCCTCTGTAGTACAGGGGTATATCATCAGATTTTGATTATTTTGGGAGAGGTGGCAAGTCTCCCAAAGCAGATGGGTTTTGAAGAAGACATAAGAAGAGAAAACAATCGGAAGTATCCCCCGGAGGAGTGGTGGGACTGCATTCCTGTCCCTTTGCTGTCCCTAGCTTGTGAGGTCGTGGATGGGTCAGCGATCTAGGCTGTTTTCTTAGCAGAGAGTCACACTCAGTTTTCTAAGTGTAATAATGACGACAATAATAATAATAATAAAATAATAATAAATTGATATGTCAGTGTAGTGACTAAACAGTATTTTCACATCCACTTGCCATATGATGGCTAACTGAAAGGTCTGCGACTTGAACCCCATAACTGCCCTGTGGGGGAACAATATGGCCATCTGCTCTGGGTAAAGACGCTCAAAAACAAAACCAACTAAATTCGCTGTCACTAAGTAGAACTGCCCCAGTACGTTTCCAAGACCAAATCTTTATGGGACTGGGAAACCTCCTCTTACTCTCAAAGAGTAGCCGGTGATTTCGAAATGCTCACCTTGGTAGCAGCGCAGAGTGTAACCCAGGAAGCCACCAGGGCACCCCTCGTGGAAACCCCGTGGGGCAGTGAAACTCTACCCTGTCCTCTTGCAATGACTCGACCACATGGGTTTGGTTAGTTTTGTGTATTTTTAAAAATATGATGACATTTTAAAAACATCATCCATTTAAAGTAGTAACCTGAACAAGATTTGTTAGGTGTGCGCCAGCCCAATGTGACTCACAGCCACCCCACGTGATGGAGGAGAGCTGATCCAGAGGCTGTGTCTCTGAGACTAAGTCACCAGGTCTTTCACCCAGGTGTCCTCTCAACAAATGGAAAATGCCTCGTCTTTGATGGATTCCAGTTCATGGTGCCCCTGCAAGTCTTCATGCCTTTATAAAGTAGAAAGCATCAGCTTTCTCCTTTGGAGAAGCTGATGGTTTCAAACTGTGAACCTTCTGATTAGCAACCTAGGACCTAACCTACTGCGCTACCAGGGCTCTTTAGAAGAAAGGCCTCCCTGACCTGGAATTGAACCCCATTCACACTGCTGAACCCTGAACAAGCCATCTTCAACCTTTCACAGCAGCTGAGAGCTGATTGAAGAAATATTAGTATATGCTGTCAAAAATAACAATGTATAATTCTACAACTGTTTTTATATGGAACTACTTTAGCATTTTGGATGTCAAGCAAAGGATTTTATTCCAAAACTCAAACCCTTTGCTATGAGTCAATTCAGACCCATGGTGGCCTGGTGGGACACAGTGGAGTAGCGTCAGACTTTCCAAGGAAGTGAATGTTTACAGACGTAGGCTGGCACATCTTTTTCCAGTGGAGCAACCAGTTGGATTTAAATCTCTCATCTTTCATTTAGCTAAGTGCTTTAATCATTGCATCACTAGAGCCCCTAGTATTATAGTCAACTCCACTCAGCTCACTGCCATTGAGATTTTTCTGACTCAGAGACTCTGGACCTTCCAAGCTATTGAGATTTCTGTTAAGAACAACATACTTTGGATGCTGGAGTTGGAACAAATAGAGCATGTTTTAATAAGTAAAATGATGGGAACTGTGTTTCATTGCCTAGCCCTGGGATATTTGTGTAATACGAGAAAAAGATTTTTAGTGTGTCAATGAAATAGCTAAACAGGTAAGTTCTACAAACAGAAACCAGTCGATCAATTTCTCTTACTTGCCATGGCCCAGTTTCTGCCATTCACAGGGACTGACTCAGAACCAGGGGGAAGGTGCATGGGTCATTTTGGCGGCTTGGCATTCAGCTTCATGCCATGAATGTGTGATGAGCCTGACTGAGAAGTGTAGTGCGTCTCCAGGAAGCTGGCAACTGGATTGAGAACATGAGTCAGGGTAGATCTTTTTTCCATAAGAGAAGGCTGCTTAGTGGTAAAGCCAGTGCTGTCAGTCAGAGCAGGAACCAAATCAACCCAGAACCACTGAGTCGAATCCCACTCACAGCGACCGTGTAGGACAGCATGGAACTTCTCTATGGGGTTCCTGAGAAGCTCAATCTTTACCAGAGCCACAGTGTCTCATCTTTCCTCTGCAGAGCAGCTGGTGAGTTTGAACTGTCCACCTGAAAGGCAGAGGGAGTCTTTTTCACTTCCCTCAGTTTTCACTCTTCTATTAAGGCGTGTAGGCACTGTGTAATGCAGTGGTGGTTAGTGGTGGAATCCCTGCGTTTAATGAAGGGGGCTTCTGTTCCGTTCCCACCCATCATTGTACCTGAAGTGCAGCCACTGCTTGTCTGCCACTGGAGGTAAGCATGGTGCGTTGATGCTTAGTAGGTTTCAGCAGCATTTCCAGACTAGCAAGAAAGATGTGGCAATTTGCTTCCAAAAAATAAGCCAGTGAGAACCCTTTGGATCACCCTGTTGGATTGATTGTGCATGGGGTCACCAGAAATGGGGGTGGGAGGACACCAGCAGCTAACCAAGTAAGCCATTTATAGCAGAGTCACCTTTTCAAACAAAAGATAAAAGGCAACTAAACATCTAGGTTTGGTTACAATCAGAAATATTTATACTACTTTGGATTAAAAAATGTAGGTGAGAAACAAGGGTAAATGGAAAAGCAATAACCAGAGCCATTTTTAATTGGTTAAGAGTGGCTACTATGTTGTATTTCCCCAGTTTGGAAAATTCAGCTTTGTAAGAGAGTAGGGCAGAACTCTCCTTGGTGACCAGCTACCTGGCCCAGAATGCCTTTCCAAGGTAGTAAATCAGGTGAACTTATGTCTTTACTTAGTTCCCCCTTTAGATAGATTCTGGGCAAAACATGCTGTTTTCAGTTTTGTTTTCTACCTTCCAAACCTATGTTTTTCCATTGCTTTTTCTTTCAGAGTAGATCAATCTCCTCCCCCCTTTAAGAAGTAAGATCGATAACTGCTCTCTGCCTTTTCTTCCAGAAAACAGTGGGCTGGGTACAAATTTGTTTCTCTGTCATTCATTGATTCATTTGAATTCAAATTTCTTATGCTCACGCTTGGGCTCAACCAGCCTTCCAATTTTATGTCTTAGATCCGAAATTCAAGAATAAATAGCATTTTCCCTTTATTGCAGAGGTTTAGCTTTAGTAAGTAGGTGTAGAAGGGTTTGATTCTCTTTGTGCTTTTTTATCTTTTCAGCTTTGGCAAAGTCTTAGGGGGGAAGGAATCTAAGTTAGGCTTTAAAAAGATATATATGTCAAAATATATATGTGTGTGTGTGTTGGTGTAGTAGGTCCTAGAATGGGAGTCGATGGCCTCCGTGTGTGTGTGTGTGTGTGTGTGTGTGTGTCTTGGTGCAGTAGGTCCTAGAATGAAAGTCGATAGCCTCCTTGTTGGAAGAGCCTGGTGTACTCTATTCATTGCTGAGCCTTACAGTAGCTGACGGCTTTTCCCAAGCATTGTTTTACTTGAGAAAAAGTTACTTGTTACCACCTATCACTACCTTCCCTCCACTTACCTGTATGTCTCCACCACCTTTACCTGTTACTGTTTGCACCCCTCTCTCCCCCTGGAAACCAAGAATTCCATGCAGGCATTTTGGACTGACTAAGGGGTGCTGTGAGTTTGGTTTTTGGTTATTGTTTTGTTTTGTTGTTTTTAAAAGAATTGGTATTTTCAGTTGCTTCCTGGGCATGTGAAGGCTGGACTTTGTTTTTGTTTAAGTCATTTTATTGGGGGCTGTTAACAGTTCTTATCACAATCCTCCCATCCATCCATTGTGTCGAGCACATTGGTACATATGTTCTCATCATCATTTCCAAAACTCTTCCTATTTGAGCCCTTGGTATCGGCTCCTCTCTTTTCCCTTTTTCCCCCTCTTGTGAACCCTTGATTAATTATAAAATATTATTTTTTTCATGTCTTACACTGCTGTCTCCCTTCACCTACTTTTCTGTTGTACGCCCCTTGGGAAGGGGTTATTTGTTGATCATTGTGATCGGTTCCCCCTTTCTCCGCTCACCTTCCCCTTACCTGCCTGGTATCATTACTGTCATTATTGGTCCTGAGGGGCTTATCTGTCTTAGATTTCACGTGTTTCGAGCTCTTATCTGTATCAGTGTACATGTTCTGGTCTAACTGGATTTGTAAGGTAGAATTGGGGTCATGATAGTGGGGGAGAAAGCATTAAAGAGCTAAGAGGATCCAAGGGCTCAAGTAGAAAAAATGTTTTGAGAATGGTAAGGGCAACAGATGTACAAAGGTGCTTAGCAAAATAGATGGATGTATGGATTGTGTTAAGAGTTGTATGAACCCCCAGTAAAATGATTAAAAAGAAAAAAGAAGAACTAGAGGAAAGTTGTATGTTTTGGTGCTTTACTGCACCCTGACTGGCTCGTCTCTTCCTTGTGACCCCGCTGTGAGGGGATGTCCAATTGTCTACCGATGGGCTTTGGGTCTCCACACCGCCCTCCCCCTCACTCACGTTGGTATGAATTTTATTCTGGGTCTTTGATGCGTGATATATGATCCCATCAACTCTTCGTGATCACACAGATTGAGTGTTCGTTTTTCATGTGGGCTTTGTGGCTTCTTAGCTAGATGGCTGCTTGTTTATCTTCACGCCTTTAAGACACCAGATGCTATATCTTTTGATAACTGGGCACCATCAGCTATCTTCACCACATTTGCTTATGCACCCATTTTTGTCTGTAGTGATTGTGTGGAGAAGGTGAGCATCACAGAATGCCAGGTTATTACAATGTGTTCTTGCATTGAGGGAGTATGTGGGTAGAGGCCCAGTGTCCATCTGCTGCCTCAACACTTCACATATGTTCATGCCTGCATTTAGAAAAGGTTGGACTTTGCGAAAAACACATGCATTTGAATTATGGTACTGGCAAAGAATATTGAAGGTACTCTGGACTGCCAGAAGAACAGACAAATGTATCTCTGCAGAAGTATAGGCAAAATACTCCTGAGAAGCCAGGATGGTGAGACTTCATCTCTTGTACCTGGAGCATATTGTCAGGAGAGACAAATCCCTGGAAGAGAACATCATGCTTGGTAAAGTGGGAGGACATTCAGAAAGAGGAATCCCTTCAACAAAGTGGATTGGCACAGTGGCTGAGACAGTGGGCTCAAACATTGACCAATTGTGAGGCCAGCAAAGGACTGGGATTGTGCCTAGCACTCTGAGTCTGAGAGGACTTGAGGGCACCTGGCAATATCAATAACAGGGCAATACTTAGTGATTTTTAATTTTCATTACTCCATACCTGCCACGTTGTTCCTGCTTATTGTTAGATTTCTGATGAAGTGCATCACTGAAATATAGTATTGCTGTAAGTATTACTAATTTCCATTTATGTCACACTTATGAAGCAATTATGCAGAAGAGCAAGTTTTTGGTTAGAGCATTTTCAGCTTATATCATTTTTGCCCAGAATGTAGTGATTTATGACTTGCTCTAAGAAATGCATTTCTGAAGCTTTTGAAAAGAAAAGGAAGTTAAGAACGCCAATAATAAGAGACTAAAGGGCCCGGGGTTAGTTAAGCGCTCAGCTGCTAACTGAAAAGGCCTGTGGTTGGAACCCAGCCGTCCGGCCCTGTGGACTGTTAGTCTTGGGAAGAAACCCTGTGGGGCAGTTCTGCTCTTCCTGTAGTGTGGCTGTGAGTCGGAATTGGCGGCCTACGGCAACAGGTTGTTTTGATTTCATTTTTTCTTAATTCCATATCCAAAGCTGGATCTGCTCTGTTTCCGACCTCTGCAAAATTAATTTCCTACTTTGTTGGCGATACACTGAATATTTATGCAATACTTTAATAATTGGATTGCTCCATTAGCTAGTATTAAATATAGCTGATGGAGCCCTGGTAGTGTGGGCTACACATTGGGCTGCTAATCATGAGGCCAGCAGTTTGAAACTACCAGCTGCTTTGATGGAGAAACACGAGGCTTTCAGTTCCCACAGAGCTTTACTGTCTCAGGAACACACAGGGCAGTTCAACTCCCCCCTGTAGGGTTCTATGAGTCAAAATGGACTTCATGGCAGAGTGTGTGTGTTCTTTTTTTTTTTTTTTGGTATAGGCTGATATTTTAGGTAGAACAATTTAACTGCCATTCATGACCAATTGTTACTATCCTATAGAATAAGTCAGAAGTCAAATGGCCCTATAACTTAAGTTTAAAGGTATATGGCTAACTTCTCAACTTACTTTATTTTGTAATTGTTAGAGTTAAATTTGCTATATTGCTTTAATATTTTAACTCTTGACACTGATGTTGCAAAACAAATTTTTTAAAAACATGGCCTATTGTATAACTGTATTCTTTCAAATATTGCATTCTAAGAAAAAATATTAGTGGCATATTGTAGTTCTGAGACACTGTGGTAGTGTTTGCCATCCAAAAATATCTCTTATTTTTGTGGCCACCATTACTTTCCCACCATAATATTGTCCTTGGATTCCGTTATGGTGGTTGGTGGTAATGTCAGTCTAATACTGAAATACCTTGGGGTACTGGGATGTTCCACCTGCATTTTAACTCTAACAATTGCCAAGAGTAGGGTTCTTGACTGTAAGCCAATGAATGACTGGAATTTGACTCATGGGTGGTTTGACTGGTGTTTGACTCAGAATTACCTCATGTTATGGGCAGGAACTTCTTTCTTATTTTCAGCAGTCATCCTGTGGTTACGGCCGTAGCATTGTGGGTGACTTTGCTCCTCATGGTAGAGCACTTTGCTGGACCTCATTTAATCGTCTGGTGACTTTCCTCTGGTGCCATTAGGGTAGTAGCGCCCTTACCTTTGCGACTCTGGATATGGTCGCTAAGGAGGCCACTTTAAATTAGCGCAGAAGATTGGGAACCAATAACATTTGGTGATCTAACAATACAGAGACCTAGAAAAATTGACCCTGCGAGAAAATGTAGGGTTGGTTGGTTTGAATGTAGAAGGTCAATGGAAATGTTTTGCTCATGACTCCATGGTTTTTCTCAAATTTTTAATATGCAGTTGCTTGCTGGTCCTCTGGTAAGCAAGCAGTATACTTAATAAACTCCTAATGTGCCCTTTTTCCTTTCCACTCTAAATCAGAACCTTAGGAGCCACTCTGGAGTTTGCCCTTGACTCCCAATTTGCTCATCAAGTTCTATCAGTTTTATTCCTAAAATTCTCTCAAACATGCCCATGTAGATCATTCAACACCCTAGCCGTCACTTTTAAGTGATGGGTTAGGGGATGCTTAGGAGATGCACTTGTCATAGCCATGGTTGACATGAACTTAGCTTATTGCAGGTACCTGGTCTGAATGCTTTATCCTTCCACCCAAGTTCATCCTTCAAAGTACTGCTTTGAGGTCCGGGTTTTAGATTTTAATTTATGCATTTTTTTCTGCCCGAAATCTCAGAATCATCCTATTTCCAGGGTAAAGTCCCACATTTCCTGGCTCAGATAAGTAGCACTTTTGAGCTGAGGTTTGATCTTAATCTGTGGATCATGAAATTGGTCTGCAAACAGTTTTATATATTTTCTAATGAAAGTGAAATGGAGGAAGAGAGAAATATTGGAGTGCATCAGATGTGCTGTCAAGTTTGCTCCAACTCATAGTGTCCCAATGATGTCCAGCCAAACGACAGCGCTGCCTGGCCCTGCCTCATCCTTCCAGTCATTGTGAAGCTCCAGCCCTTCGTAGCAGCCACTGCCCGTCCCTCTTGTTGAGAGCCTTCCTCTTTTTCGATGACCCTTGAGTTTACCCAGCGCAGCGTCTTTTTTTCTGGGAACTAGTCTCTCCTACTGACATGTCTGAATACGTGAGCATAGTCTTGCCATCATCACTTAACAGAACATTCTGGTGGTTACTTCCTCCAGGACAGATTTACTTGTTCTTCTGGCAGTCCAGGATACTTTCCGTATTCTTCACTAGCACCATAATTCAAATACATCCATTTTTTGTGACTTTCTTTATTGCCCAACTTTCATTTGCATTTGTGGCAATTGAAAATACCACGGTGGCTTGATATTTAGCCCTCAAGTGACATCCTTGCTTTTCAACATTTTAAATAGATCTTGTGCAGCAGATTTGCCCAGTGCCGTTCATGACTACTGTTTCTGTCAGTGTTGATTATGGAGTTGAAGAAAAATCCTGAACCACATCAATCTTTTCTCTGTCTCTCATGATGTTTTGTATTTGTCCAGTTGTGAGGACTTTGTTTGACTTTCTCTATTGAGTTTTAATCCTTACTGAAAACTGTTTGAAAATCTTCAAATAAGTGCTTCCCATCAGTAAGTGCTTCCAGTCCTCTAGGCTTTCAGAAAGTAAGGTTGTATCATCTGCATATCCCAGTCTTCCTCCAATCCTGATGGCTTCATTCTTTCCATATTAGTCTAGCTTCTCGGATTAGTTGCCCAGCACACAGATTGAATTAGTACAGGGAGTGACTACAACCCCGGTGCACACCTGTTTTGATATTGTTAGTTAAGTTCTGCATTCTAGTTGGCCCCCTTTCTTTGGAATGAGCACAAATAGGGATTGCTTCTCACTGGCTGACCAGGTTACTGTCTTCCAAATTTCTGGTCCTTCGTATGCTGGCAGTTTGTTTCACGTGGTATTTTGTCAATTTCTAACACCTTGTTTTTCACTGATGTCTTCAGTGCACTTTGGACTTGTTCAGTCATTTTATGCTCTTTCTTGAAATGATTATTCTTCAGTTCTTTTTGGTACAGTGGCGACTATATGTTTTATTTTTTTTGATGCCTCCTGCATCATTTAGAAACAATTTTCAATTTTCATCTCAAAGTTTAATTTTTTTATTTAGTTTTATTCAACTTGATATAACATATACTCGAATGTAAGCCGACCAGATTATCAGCTGAGGCACTTAATTTTACCACAAAAACTCTTTAAAAAATGTGCTAAAAAACTTGGCTTATACAAGAGTATATATCATATGCTGAATATGTACTTTATTTTTGGTTTCTTAGTGTCTGATGTGATAAGGGTGTATATAATCTTAAACTAAAATTGCTCCTATTTGGAACTCTGTATTCAGTTTCTCATCTGTGATTAGAAACTTCTATCCTCATGAATATCTTGATAGATAATTTTAATGCTTTCTATCATATCAGTGATCTCAGAATCTTGCCATGCAGTTTTGGTGTAGCTCAAATAGTGGACTTGATAGGTGCCGTTGAGTCAGTTTTTACCTAAGAAGTATATGGAAACATTATCTTTTAAGTTCATTTTTTCCACAAAAAATCATCTCGAAGCCCTTCATGAATAACAGAAAGATTACTGTGCCACTCTCATAACTGTGATTATGTTTCTGCCATTAATTATAACTAGTGTCAATCCATCTCTTTGAAAGTCTTCCTCTTTTTCCCTCACCCTTTCCTCGCCCAATCCCAGGGATTGACCCCTTCTGATAACATGTCCACAGTAGGTTAGGGTCTTGCCATTCTTGCTGTGGAGGCCCATACTGACTATCCTTCCAAGACAGATTTATTCATTCTTCTGGTAGTCCATGCTTTATTCCTTATTCTTCACTAATACCATAATTCAATTCTTTTTCAGTCGTCCTTATTCATTTTCTAAGATTCACATGCATATTTGGTGTTTGGAAATACCATGACTTGTGTTAGGCATATCCTAGTCCTCAAAGTGATATCTTGCCTTTCTTACACTTAAAAGGTTTTGCTCAGCAGATTTGGCCAATGCAGTGCATCATTTGATTTCTTGACTTCTGTTCGGGACATTGATTGGGTTTTCAAGTAAAATGAAATTCTTGATAGCGTCAGTCTGGTGGGCACTTGATGCTTGTTGGAGTTTGTGAGAATTGGGGGCTCTCAAAGCTTCATATATCATGACAATCAAATCCAACATTTTAGAGGTACAGTGGAATCTTAAAGCAGCAATCAGGTGGAATTGCATCATATTTTCTGAATTTAAAACTTTCTTAAGTGGCATGTTCTCAGACTTTGTAGCTACTTTCAGTTTTATCTTTGCAACAAATCTTCATTTATTAAACCATTTACAGGTCTTCATGGAGAACTATTCCTGAGCACAGAACTGTTTGGTGGGATGTAATTATAAACAAAGAATGAATCAAGATTAAAAACCTCTAAATGTGAGTGCTAGAAACATTGCTATACATCTCAGTGGATTTGCAAGTGGTAAGTTTGTATTTATTTGTATGGGGAGTGTGCTTGAATATTTAGAAAGATACTTAGTATGCATTTAAAGTAAGTCAAGTCTGATGCTTTGATGTACTTAGTTATTGTTGATGAGCAAAAATAAATTGTAGTTATGCCTATTTAGATTTTGAATGTTTAACTTTCAAAACTGAGCATTGTTTTTAAAGGGGGACATGCAGTAATATGAACCTCAGAGAAATTTTTCTGAATTGTGTTATTTGACTTTACATATATATTCATGTTTAAATATTTGAGGGAGCTTCAGAAAGTTAATGGGAAAGTGGAATTGAAAGATAGTGGAATTTTCCCATGAAGTTTTTCAAGTTCCCACATCTCCCTTCCCAATCTGTTGCCCATCCCCCAGCGAGAGTCACTATGAAGTAAATTGCCCATTTGACTTGGCAGTTGTGCAGATAGCCACATGCAAATTTCGCTCTTGTTCCTATTTTCTCGCTCCTGTTTGTCTTTTACAATTGTGCTAGCTGGGAAGTAGAACCTGCTGCTGTCCAGTTGATTGTGACTCAGCGACTCCTTAGGAGAGCGTAGTCGAGCCCCACCCTCTTCCCTGCGTGGAGCAGATTGCCGCCTCTCTCTCCCATGGAGCTGCTGTGGGTTCAGACCACCGCCCTTGTGGCCACCTTGAAAACAGCGCATGCTTTGGAGATGTTGAGGAGCCATCATAGGTACACCTTAGGCTGCCAACCGCAGGGTCAGCAGTTTGAAACTGCCAGCCGCTGCGTAGAAGGATGAGGTTTTCGATGCCCATAAAGCAGTCCAGTCTCAGAAGCCCACAGGAGCACTTCTATGGTGCTCTTCTCAGCTTGCTGTGAGTTGGAACTCACTCAGTGGTGGTGATTTTGGGTGGGGGGAGAGTGGGGGAGGGTGGAGCTTCCATGTGGATATTAGTTTAGGCCATGTTTTTATAACTACAGAAAGTGCCCTGTGATACTTATCTGTGTATTCCTGGAAGTAAAACCCCTGAGTTACTTTGATAGGTGCTGCCAAATAGGTATCCAAAGATGGTGTGTGAGGTTACACAGACCACTGAGCGAGAGAGCGTGTCCTTTCTCCTGGGCCTGTTCCGCTCTTCCTCAGATGTCCTAGATTATTTTTCAAAAGCTGGATGGAAAATGTACCTGTTATTCCACATTTTCTCTTCATTTATTTTTTTCCTGCTTCTTATATCAGTCATATTTTATTTTATCCAGAGAGACTTTGTGTCTTACAGCTATATTTTTTGGTGAATTTTACACTTTAGAAAACTCCATCTGTATGTGGTGGAGTATGCTTTAATGCCACATCTTCTAAAAGTTTTTTTTTTAATTTGGAATTCAGTAGACTCAGTAAAACCACTGAAAACTGAAGTACCATGAATATAATACAAGGAGAGAGAGCGGGAAATAGATATTCAAATTCACTGTGAAGTTGAAGGTAAATAGAGTAAAAAAGGTAGAGACAACTGCACCAAGAGGAATGGGAGTGGAACCACATTTGGACCAGGAATAGGGCCAGTTTCACCGTGGTGGAGTCATAAAATTGTAGGCTTGGTTTAGAGTTATTGTAAATTATTTTGGCTATTCACATTTTCCAGTTCTCTGTCCTAAGATGCAGTAGTGTTCTGCCATAGTCTTTTCATAAAGCCTTGACTATTCTGCCTGGGGAAACTTGATGAAATATATATACATACTTGCCTAGAAAGATGAAAAGTGGTATCCACCAGAATAGTTTAAACATTGTAAATATTTATGTTGTCTGGTTTATTAGAGTTGAATTATAATTGTTTTTAAACGTCTGTGCTGTAGTAATTTACATCATTGCCAAATTAGTCACTACAGTCAAGTATAGTTACCAGATAGCAATCTTTAAAAATGTTGAAGTACCAGTATGTCCACCACTTGCATCAAAGTTGGAGTTATGAGCTCACTAGTTAATATACAAATTAGTATGTTGGAATCTCTAGCCAATGAAAGTACTTGACAAATGACAACCTTGCTCAGACCAAATAGCAGCATTGTAGCCAGTTGGGTTGTTCCTCCGGATGTGTAATAGTTTCTGTTCAGCCACAAGTCATGCCTGGTAGGTATTACTAAGTGGCGTGATCCTGCTGCACTGCTAGTGATGTACTTGTAGTGGTAATCCCACCTGGAGCTCCCAGAAGACCATTGCTTTCCTCTCTACAGATCAATTGCAAGGATTATGTGGCCCTAATTTTTGCTGAACAGGTACATATGTATACATGTATATTTTATAATACTCAGCATCTTATTTGTTTATTGTTTATTTTGTTATTTTAGGCTTACTTTTCCCGTGGCATACGTCTTCTCTCCAAATCTGTCTCTTATCTGCTGCCTTTATATCCTGGAAAAACTAATGTGTTTTAAACCACTCTTTTCACTCCCTGATACTTTTTGTGGTGAAGAATTTCGTTTGGTGCCAAGAGAAATTTGTTATTTTCTTGTATAAATAGATTTTGAAAAAGAGTGAATGAATTATTTGATCGTTTTGTTCTGCTGGCAATATACTTTTCTGTTTTGAATGTTAATACAGTCAGAAATGGTAAAGGTAACCTCTAGATCTTATATAGTAAGTTAACATGTTCAGTTTTGGAATTATGCTGTCCTATATAGAGAGAGTAATTGGAATTCATATTCTATTTATTAATCCCAAATGGAACTGAAATATTGAAAGGAAGAAGATAATATTGAACATGTTGAGAGACAGCCTGCTGTCACTTTTTTAAGCACTTGATAGTTGGCAAGACTGTACAAAATGAACATTGTTTTGAAAGTTTCCCTTTTTAGCTGAGTGGATAGCTTGTACCCTTTAAATAAGAGCTCTTAGAGTTTTTTAGAGTAAGGATAACCAAGCAAATTAAGTAGGAAGCTTTATTTTCAATGAATTACTTAATTTTAATGGTCCTCATAGAGTTTTAAATTTCTAATTAAAAGGTTAAGAAGTGTAACTTTTACTTTTTAAAAGATCTAACAAGTTTGCCCCCTTTCATAATTTATAAACAAGTACTACATTAGACCATGGGTGATGTAAACCATTGGGTGGGGCTGCATTTGGGTTCTTTCCTTCTTCTAATTATTTGCAGGTTCTCTGGAAGAGAGGATAGGGATAGTCTTATAAAGTGAAATATTCCTTAATCTCTTCTAATTGGTTTGGATAGACTCATAGCTTTGATGAAGAATATTGGCAAGACCTCTAAGGGAAAGAACCCCCAGCCTCTTCAACTCACCTGTTGTAAATATTCTTAGGTTGAAGTGATCTGGGTTACAAACCAGAAACCTACATCAACCTTGGACTCTCTCCTTTGTAAACCCTAATAAACATTCGGTCAGTGAAACGTGCTGATTTGATTGGTTCTTCCATTGGTCCCATGTCTCAAACTATTTTTATCTTCTTTGAGCCTTCAAATTAGTCTGTGTCTTGAATTTGATTGAACTTCAGTAATTTATTTATAATAAAAACCTCATGAAAAACCCCTGCTCCAGTAGCTTTGCAATGCCAATAGAAGAAGTTTTAGCATTCTGACCTGGTATTCTTAAGCTTTCATGAGAACTTTAGTGGGGAAAAAACAAATAAGTTGCTGTGGAATTGAACTCATGGCAACCCCGTGCAGACCATATCCAGCTGTGCCACTCAGTGTTTCTATTGGCTGTGACCTCTTGAGAGTAGATCACCAAGATTTTTGATTAAGGTAGGTGGATTTGAACCTACTACCTCTTGGTTAGTAGCTGAGTGCTTATTAACTCTAGGTACCACCCCAAGGGCGCCTCTATTTTACTGTAGGCAGCTTGTAATACCTCCCACATTTGTAACTTTTATATGGAGGGCCTTCACAAAGTTTGTGGAGGAAAGAAATGGATCTAAAACAGCAGTTTGCAACCTGTGGATTGTGACCCCTTTGGGGGGGTCAAATTACCTTTTCACAGGAGTCACCCAATTCATAACAGTAGCAAAATGATAGTTATGAAGAACCAACGAAAATAATTTTATGGTTAGGGGTGGGTACCACAGCATGAGGAACTGTATTAAAGGGTCACAGTTTTAGGAAGGTTGAGAACCACTGATTTAAAAGATAATAGAATTTTCCCACAAACTTGTAACTCATCTTTTTATTTTGAAGATTGACTTCACCTCCTATGGGAAGTCTGGTTAAATACTAATTTAGTCACTCCCTATCATCAGTGTCCCAGTATCTACAATGGTTAAAGTATATGACTAGCACCCAGTGGAAGTTTAATGAGCATTTGTTGAACTGAAGGAGTTTAATTCTTAGCTGAGACTTTGAGGACTTGGTGATGTGCCTCAGATCGATCAGCCATGGATGGCTGTCAGCTGTATCAGAAACACCTGGAGAGCAATTTCAAAACTCTACATATTTTTTAGCTTTATCTACTAAGAAAGGCTCCCCGGTAGCACAGAGGTTAGATCATGTGTCTGACCCTCAGCTTGGTGGGTCACTCTGCAGGAGGAAGATGTGGCAGTTGGCCTCCATAAATGTTGCAGCCCTGGGCTCGCTCTAGGGGCAGTTCTGCGCTGCCCTGTTGGTTCACTTTGAGTTGGAATTTACTCAGCGGCAGTGTGTGGACTCTGTAGAAGTCTGACTTGTATAGAATTCCTAGTTGAACCTGGTTTGCTTCAGGTTTGACAACCAATTGTATAGTTTATCATTGTAACTGTATTGCATTATGTTTTATGGTGAAAGTAGCCCCGAGATCTTATACAGTAGCTTATTGTTTAAGATGTGGAAATGATATCTATTCTGTTATGGAAATACTTTGCCCCTTTTTTTGTCGCTATATTACAGGAGATCCTGACTCTTAAGTTTTCGCTTGGGAAATATCTTGGCAGTTTTAATTCTACTGAAAAAAAATTTAAAATCTCATTTAAATAGGAATCATCTTGTATGCATAACTGATAAGCTAAATTGAGCATCATTACATGGATTTACAAATTTTGACAATGTATTGTTACTTTTTACTTTTTATTGCAATTTCCCAAATGATTTAAAAAAAAATTTACTCTGGCATTATGTATATACACCAAGGAGCACAAGTATGCAGCTAGCTCAGAGAACCTTTGCAGTCTGAAACTATTGCTGCAGTCACTTTTGGCCTTTTAACTAAGATCAAGTGCAAAAAATATTGTTACAAAATCTTAGAATCCTTTGTAAACTAAAATATTAAGATGTGATGCTACTGTTTCTCCACATAACCTCTGTTTAGTCTCTGTACTTCTGAAGGTGTGTTGCATCTTTCTAACCCTTCCCTAAGGAACTCTGGTGGCCCTCTCTGGTAAGTATTGGACTGTTAACCATCAAGTCAGCAGTTCAAATCCATCAGTTGTTCCCAGGGAAGAAATTGAAGCTATTTACTCCTGTAAAGATTTACAAAGCCTTAGGGTTGCCGCGAGACAGTATTCGACTTGCTGGCAGTGAGTGACCCTTTCACGGAAGAAGTCAATTAATCCTACTTCAGAACAACCTTGGCTCAAGGGAGGAATTCAAAGAATGAGCAGGTGCATTGTCATGTTTTGGGGAAACATGCCTTGGCATAACTTTCCTGGCCTTTTTCTTCACCAATGCAGTTTTCTATTTTTTAAGAAACGTCACCATAATAAGACTAATTATCCTGAGTTCTTTGAGAAAAACCTATCAAGATGACCCCTTTTAAATTCACCCCAAACAGTTACTGACTGAGCTCTCTGAGCTGACTTTGCTGCCTTGAATTTAGGTGGCTTCCTGTATTCCCTTGAAAGCCACTGTTTTGATTGGACCTTTTAAAATTATTGTTGCCATCCTGGCGAGACTGAGGCATGTGTGTTACTGAGATAATTTGTGTGCAGCCATCCATTAATTACAGAGATATAGTTAAGCAGGTTTGGTATAAAACTGCGCATCCTCTCAGCATACTTATTCAGTCTATATGCCAAGCAAGTAATCAGAGAAACTGGCTTCTTTGAAGAAAAATTCAGCATCAGGATGGGAAGAAGGCTTACTAGCAATCTTTGATGTGCAGATGAGACAAACTAGCTTGCTGAAAGTGAGGAGGCCTCTGATGAAGATCAAGGATAGCAGCCTTTTGTGTGGATCGCAACTTGGTGTAATGAAAACCCAAATCCTCACCACCGGACCAATAAATAGCATCATGATGAACAGAGACAAGATGGACGTTGTTGAGGATTTAGTCTGGCTTGGATGCACAACCAGTGCTCAGGAAACAATAGACAGAACAGCAGCACATTACATTGAATAAACGTGCTACATACACTAGACCTTTTTAAAGTATCTCAAAGCAGTGATGTTCCTTTGGAGACCCAAACAAATCTGTCTTGAAGAAGCACAGCCAGAATACTCGTAGAGGCAAGGATAGCCAAGCTTTGTCTCCTGTACTTTGGACTTGTTAGGAGGAAAGACAAGTCCCCGAGAAAGGGCAGCGTGCTTGGTAAAGTGGAGGGGCTGTGGAAAAGGAGACAATTCTTGACAAGATGGGCTGGTACAGTGCCTTCCTCAGTGGCTCCAACATCAGAACAGCTGTGAGCACAGCGCCAGACTTGGCAGTTTTCGTTGTTGTGCATCAACAATGAGACCTGACCCCAAAGCACCGAATAGCAGCACTAGGTGTGATCTGGATTCCCGGTAGAAATATTTTATTACCACTATGTATTCACACTGTACAGTGCCACTCAGCTGGGCATATTTCTGTCTAAAGGTTTCATCATGTCTCTGTCTCTTAATAAATAACCTTCCATCGAAGATACTAATATGACCATCAGGCTGACAATTAAAGCAAAAAAGAGGTTTTGCACATGATCTGTTGGTAAATGAATGCACTCATGTCTCCTGCATTTACCTCCATTAAACATAAATAGGAATTAAATTGGAAACTAAGATGGAAATTAAGCCTTCAGTGAAATTTGAGTCTCACCAAACTTCTCCTTTGTCCAATCTTTTACATTGTCATAAATAGAACCCAGTAGACAAAGATGTGTCATTTTCTAGGTCCGAGAAGTACAGTTTTATTTCAGTGAAGGCACGTTTTCCTATGTCAGTAATTTTGTGTGTATCCCTCCCCAGGCTCACTGTTCCTGGTGGGTTGGCAACCATCGTGAGCCTGCACCATGGGGCTTCGGATTCACTTTGTGGTTGACCCCCATGGTTGGTGCTGCATGGGTTTGATTGTCTTTGTCTGGCTGTACAATATCGTGATCATTCCCAAAATCGTCCTCTTCCCTCACTATGAAGAAGGCCATATTCCAGGCATGTTAATAATAAGTAAGTTTCTACTTCATTTCTTTCTATCACTAAAGACTTTCTCAATGTGAATAGTTTTGGCATATGGTCCCATCAGACTTCCTTTTAATATCATAATGTTATGAATATTAAGTTATTATATTATGGACATTTTTTCGCAAGAACTTTTTAATCCCTTTTGTATTTTGCAAGGGTAAATAAATGTGATCTGTCACTTAATTTATCCTAATACTGCAAAATATGTTATTTTGCTTTAAAAAAGTGACATTGCAGTGATGATTGTGTGTGTGTGTGTGTGTGTGTGTGTGTGTGTGTGTGTCTGGGGCTCTGATGGTACGGTGATCAAAGTACTTGGTGCTCAACTGCTAATGGAAAGGTTGGTAGTTTGAACCCACCAACCTCTCCTGGGGAGGAAACTGTAGCAATCTGTTTTTGGAAAGAGCACAGTGGTGAAACACTATCGGGTACTTCTACCCTGCCCTTTGGGTTTTTATGAGTTTGCTTTTATTTGAAAGCAATGGATTATGGTATATATATTTTAATGTTCTGTTTTGTACTTGCAAGTATTGAGTTTTGGGAATAGAGTATGGTATATACTATTAAGAGATAATTTCATAATACTAAATGTATTGATTGTTGTGTTATGGTAACACTTGGGAATTATTGACTAATCATTTTTGGCCAGTGTGGCAATGTATTTCTAATCAGTAGAAAAATCAGATGGAAAAGATATGAGGGAGGGACTTCAAAAAGTTTATGGGAAGATTTCATTTTTAAATATCATCGATCCACAAACTTTTTGAAACTCCTTTGTATATTTTACAAGTACTTCATTCTAACGTAAGAAGAACTGAGAAATCATAGTTGCACTATACAGTTGATAAAACTAACTAGTACCATGCAGTCAGTACTGGTGTAAACTAAGTCTCCTTTATTTACCTTTTCTTTTTAAATTTAATTTTATTTTTGCCTTTTCTTTTTAACAAAATGGACATAATAATTTAAAATGTACTACTTTTATGGTGATCAAATATATTTCTCCATGTTTTTTCCCTAGATAATCATTTTAAAAATAAAAATTTCCAAGGGCTGAGCCCCGGTGGCATAGTGGTTGTGCACAGGACTGCGGCCCACTGAGACAGAGGTTCAATTCTAGCAGTGGGGCTGGGCCTCCTACTCCCACCACCAGAGAGCAGTGATGTTCGCCCCCCCCCCCCAAAAAAAAAATCAAAATTTCCAGATTTTTTATTTTCAAACTTTTTAAATAAGCATCAAAGGAGATGGTTGGATATCATTAACTCATATTTTTAAAATACTGTTTTGATCCTTAAAATATGCTACAAGTAATTAGAAGGGAGCCCATTCAATTATACTATCACTGGATTCTCTGCTAATAAAGATTTATACCAAATTTGTCAGCTATCATACAGAAGTAATTAGAGCAGTACATTTAAGATAGTCTGCCTGGCAGTATTATTTGGTAAGTGAAATGAACTAGCAATCATATATTTTTAACCTTTCTAAATGAATTATTCTGATAGCATTAATTAAAATGTGAATTTTACACTTTAAATGTGCTTATTGATAGAATATTTTGAAGAGTTGTAAATAGCTTCTTTGTTTCTTTTGAAGTATTCTATGGCATTTCTGTATTTTGCCTGGTTGCCTTAGTGAGGGCCTCAATAACAGATCCAGGACGACTCCCGGAGAACCCCAAGATCCCACATGGAGGTACGTACGCTGCTCTTTAGTCTGAGGAATTTCATTGATGGCACAATTATCTTTTAATGCTTTTCATTTCCTTTTAATACATCTTATTAAAAGATAATCAGTTATTAAAAGTTAAAGAAGTTAGCTCCATTATCTTTTGGGTTTTTTATTCCTTTTTAAAAACCTCATTATCTTAAAAAGAAAACCATTTTTTTTCTGGATGAGGTGTAGGTTGAAGAAGGAGCACATTATCATGTAACATTCAACAATTTACTTATACATGTTGTTTCTACTCGTCCACTGCATTCCCTTCAGTGTACCCTCACCCATCCCACTTCCTTTTGGGGTTTCTTGTTTCCTTTCCCCTTAACCTAATCCTCTGTCCCAGGTAAATGATGCCCTTTCCCTTTTAAATGCTTGATTATTTTAGTACAAGGGTAGGTTTAGTCTCCATTTGAAGGGTCACATAAGGGCTACAGTTTTGGGGGTTCCACCAATAGCTATCCAATCAGTAGGCCTCGTCTGCTTTATGACGTTTGAGTCTTGCTCCACATTTTCTCCCACTCTACACAGGTTCTTCTAACGTAGCCGTTCTCAATCTGTGGGTTGTGACCCCTTTGGGGTTGGAACAACCCTTTCACAGGAGTCACTCGATTCCTAACTAGCAAAATTACAGTGGTGAAGTAGCAGGGAAAATGATTTTATGGTTGGGTATCACCACAACATGAGGAACTGTGTTAAAGGGTCGTGGCATTAGGAAGGTTGAGAACCACTGTTCTAACGTGATCCTTTTCAGAGTAGTTGGTAGTGGTAGTCGGGTACTATCTACTGTTTCTGGTTTCCGAATTGTGGAGTATGATGTTACATGGTCTTTTAGTCTTTGTATTTCCATATATGTTTTTATTTTCATTATTCTGCCTGAGGATAGAGAGAAATCAATAGTTGTACCTTAAATGACTGCTCACAAACTTTGTTTGTTTTTTGGGGCATCACTGCCCTCTGGTGGTCGTGGGAGCTACCCAGTGCTGCCCCTGAGAGCTGCCACTGGATTTGAACCGCCAAGCCCACGGGCCGCAGTCCAGCACTCAACCACTTATGCCACCGGGGCTCAGCGGAGCTCACAAACTTTTATGACCCCAGTCCCACCTACCATTATCTTTTGGTTCCATTTTACTATGTACTCTTAAAGGCCCATTTGAAGTCTTTGCTGAAATGTTTAGAATTCTCTATTTAACAGTACAAATCCCCACCTGAGTCCTTCCCTCTCCTTTCAGCGATATCCTTGATACCCTCCTCCTACTCCAGCACCCTCTGTAGTAAGCTCTCTGAGGGTGTCAATATTTGGCTTTGTTTTCTTCATTTGTTCAGTGCTGTGTGTCTAATACTAAGAGCAATCTAGGTTGTTGGAAAACGCAGGGTAAGTATTTGTTGGATGGTTATATAATAATCTGAGAATTATGTTTACTTAAAATTTTCTCACCTTTATCTTAAGATAGTATAATAATATTTGGGGTAAATATTTGTATTATTATGGATAAGACTGCCATATTTTTCCAAGTTCTAGTATCAGGGAAAATTTTAACTTTTTTTTAAACCTAGTGTCATTTGGTTAATTTTTATTATTTTATTGCACAATTATCATTTCACCCTCAAAAGTAAATTGAGAATATTGTTACCTTGATTAATTGTCAGATAATAGTACTACATCCAGTATCTTCTGCCCTCTCTGAGGCTCACTTTTGGTCATGTGCTGTGTGAACTTTTGAGAACGTGACCCTCACTTTTTCCTCGTAAGGAATGTGTATGCCTTTTATCTGCATCTCAGAGCCAGAATACTTGTCATAGCAAATGAGTGGTCCCCAAAGTGCCGTACATGAGGTTCATCTGGGGAACTTTTAAAAATTCCCCATGCCCAGGTCATACTCTCTCTTAATTAAATCGGAGTTTGGGAGGGAGGTATAGCAGCCAGCTGTAAGTTTAGTTGAAAGAGTTCATGTGATTTCGATGGAGTAATGATGTTTTACAAAATTAGTTTAAGGACCAGGTCACTAAGTATAGATTAGGATTAGAAACTTTTGAGTTTCTGATTGTTGTTTCTTGAGGCCCAGCATTTTGGTAGCTTACTTGGCCTTACCAATTTAGAGATTAAATGAGAATGATTTGACCTTGGTATTTTATGTAGCTTTAGAGCTTTCTAAAAACCATGTTAAATGTTAGCAGTTGCTTTTTTAATTTACAGAAACAGTGGCATTACCACTTAGCAGTTATTATGTATGCGTATTTGAGTATATGTGTGCACATGCGTGGTGTGACGTTTTGGGATAGGCTGATCTATATTTGGATAGAATCCCTTTTCTTCCCAACTATCTTTATCAAAGACTTTCTGAACTAATTCAAGCAGATGTTACCTACTTCAAGTCTGCAGCCCAGTGGCCTCAGAAAATCAAGCAGGCCTTTCCTCATTAAAAATCCTCAAACCCATTTTAAAGGAACTCTGTGGTTTGCAAGAATCAAAAACTCAGATGCCTCATATAGTAGACACCACGAGTTAGTGAATGTGGCCGGGAAAAAACTGTTTGCTATCGAAAATCTCATCTAAAGTGGTTGCTAACAGAACTAGAGTAAGACACAGATCCTTGTCTCTGTCATCTTTTTACCTGGCGTCTATACGCACATGAAGGGGCCCTGGTGGCATAGTTGAGTGGGAAGTGAACTGCTAACCACAAGGTCTGTGCTTTGGAACCACCAATCATTCCTAGGGAAGATGAGGCTCTCTACTTCCGTAAAGATCTGAAGTTTCATAAGCCCAAAGGGGGCGGATTTGCTCTGTCCTACTAGATTGTTATAAATGAGAATTGACTTGTGGTAATGAATAATTTGGCTCTTTATACACCTATTCTCTGATTTGGAGGCAAATTGAATTTTTAGTATGGGCTACTTAATTTATTTGTAAATATAGTTTTGGTTAAACATATGTACATAAATATACATAATATTAGGAGTTGAAATTGTAGAATAGTGACGTTTATTCATCACCATTGAAGGTTGAGCAGTTTCGTATCTTTGATCTTTGGATTTTTCAGAAAGGAAATTGTTACGATTTTTAACCATTTGATTTTCTGAAATACTTTGTTACCTTCCTGTGTTGGACTGAGTTTTTCAGAGAAACAAAGCCAATGCCATTGTTGTAGAAGTAGGCTAGTCCAGTGTGAGTCCACCCAGGTTCCACATCTGTGGAGTGAGTAGGTGTTAAACTGGAGGCTTCTCCTGACACACGTAGCTTCTGTGGCTGATGAACCCAAGACCAGCAGGAACACCACAGGCTGATGGCTGCAGAGGTGGATGAATCCAAGTTAGCAGGTCAGACTTCCAACGAATCCAAAGTCAGCCCATCAAATGGCAGGCCACACTGATAACTTCTATAATCAGCAGCAATATGACAAGTGCCCGGTCCAAAGAGGTTGATGAGGCAGATGCTGTGTCTAGATCCAACAGAAAGCAAGCAAGCTTTTCCACAGTGTCTTACTTGTCCTGGAAGTAGGTTATCCTCCCACGGAAACTTCCTTTAGTTGCTTCAGAGTTGTGAACTGAGTAAAGAAATTGCCTCCATTCTGATCTCAGAACTGCTTGGTTGCTCACAGCAGATTCCACTGTGAATGGAGTTCATTACATTGTGTTAGGTCACATCATGGGCGATTGCTAGAGAGGAACCGCCAAACCACTGACAAGAAGTTCACACACACACACACACACACACACACACACACTTCCTGTTTTGTTTTTTTTAAAGAAACTATAACTTGTGCATTGAGACTTAACCATTTTTAAGCCTGTAAATGAGGCAATTTGAGTATGAGACATTTTCGTTTTATTACTGATAAAATTCCCAGATCATGAGTTTATAAACTTTTGGGCAGATAGATGAAATAGTCAAGTGAAATAGCTATACATTTATTTATATTCTTCAAATTATTTATGTAGCTACCTGTGTATATTTGAAAGAAACAGAAAATGATACTTTAGAAATACTGCTTTTGCCAGTTTGATCTCTTATGAAATGATTCTATCCAGGCCCTTTTTTAAGTAAACAGATTTCTTAATAATAAAATGATCTGTTCACTGAAGTGTATAATTCAATGGCTTTAGTATAGTCACAGAATTGTGCCACTATCACCACACCACCAATCTGAGAACATGTTCCTCACAAAGCCTTTGACATGTGTAATTTCACTATCCTGACACCCCTAGAGCCACCTTTCACACAGCGTTATAGAATCAACTGCCTGGTTTGCACTCAAATTATTTTCTGATGGCATGTTTTGACTTTCCCTGATGCTGTCGCCTCACAATTTTACCCCAAGTTCTAAGTATGCATAGTGTGTTAGTCCAGGTAGACTAGAGAAACAGATTCATATACATGCATATGGATATAAGGGAAAGGTTTATATACAAGAGGAATGGAACATTGAGAAAGCATCCCAACCCAGTCCAAAGTCATAAGTCCAATATTAGCCCATATGTCTGATATAAGTCCATAAAGTCTTCTTCCCACTCACAAAGTCACAGACCAGTGGGTGCAGTCTTGTGTATCCAGCAGCAGTAGAAGCATCTCGGTGCTGGTAGGGGTCTCCCCATGGCTCCTCATTTCCAGGGCTCAGGGTCCATCAGCAGTATACATTAGCGATAGAAACATCTCAGTACTGGCAAGGGTTGTGTTAGTCTGGGTGGGCTAGAGAAACAAATTCATAGAAACTCTTCTGTGTATAAAAAAGAGGTTTATATACAAGAACAATTGAATATTGGGAAAACATCCCAGTCCAGTCCAGTTCAAGACCATACATCTGATATTAGCTCATATGTCTGATGCCAATCTAAAAACTCCTCTTCAGACTCATGAAGCACATGCAATGATACCAAGACAATCAGAGGTCAGTGAGTGCAGAGTCTTGTATATCCAGTGGTGGTAGAAGCCTCTCAGTGCTGGCAGGGGTCTCTCTCTAGCTTCTCCGGCCCCAGAGGTCTGGTTCCATGAGGGCAAGCCCATGTAAGGGTCTTTCTCTGGCTTCTCCAGCCCCAGAGGTCTGGTTCCATCAGGGCAAGCCCATGTGGCTTCTCCTTTGGCTCCTCCAGGTTCCAGTACTCAGCATCTATCAGTATGCCACCATCTTGTCTTGTCAGTAGACTGACTCCAAGAAACTGAGTCAAGTCTCTCTTCTTCAATTGGGAAATACTGTGAGACTTCCCAGAATTCTCAGGAGAAAGCCATGCCCACAGAGAGGCCTCATTGGCTATCTCCAGATTGACAGGCTAGACTCCACCCCTAAACTCCCAATCATGAAATTGACACACAAGTACATGACTGCCACACATAGAATGCACATATTACTGATCAGGTTCAAGTAGTCTATCATATTTCTGCTTTTTTTTCTTCCCTCTTAGCTACTTTTTTCAAGATGGTAATTTTTTTTCAAGCTCAAATTTATTATTAATTTCAACAGAAATAAAATTACTCTATAATTGCTCTCAATGCTTTAACAATGCTTGCTCTCAGCTTCCATACTTATGTCAATCAATACTAGATGGGAACAATGTCTTCAAAAACTCCCAGACTTCTGTAGCTTTGATTCTGCTGATCCTTCTGCTGAGATGTGTGCTTAATACTGTCTATCCTCTCTCTCTCTTTTTAAAAATATAATAGTTTATTGACTTTCCTTAGGAATCCAATATATTCATTCACAATCAATTTTGTTGTTCAGTGACATCAAGTGAGATTATATAATTATCAATGCTGTCAGCTCCCCATTTGTTGATGACAGTGATTTCTTACACAGACAACTGATTGTGTCAGGAACCTCTATTATAGCCCAGACTGTACTGACTTGGGTAGTTTCAGGTTATTATTTTTCTCCAAATGTGTCATTTTGTGATTTAAAACACAAAATTAAAAGAGGACCCAACCCCTTTTATCATTGTCTCCTAACAGACTCAATGGACAGTGACAGCTTCCTTTTGGAAGAATAAGCAAAACACAATGAAGCATTTTCATTTTTATGCATTTAAGACATTTATAAAGATTTTCAGTCCCCAAAACTCACAGGGGCAGTTCTCTCTCTTATAGGATCACTGTGAGTCAGAATTGACACAGTGGCAGTGAGCGAGGTTAAACAATGGGATGCTATTTTGTCATATTAAATATCTTTGGTCTTTGGCTTAAAGTTTTCTTTTTCTAATATTCTGATTTTCCTTTTCCTTAAAAATAAAAGTAATTATGTAAAGAATTAAGTTTCTGTAGCTACCATGAATGATCAATTTATTTCTCTCCTTTGCTCATGAGAGAAAAGGAAGAGACTTAAGAAATTGTTCGTAGGCATGTTGGCTAGATTAAATTGCTAGTGTTTCTTATTGTCATAAAAGAGAAACTGTTATACCTTGGAAGCCTTAAATTATGAAATAGCATAGAGATGATACTTTAATTGACTTTCTAGATTTTTATAATACAGATTTTTTTTGTGGCCTGCCTGAACACAGTGGGAGATGTGTTTGTGAAAAGTGAGTTCCCCTGGGAGACTAGACTTGCCACAGGAATGGGTTCTGGCTCTTTGTTAAAGCACATTTATAGTCTCCACCAGAGATTGGCAAACTTCTGCTTTTCTGTGAAGGGCCAGATGGTCATCGGGGCCATCCAGTCTGTTGCAACCACACAACTCTGCCAGGGTAGCACAAAAGCAGTCATCAGTGATATGCTGGCGGATTAGTATCGCCGTGTTCAAATAAAACTTTATTTGGGGACACAGGCATTTAGTTTTCATGATTCTTAACTCACTATGCCACCGTGGCGCCAACTCACGATTCTTATGTGACACAAATTATTATCCAAAGAAATATTTTTCACTTGTTAAAGATTACAAGAACTCTTCACAGCTCATACTAACACTGTAATCCGTGACTGGCCCGGAGGGTTTCCAAGACCATGATAGTTATGGCAGCAGACTGCCGCACCTTCCTTCCATGGAGGGAGTGCTGGTGCGCTGGAATGCCGGACACTTGGTTAGCAGTAGACCAGGGCACTGCAGACCTCTATAGCAGACTATTTTTCCAATGTAGTGGGTCCAAAAATGTCAGTGTGCACATGTTGCTCCACTAACCTAAAAAAATAAGGATTTGCAATAAGAAATATCTTTAGAGAAGCGAAGACGAAAAAAGTAGAAGAAAACTGCAGGCTACCTCACTCTAGTGTCTTCTTGTGCTTAATTTAGAAGCTTCTGTCTCAGTTTTACACTTTTCAGACTTGAGCCAGCTCTCAGTGAGTGTCTCCTGTTTGCTCGGATCACCGTGCGCACTCCCACTCCATCCAGGTGGTTTGAGAGCTGACTTTCACTCTGCCTTTCTCACTAGCGAGGCGCAAGCGGTAGTTTACATGGGAAGTGGTGGAAGGCTTTCAACGTGTTGGCCCAGTACGGTTCCAGATCTGTGAACTTTAAAAAGGTGCCTTCCACATGATGAAGCAATTGTCCTGCTTGATGGACAACTCTCCCACATAGTTTTGAGGAGTCTGGTTAGATGTAGAAAAACGCCCTCTCTGATAGACTTTGAAGGCTCCTTATAAAATTTTGTTAAGTAAATGCCTTATAGTTTTGTTTCATCACTTGCCCTTTGCTTTAGCTAAGTGGATTTTCATTTATAATGAAAGCACGTACTTTTCTGAAAATGTAGTGCTTTTAGCATGGAATGTAAAAGCCCCAAACAGACCAAACTCATTGTCCTCGAGTCAGTGCTGGCCCACAGCAGCAACCTTACAGGACAAAGTAGAACTGCCCGTGTGACTCTCCAAGATTAACTTTTTAGGAGCATCGAAAACCTCATCTTTCTCCCAAGGGTAGGAGTGGCGGGTGGTTTTGAACTGCCGACCTTGCAGTTAGCAACCCAACACGTGAAGTCCCTAGGATTACAAGCTGGAGGGAAATTGACTTGTTGGTACGGCAGTGACGTAAAGAACCCCTTTATTTTCATTAAGTAGTCATTCTTTTCCTATCTTCCCTCCTGAAATTACTTTAATACTTCTCAGACTCATCTGTTATCTCCATTCCTGGTGTACATTCCTAAATTATTTTACTAGTAATCAAAAAATGAAATAGTTTGGAAAAAGAGGAGAGATAGTAGCATGTGTTTTTCCTAATGAGGTTATAGGGTTGAGGTATAATTGTTAATCTGCTGCACTTAGGATTTAGCACTATTTATTCTATAGTGTGTTAGGTTAATTTTTTCCATCCCTTTGACTATAGCAATAGTATCTCGTAGTGTTTAAAATGAGAAATTTACAAACTAAGACCCACGTAGAATGGAGCAGCAGTATTTGCAACAACCACATTTACATTGGAGATGTAGAGAAACGCTCTCTCAGATGTATTTTGAAGACTCCTTATAAAATTTTGTAAATAAATGGCTTGTAGTTTTGTTTCAACACATGCCCTTTGCTTTAATTAAGTGGATTTTCATTTCCTTCTATAGAAAGAGAGTTGTGGGAATTATGTAACAAGTGTAACTTGATGAGACCAAAGCGCTCCCATCACTGCAGCCGCTGCGGACACTGTGTGAGGAGAATGGACCATCACTGCCCGTGGTAAGAGGATTTCAATGTTGGCAAAAAATTGTTTCGTGTGCGATGCCTTTTCCTGTAAATTCTTCCAAAGTCTTTTTGTTACCCAGAAATCCCATCTTTTCTAAGGGAAATTTGAGCAAAACCCACCCTGAATTACCATGAACACAAATATTACAGACTAACTAAAGTTGTTGCATGAAATGAGGCAATGTATTTATAGCAGTTAATACACTATCTGGCACATAGAAAATAAAATAGATAACACCTAGTATCTTTTCTAATTTTAGAAAGTCACATCTACCCAGTTGTTTACTTCTCCCCTTTTAATTTAATTTGGTTATTTCAGATGCCCTTAGAACGCCTTCTTCCCCAGTTAAACCCTTTTTGAGAATTAAACATTGGCTGTACAAGGGGGTACATCCTCTTCAAAAATGGAAATTTTATTCAAAGCTATTTAAATTTTTTTTGAAGATCATTTTATGGGACTTTTATAGGTCTCAGAACAACCCATATATCAATTGTATCAAGCATATTTGTGTATAATATTGCCATCATTTTTTTTCATTATTTTCTAAACATTTATATTCTATTTGAGCCCTTTGGTATCAGCTCTTCTTTTTACACCCCCCCCCCTTATATTTAACATTTTTTTTAACAAAACAACCACATCATCTTCAAGATACTCTCCATTACACTTAGAATATTTGTCAAATCTGTGATTCTGGAAGCATTTTTCAAACTCATCTGCTTGGATGACTAACACCAATTTTCACCTTCTTTGTGTCATCAAATCACTGTCTGTTCATATCCCTCTTCATTGGGGGAAGCAAAAGAAGTCACACACAGTGAGGTCAAATGAGTAAGGTGGGTCGGATAAGAGACTCATGTTGATTTTTGCCCAAAGTTGGCTCACTGAGATGGCTGAATGAGCAGGTGCATTATGGTGGCAAAACCAGTCCCCTGTCTACCACAAATCAGACCGTTTTTATTGCACACTGTTATATTATCTTTTCAGAACCTCTAAATAGAAAGCTTGATTAACAGTCTGACCTGGTGTAATGAACTCTAAATGCACTCTGAGTTGACTGACAGGTGTTCAGAGTGAGGTTTGTCATCAGTTGACATTTCACTGTTTTGGAAGTGAGAGAACCACTTGTACACTTGAGTTTTTCCTATAGTGCTGTCTTCGTGATCTGTGTTCAACATTCCAACAGTTTCTGCGGCATTTTTCCAGAGCAGGAAACAAAACTTCACGGCTACATGCCACTCTCTTAAATTGGCCATCACAAAAAAGGAGATTTGAGCAAAATTGCTCAATGAAAAAATTCACTGTGTCCAGAGAGAACATTCCCAGGTGACACCACTGTGTGTGCTAACTCAGAGTGAATTGCTTGATGCTCACCTACCTAGAAAAATGTGTATGATGAAAGCTCTTCTCCTTCTAGCACAATTCTGGTTTTTGTGGGGTTCCCCTTGTAGGTGTTCACCCTCCATGTATGTTAGATGTGTGTAACTGGTACAAGTGATTCTCCGTTACTCCTATATTTTTGGTCAGTAGGGGGCCCTCATAATATTTAAATACAATCTTCAGTTGAGAAATAGAATTTTTAAAACAAGTGCTGCAAGAACTTTTATTGTTTTTCATTCCTGAGCTGTCACAAAAATCTGTAAAAAAGACATTGTTTCTAATTCTGTTTTCCAAGCATTGACTCTCCATATAAGTATTTAAGTTCTTTAAGCACTTTATATATATAATAAGCACATTATAAGTATATTTCTATGTATGACCTTATTTGCACATACAGACTTGCATATACACAGAGTTAACTACATTTAACCAAATTTATAACTGCACTTATTTAAAATTGCCCTCAAAGGTAGAACTCAGTTTAGCTTTCCTTAGTAATTTTAACCAATGTAGAGTTTTCTTATTTTGGTCACTTATTTTGAAAGCAAACTTAATTGCTTTTAGTAGAAATTCAGTTTGCATTCTAAATTGATTATTTGCAAAAGAGGTAGACCATATTAGATAAAAACACTTTGTTACTATATAAACTTTTAAAATTATTTAATTTTGTCAACAAGATACAGTAGTAGATATTTTAACAACTGTGCCTTGAATTTAAATAAATTAAATCTCAAGTGATTTTCCAACCCTTAGTGATCTATTTGCATTCATTATCATTACAGATGAAAAGACAAGTGAAGTCTATTCAGCTAAGTGGTAATCCCACTGAGAAACTCAATTTTATACACTTTTGGTATAATCTTTCTGATTAGAAATTTAATAAATGTTCACAAGACAGTTGGAAATTGATGCCTTTTTTTTTTTTTTTAAAGAAGGCAATCATTTCTCCTTAAGAAGACTTAGGGAAAAAAAATCTTCAACCACGAAATGCTTTCTAGTGTGGAGAGAATGATGTTGTTTATAAGGACTAAAGACTGGCTGGTGAGGGAACAAAGTCTGTTTAACATAAATCCTACCATTGGGTGATGTCTCTGTCTCTGATCCTCTGCTTTCTGCAGTGATGCTCATGTTCTCAGAGGTTTGGTGGGCGGGAGCTGAGAACAGAAAGAGTTAGAGGAAGGAAAAGAGAGTTGACTCAGAGTCTGAATAAATCAAAGTATTTTCCTGCACTTTGTATTCCCTAGTAGGGCCATTGTAGGGAGATTAGAGGATGAGGGCAATGTACCGTATGAATGGAAAGCAAGGAGAATTTCTCTGGCTTTTAGAAATTCCCTTATCCTATTTATCCAATAACTTGAGGTTCTGCGTCAGTTCTGATTGCCTGGAAGTTTCTTATATTTCTGACCCCAATCACTCTCAGTAGTTTAAATGATACATAAGGAACTCACTAACAGATTGAGCACCTCAGTGTTTTTTGCAGCTCTCCCATCCTAGCAGTGTTTCTTAGACGTTTCAGGGCCAGGACAAGGTTAAGTCAATTTAAACTAACTGCCGTTGACAGAGTATTATTTGAGTCTGTCTAAGCCATCCTTGGAAACAACAGCACACAATGAGAATTTTCATGTTTACATAACATGGGCTCTTAACCTCCAGAAATGCCTTTGTTGAGATTTTCAGTTCTATATTTGATTACTAAAAAATACTTTAACAACACATTTCAAAACAACAACTGTTTTGAAATGAATTCATTTGTACAGAGTCATTTTGTTCTAGCTAGGCTACAATTTTAAAATATTCGGAAAATAAATGAAATAAAATAGTTGGAAAATAAAGCAAAATAAAATAATTTTATTTTCAACCACAAAATATCCAGCATGAATTAGCTTTGAAAATTAGCTCTGACATTTAAAATCTGTCCCTTGTTAGGGGTCACTATTTTAAGTATTTATAACTATTACTATAGGATAATATTCTTTTCAATTATATTTACATATATTGTTTTTAGCAACCAATCAAGGACAGATTCCAAGCGGAGAAGAATTGAATGCTTAGCAGTGATGTTGGCAACTCTAGGTTGCTGTGTAGGCGAAGTCTTACTCCGCGGAGTCTTGTAAAAATTGCTCTCCCAGCTAGAATGCTGTCATGGAATCGGAGTGTGCAGGAGAAGGACTCTTTTAGTTTCCTGACCTCTGTCTCTTCGGACTGTTCACCCTCTGTGGAGGTCTTTCTGTTTTCCAAAGCCAGACTTCTTCCCTCTACTCCTCCTCCTCACCAAGTGGCCGTGGGTCAAGGGAGATCAGGTACACAGACTCCTCCTCAGTGTACCTTTGCTGTTAGCTTTGAGGGGCTTCAACATGTCTGTGACATTGAACATATGTCAAATTATGTATGATTATCTTTAGCTTCATTGGTTTATCAGTCTGAGGTTAACATCTTATTAACATTTAAAATATTGTTTCTTTTTCATTTTTTCCCCTTCAGGATTAACAATTGTGTTGGTGAAGATAATCATTGGCTTTTTCTGCAGTTGTGTTTCTACACAGAGCTTCTTACTTGCTACGCGCTGATGTTCTCTTTCTGCCACTATTACTACTTCCTTCCACTAAAAAAGCGTAACTTGGTAAGAAACGTTTGTATACATTGATGTTAGAGCATCTGTGGCATACGGTTCTTAACATGTGGTTTCTTTAAGTGCAGGATAGTGAAAATAGAAACAACAACTGCAAATGCTCCCTTATTGGAACTGTTGAGAGTCCAATCGGATAAATGTTTAGGGTACTTTATGTTTTCCTGCTATGTGCCATTCAAGGCAGGCAGTGCTTTCCCCTTGCACACTCACTGATGATGGCAGTCAGGCGTCCCTGGGATGGTGGGGAGGGCACCGAGTCCTCAGTGGGCGTCCAGCCCTGTGCACTCATACTTTAATGCTCGTAGCAGCTGCGGGAGGTGGGTACCTTTTCCCCTGTCCCATTTTTACAAACGAGGAAACAGCCTAGTGGAGATTTCTGAAGGTGAATCTCAGGAATGATTTACTCACCTGGCTCTCAGCCCAGCAGGACAGCGATTAGAACTTAATACATTAGTATGTTATTTTGACTACTAAGCTTTCTACTTCTTTTGAACTTAATTGTGTTTCTTAAAATATTTCTGTGTGTGTGTACGTGTGTGTGTTGTGCCTATAGAGACAGAGGAAATGACGAATGAGGAACAAGTGATCGTAGCCCTTCATGTGCAGCAGCAAGGTCGATAGGGAAAGGGAGGGGCTGGGAGATGGGTGGGGAGGACCCCAGGTGGAAAAGAAACATTTTTAATTTCCCACTTACACCAATTTTACTGTTTAAATTGTTCACGTCAAAAAAACAAAAACAAATCTGGGGGTGAGAGTTGGGAATTGTCGGGTACCATCACACTGATTTAGACAAGTAGCATGGCAAAGTCGAGCTTCCCCTAGGGTTTTCTTGACAGATCTCCCTGGAAGCCAGTCTTCTGTCTTTCCCTCACAAAGCGGAGGAGCAGCTTTCAGCCGCCCGCCTTTCACTGAGCAGCCAAGCACCTGACTCACTGTAGGGTCATTCGTGCCATCTCTTCTTTTTGATCCGTCTAGTTTTGTTCCTTGTTTTCCCTGTTTTGTGGTGTCAGTTTGTAAATTACGAATTGATCTCTTCTTGTGACTTTTCTTCCCGTGCTCTTCTTCCAGTGATTTCCCCAGAGGTGAAAACATGCTTTCTTGATCTTCCAAGTTTCGTATAAATTACTACCGTCATCATTTCCCTGATAAGCCTAGGAACATTTTAACTTCATTTTTAGTTCCCCTTGATGGTTGTCATGAAGGAGCCCTGGCCAAGCCTTGGTTCAAGGGCTGGACTCTAGAACTGCTGGGTCAGTGCTTGGAGCTGACCACGCGTCCAAGGAAGGAAGCTGTGGCAGTCTCCTTCCATAAAGATTTACTGTTGGCTACTTCTCTTCAGCCATTTAAGGTTGCTGTGAATTGAAACTAGCTTGAGGGCAGGGAGTTGTAAGTTTTGATTTTTATTTATTTTACGATCGTCATTGTGGGTGATAGTTTCACATAGATGTACAGTGAGAACACAAGACAGCAGGACATTGTTGCTGCCTGTGTACATCATGGACTACATTACATGTTACATGTGGTCAGTATTCATTTTTGGGTATCCATTTATTAATGCTTTTCCTTCCAAATTATTATTTTCAATTTATATTTTCTGTTTCAAGTGTGCTGCAATACATTCTCCCAGTTTTGGTTTACCTGAAGATGACTTCTTTTCCCCTTCACTTTGGAAGGGTTTGTTAGCTTGCCTAGGATAATCTTGTCGTTCTTAGGTGTCATCAAGTGGGTTCCATCTCATAGTCATTCTATGACCCTTTTCACAGTAGAATGACACACTGCCTGGTTCTCACAATTGTTCTGTTTGAGCCCAGGGTTGCAGCCACCATATCATTCCATTTCCCTGATAGTCTTCCTCTCATTCTCATCCTGTACTTTATCAAGCACAGTGTCCTTTTCCAGGGACTGGTCTCTCCTGATAACCATGTTCAAAATGCATGAGACAAAGTCTCACCATCTCATCCAAGGTTGGCAGTTATTTTTCTTTCATTTTAAAGAGGGGGCTCCAAAATGTCTGTGGAAAATGTAATGAAAATATAGTGGAATTTTTCCATGACCCTTTGAAGCCCCCTCATATTATCCCAATGATTGTGGTTTTCAAAATTTCTGTTGAAAAGTCAGATGTTAAGCTCCTTTTTGCTTCAGGTGTGTCTTTTCCATGAATGACCTTTTCCTGAGGCAATGCAGGGGTCTTTGACTTTGAGCAGAGTCTAAGCTGAGCTTTGATTTTGGTTTGTTTGTGATTTTCCTGTTGGTGGCAAAAACCTTCCCTTTTCTGGACTTTCCTAATTTTCTTACCTTGTGCTTCAAACTGAACTTAAAAAAAAAAAAATTTTAATGAGGGCTCGTACAAGTCTTATCACAATCCATCCATTGTGTCAAACACATTTGTACATTTGTTGCCTTCATCATTCTCAAAATATTTTCTTTCTACTTGAGGCCTTGGTACCAGCTCCTTTCCCCCCCCCCCCCCCGACATCCTCCCTCATGAGCCCTTGGTAATTTATAAATTATTATTATTTTATCATGTCTTACAGTGTCCCATGTCTACCTTCACCCACTTTTCTGTTGTCTGTCCCTCAGGGACTTATATGTCCATCATTGTGACCGGTTCCCGTTTTCTATTCCACCTTCCCTCCATCCTCCCAGTATCACCACTCTCACCATTGGTCCTGAGAGGTTCATCTGTCCTGGATTCCCTATGTTTTCAGTTCCTATTTGTACCTCTGGTCTAGTTGAATTTGTATAGAATTGGGATCGTGATGGGAGCGTGGGGGGGGGGAGGGGGAGGTGCAGAGGAAGCATTTAAGAACTAGAGGACAGTTATGTTTCATTGTTGTTACACTGCACCCTGACTGACTCACCTCTTTCCTGCGACCCTTCTGTAAGAAGGTAAGAAGATGTGTAGTTGCCTACAGATTGGATTTGGGTCTCCACTTCTTACTCCCCCTCATGCACAATGATATGTTTTTTGTTTTTTTTTCACAATGATATGTTTTGTTGTTCTTTGATACCTGATACCTGAACCCTTTGACACCTCATGGTCACACAGATTGATGTACTTCCTCCATGTGGGCTTTGCTGCTTCTCAGCTAGATGGCCTCTTGTTTTGTTTATCTTCAAGCCTTTAAGATCCCAGATGCTAGATCTTTTGATAGCCGGGCACCATCAGCTTTCTTCACCACATTTGCTTACGCACCCACTTTGTCTTCAGTGATCGTCTTGGGAAGGTGAGCATCATGGAATGCCAATTTAATAGAACAAAGTTTTCTTGCATTGAGGGAGTACTTGAATGGAGGCCCAATGTCTATCTGCTACCTTAACCTATAATTATATGCACAGAGCTATTTCCTCATCATATATAAATGTATTTACATATGTCATATGCCTGTATTTAGACCTCTATCAATGCTCTTTGCCTCCTAGTTCTTTCTTCTATTTCCTTTTCCTTTTCTCTCGTCCAACTATCATGTTCAGCCTTTATTTGGGTTTCAGTAATGCCTCTCCATTACATTGCCCTTGATCAAGCCCTACCAGGCCTCTTACACTAAAGTGACCACACCTCCTGCTTCAGACTGGCACTGTCCCAATTTCAAACAATTTTTCCTGTGTCCCGCAGCATTTTTAAAAAGTCCCAATTTTTGGAAAGAATGCAGGACAAGCAAGGAAAAAGCGGGAGAACAGAAAAGGAATATTACCTCCATCCCCACCCACCCCGATCAATGGTGACCCACTTTCGGGTCACTTTATCTTACACCCTCCTCTCCACTGATTTGGGATCACTTGTTCCCTTGTCCCTGGCTTTGTTAGCACCACTTCCACTCCCCCCTCCCCCCACTTCCCCCTCTCCCATGTGTTATTGGTTCCATTGTTTTCGTCTTCAGATTGTTTATCCAGCCTATCTTATCTAGATTGATCTGGAGAGATAATAATATGCACAAAATAAGGCAGCAAAGCAAAGAAACAAAACAACAAAAAAACCAATGACACAAAAGAGAAAAGCCTATAAATAGTTAAAGGTCTGCTCGTTGACTTGTAGGCGATTTTTCCCTATTCTTGGTAATCCTGCAGGACCTCCTTGTCCTGCTTTCCCTTGCTGTTTTGTTGCATGCCCTTAGTGTTTTGCCATGGTGTGGCGGGGTTAGGTCGAGCACAGTTTCCCCTCTGTGTCCCCAGGAGGGCTGTGGGTCAGTGAGGGGTGTTGTTCCTCGTAGGGGAGCCGGCCATACGGTCCTCTGTGCCCTGGCTGCTCCGAGCAGGGATATCGTCCTCAAGGCTGGTGGGCCAGGATGTGTCTACTTTCTCTTCCTCCCCCTTCATTTGCTCTCATGTGCTCTAATCGGACATGTCCCTCTCCCTGAGCTATATATTCAGTGCTGTCCTCTGAAGTAAATTCTTCTGGGGCGGGAGTGGCTGTCCACACAGTTGGGATTGGGGCTGGCCCGTCTGACCGCTCTACTGATCCCCTGCTTCATGCTGGTTTGTTGCATTTCCATCTTGGAGCACCAGGTGGAAGCAGACTGGACATTTTTTAGTAATCCATTTTGGGGATTTGGTGATTCATTTTTCTATTCTTGTTTAATCTACTTGAGAGGTAAATTGAGGCAGAATTCAGACAGAGATGTGAGGCAAAGAGTGACTATATTAAGGGAAAAGACCTTTTGGGAGGCTGAGGGAGAGCAGAGGGGTGGGGTGGGGGGCAGAAGCATCTTGAGCTTCCAGGTGGGTCCCACAACTTAGAGAGTAGGTTAGGGAAGTTGTGCCTGGGATGGCAGCATATAAATGTGATTTGAGTTGAAGGCAGGTGGATTGTAAAGGGGAAGAGCAACTCCCAGTGCTGCGGTTGCTGGGAAACAGTGCTAAGAGAGGAAAACTGTGTCCCACCCAGGTGGGGGTCACCTTGTCCCTGGGAGACAATACCAGGGAGGTATGTTCTGTGGGTGAGGTAAGTTCTGGGCAGTGCTGAAGGCAGGTGCTTTGAAGTTCAGGTGCTATGAAGCTTAGCGGACCATCTATCTTCTTGAGAGGCTGGATCAGAGGGTGCCTGGCCCTGTACTCAGCCCAAACACTCCCCTTTAATTCATTTATTAGATCCTTAATTTAGTTACACTTTTTCACCTTTAGAATTTACTTTTTTTTTTAATAGCGTACAACACTGGTGCAGTTCTCCATTTTGTCTTTTATTTTCTTGAACATTTAAAATGAAAACTCCTTTGATGTGTTTAGGGGCATTGGTATCGAGAGTTCCATGAGCGCTGTTGCGCTCTCTCTCTCTCTCTCTCTGTTTTCAGACCTATTGGTCCTGTATTTTCTGACTTGCCTGTAGATTGAATCTGCACACTTAGTCAGCAGTTGTTGAGGACCGACCTGGCTGATGTTTTCTTTCTCTAAAGGTGACTAACTTTGTTGTGGATGCTTTTTTTTTTTTTTTGCACAGGCAGTAAAAGAAGGCACATCTCAATCCAGGCAGGTGTTTGTAGAGTTTAGGAGACCTTTGGTCTTACTAGACCAGTTCATTTGAAGATGACACTGTTGACTTACCACTTGTAAGAGCACGTGATTGTTGGGTTTTGAGCTTTGTGAAAGACTAACTTCAATGTGCCTTTACTCGCTGGGGGCGGCACCCTTTTTCATTTGGTCTCAGTGGAAACCCTGAGGTACTCACTCTGGGTTTTGCCCTGCTACTTGTGTCTGCAGCTCTGCGAGATGTCAGGGAACTCAGAGCATCCACTTCAACTCTGCTTATGAAATGGTACGTACCTTGAAAACAAGTAGGATATAGAGATCCCTTTACTGCCTTTCTATTCTTTCTAAGATCTTGTTCATTTAAGTCCTAAGTGAGCATCTTGCCATTGTCTCCAAATTGCAGTTTATTTATCAGTGGGTTGGCTGTTGTCTGCCATTCAGTAATAGTCTTGATGGAAGGATTGGTCTCACATAAGGCATTTTCTTAAAAGTGCCAATGGTAGTGACATTGTGTTTAAAGGTCCTGAGGGGAGTCTAGTCCTTCCTGGCTATCACACAACTCCAGGAGGTACCACTCATGTTACAGTCGAAGGGAGCATGGCATCCCCAGTGCTGGGCGCTGTAAATACCCTCTGGTTGTAAAGTGTGAGAACCATTCTGCTATAGGCATTTCAACAACTTGAAATGCATTTTTAGAAGGCAGAGGTTAGCCAGATGCAAAAGAAAAAGTCCTGGATAAGGGAGCAACAGAAGGCTTGAAGTGTTTTTGGAATAGCTGGTTTTACTGTCAAACTTGCCACGAAGTATCACGCTTTAAAGGCGAAGAGAGCCCTCTCCTACTACAGCAGATCTTTTCAAGATAGCATTTGCTGCTGCTGTTGTTTTTCTAAAGTTAGGGGGAAAATGAACAACGTTTCCAAAAGTGGCAGCTAGTAGTTCCTACTAGAAGGAACCCTGGTGACATAGTAATTATGCCTTGGGTTGCTAACCCCAGGTTGGCAGTTTGAAGCCACCAGTTTCTGTGCTGGAGAAAGATGAGACTCTAGTTCCTTAAAGAGTCATAGTCTTGGAAACCTACAGAGGCAGTCCCATACAGTCACTATAAATCAGACTGGGCTTGATGACTGTGAGTTTTGAAAAGGCACTAGCATTTTGAAAAAGTACAGTAGAATGTACATCAAATGATCTCATTCCATCAGTAGTTCTTTTACAAGTTGTGCCTGTGTTCTTTTTATTTTTCTCTGAAGCAAACAAACTACATTCTCTGAAGCCAGAGAGTAATTTACTTGTCAGTGAGTGCATGATTTGAGATAGGGGGTCTAGATGCTCACAGTCTCTATAGCAGCGGTTTTCAATCTGTGCTCTGTGATCCCTTTGGGGGGTCAGACGACCTTTTCAAAGGGATTGCCCAATTCATAACAATAGCAAAATTATAGTTCTGAAGTAGCAATGAAAATGATTTTGTGGTTGGAAGGTTGCCACACATGAAGGACTGTATTAAAGGGTTGTGGCATTGGGAAGGTTGAGAAGCACTGTTCTGTAGATTGCATTAATGAGAACTATGGATTTTCCTTGGAGATTGCGATGCAGTTAATATATGCCACAGCCTGTGACCCTGCAGTCTCTGAGCCAGACATAAGTGAGGCTTTAAGGCTACAGAATGATCCTCTGTCTTTATATCCTTTCAGGTAGATAGATGGCAGCATAGGATCTTCTCTCAGGCTAGAAAACCAAACCAGACTTACTGCCATGGGGAAAGTTCTTGTGGGTTTCCAAGCTGTACATCTTTGCAGGAACAGAAAGCCTCTTCCTTCTCCGTGGGGTCACTCGTGGGTTTGTGCTGCTGACCTCTGATGAGGAGTCCAACCCATAACCCACTACAGCATCAGGGCTCCTCAGTGTCTTCTCTGGCCCTGCTTTAAATCCCAACAACATCAAGCGATTCTTCTGTGCTTTCAAAAAGGAAATGTTAACAACGCTTTTGGGGGATTTGTTTTTGGAGAGTGGATGTTGTTTTGTTTTGTTGGTTGGTTGGTTTTATGTGAAAAATACTCTAAAGGGTTAAGCTTTGAACTTTGTTGCAACAACAAAGCCTGTATTCAGTAGAAAACAGTCCATTATGATCAACTGTGTACATTACCCCTAATGCATAGGAAAGAGTTGAGCAAGCTTCTATTAATGTTGTATGATTCATAGTGACCTCACAGGAAAGGGTAGAATTCCCCCATCAGTTTGCTAGAGTCTAGTCTTTCTGGCATCAGACCACCAGGTTTTTTTCTCCCAGGGAGGGGCTGGTGAGTTCCATCCCAGATCCTCCAATTAGCAGCCAACCTGAACTATTGCACCACCACCAGGCCTAGAGCTAGCCATTCTCCTCTGGGAGTGAAGTGCAAGGAGTCTGCTTTTGCTTCAGTTTTCTCTCCATTTACCTGTCTTTTCTGAAGAGCTCTGAGTGCAATTCTCTCGCTCTCTTGCTCTCTCTCTTGAATTCTTTCCTTAAGAATAAGTCATTGTTTTCAGATTTCTGTGCTTCTAAACTATCTTATCTCCTGGTCTTTAAAAGATCTATTACATGTTTTCACTCTAGGAAGTTTTGAAGAAATAATACATTCCTTTTAAGGGAGGGAAGGAATGAGAGGTATATAGGAATAAGCAATTTACAGTTCATTGTGGAGCAATCCTCGAATTTAAGATTCACTTCTTAAGTTATAAAACATTGATTTGTATTTGTATAATTGAGCTTGCACTAAAATTGAATAGTAATGCCATCTTTGGAATTAGTTAATTTTAAAAACATTAAAATTTCTCAGTAATATTAAGAAGGAAAATGCAGCTGAGCCCTGGTGGCGCAGTGGTTGTGTACAGAATTGCGGCACACAGGGTTGAAGGTTCAAATCCAGCAGCAGCTCTCCAGGAGCAAGGCTGGGCTTCCTACTCCCACCATGGCAGTGAGGTGGGGTGGACAAAAAGCCTCATGTGTTGCAGAGTAGAAATGAGGTCCATGGAGCTTCTTGACTGTAAAAAAAAAAAAAAAAAGGAAAATGCCCATCTAGAAAAATAGCAGAAACTTAAATAGTAGCTTTTCTTTTACATGAATGTGTATGAATATGTTTAGTTAAACACTGAGATTTTGGAGAAGTGTTCAAAAGTGTTACACATTAAATTAGTTTGACCATCACTTGCATTTGTTCTCCCAGTATAATGTTAAATTATACTTAGGCTAATGTTTTACCGTAAGTAGTGATTGGATTGGAAATTACTGTAAAAATTTAGGAGCATATAGAATGAGAAATGATTTTGTTTTGTTTTGTTTTTGGCATCACTGACTCTGGTGGCCAAGGGTGCTTCCCAGTGTCACTCCTGAGAGCCACCGCTGGATTTGAACTGCCAAGCCCATGGGCTACAGTCCCACACTCAACCACTTACGCCACCGGGGCTCAGCCCTGATTTGAGTGTTTTTTAATGAATAGAACCAGGTAGATAATCAAGAATGAATTTTTACTTCACCAAGATCTATATTTACTTTTTTATACATGACTATTCTAACTAATCATATGCAAAAATCTGCCTATTGGCATATTATTATAATATATTTCATTATATTGAAGCTGATTTTTTTGATTGTAGTTGCCAAAACCATCATTAGAAAATGAGTTCTTGAAGGAGCTCCATTGGTGCTGTAGATTGTGTTGAGCTGCTAATCTTAAGGTTGATGGTTCAAAACCACCAGCTGCTTCATGGGATATAGATGAACGATGAAACTGTCTGTACCTGTAAAGATTTATAGTCCCGAGAAACCCTCTCTGAACCAGAATAAACTCAATGACAGTAAATTTTGGGTTTTTAAAAATGACATATAAAAGGTATCACTATATTTAAGAGTAGGAGTCCTTAAACGTACTAGATATTGATCTGTGACTATTTTACTCACAACATATTTTATGATTTTCAGTTGTTTTTCGAATATGTAAGCACTTGATAAGCAGAAAGGATCTAATTTTTTAAAATATCCGTAAGATGAAGCATAAGGTAAGATAAGGTAACTGAGATCCAGAGAGTTCAAGGACTTATTCAATCACAACACAAGCACTTGGCCAAAGTCTGATTTCCCTCCCTAAGATATGTTTTATTTTCTGTCACCAAGTTGTTTTTCCAGCTTATTTGTACTTTTTCTTGAGGCTATTTGTTTAAGCAATTTTATTGTATCATTTTTTCCTAAAAAATAACAGATTTTAAAAAGGTCAAGAAATAGTGTATGCTGATGTTCAACTCTGAGTATGTTGCTGTTCTTCCAGTGGCAGATGGAACACAAACCTTGTCACAAGCCTTACCCCTGCTCTGTAGTTCTGACTGGCACGGAGAGCTCTGTGCCCCTCCCAGTTGGTGAATCCACGCTGCTTTTGTGGAGGCAACACTCTGCTAGCGTATCTCATATAAGCACTGTCATAGTACATCTTAAAAACTGGGAGTGGGAAGTGAAAAACCTTTAAAAGCCCATTGTCTGCTCACAGCCAGATATTGTGAGCAACATGCACTTACTCTGCTGCACTGCGAGAAAAGGACTTTTTGTTTGTTTCGTATGTTAATTCGTGGTTACTCATTTCAGAGCCTGACTCACCTTCCTGTCTATAGTTAGGTCTTTAACATGTTTCTAGATGAAGTGGAGTCTGGGAGTTCCTGATCTACTATTTGTTGCCGACCTGCTTTTAGGGAAAAGATAGGAACGAACAAGCTAACCCCGTTCATGGCCCTGGGGCGGGGTGGGGTGGGTGACAGCAGGAGGAAAGGAGGGAGGGGAGAGAATTTTAATACAGGGCCACGCTGCCAATATTCAGAAGAGGGAAAGTAAATAATGTTCCGCAGTCCAGCCAGCTCTTCCAGTAGGAAGATACATTATTATTATTCCGATTGGCTGGTGTCTAATCGCGTTGCTAGGGATTTGATGTCAGCTATCACTGAGCCCCAGAATTGTGCGTCCATCTTTTTGGCCGACACAGAATAGAAACAGCCAGCAGACTGGTTGTACGTTGAATATTAGCAAATCTCTAATTTGTACCGATCATTTTACTCTTTTCACATAATTAGTCTTAAAGAACCCTGAGTACTTCTGGTAATTACTGCTGCTGTTTTAAAAAGATATTTTAGGCTTTAGTGAGTAACTTTAGTTTTATCAATGACTACAGGGTCATTTATTTACTATGGCCACTCAAGAATAGATAAAATGGCTGAAAGTGGTTTTTGGCTTCTAGGATTTTTGGCAAGGGTAGTCAAGAGTAACCAAGTATAGTCAAAGATTAAGACTAGAAGATCAGCATAAAATGAAAACTGTTTTAGCAATGCTGGCAGGAAAGTAATTTAGTTTTTTATTATTCTTATCTTTTGAAGTACTAATATTGATATCCTCCATTGGTGACCTTTGAAAGGTTTTACTTGAAATGAATGGTATCAGCCACATAGCTTAGTTTATAGAGAATAACCAGTTAAGAAAGTTGTATTCTGTTGGTTAATTCTGTGTCGGTATGTTAACTAACTCTTCTAGTGCTGCTGGAACACAAATTTTGTAATATGTCTTGCTCTTGTTCTGTACAATCAAATATTTTAGACACATTATACCATTGACTGTATAAGATAAGGCACTTTAAAAATGTCTATAAGACTGTCTTCATCATTTGGAGTGGGAGTGGTTAAATCTTGGCAGCAATTTTGGTGTCTCCTTTCCCTCATACCAAATTGTAGGAAAGTAAGTTGTCTCGAACAATTGGCTCTCCTTTGGATAGCAGGAAAAGTACGGTAACTTCAAGAGCCCTGGTGGCACAGTGGTTATGCATTAAGCTGTTAGCCACAAGATCAGCAGTTCGAAATCACCAGCCACTCCCTGGGAGAAAGACCACGCTTTTTACTCCCATAAAGAGGCTTGGAATACACAGGGGCAGTTTTACATTGTCCTACAGAGTTACTATGAATCAAAATGGCTTCGATGGCAGTGAGTTGTTTTTCCTTCATTGCTTTTTTTGTAAGTCTCCCTGGGTACAAAATAATAAGTTCCAAACAGATTTGTGACTTAATTATGAAAGGTAAAATATGGAAGCTTTCAAAAGCCTTTGAAGAGAATAAGAGAAGAAGATATCAATAATCCGAGAGTCAGAAAATATTTTTTAAATAGAATATTTAAAACACAAGGGAAAGACTCATAAATCAGAGTATGTTAAAATTAAGAATCTGCGTGTATCAAAAGGTTTCACGTGGAGAGTGAAAGGTAAGTTCCAGGGAGCGGGGCAGTGCTGGTGCTGTGACCATGAGCCCCAAGGGAAGATGAATGGATTTGCACCTTTCAGGGAGCACACTGGGCTTCGGGGCACTGTCATAGGCTACTGCTGCTCGTGAGAAGGTGCTGTCATTTCCCCTTAATTAAACCAAACATGTTTTATGCATGTTTTCTGTAGAGAAGCACACTCCTGACCTGAAACAACAAACAAAAACGGAAGAAATGAAAACAGTAGAGAACTAGTTTGTAATTATGTAGTAAAAAATTTAAATAACAGATGGGCGCTGTGGTTTGGGATGAATTTCCCCAAGCCAGTGTTTTGGCTCAAAAGTACCGGGTATGTCTATAGACTTCAAAGATGGAAGGAAAACTGTACACTGGGAGCTGGTGCTGATGGCTCCCGGGCCGTGGCTGCAGAGCCCATTACAGTAAACACCATGTCTAGACTGTATTTGAAAATGAGAGAGCAGTTTAAAGAATGGCAGATGAAAGTCCCTTCAGTACTCGGGAACATAATGCCGTGAATGTATTTAATGTTATACGTAGAGCTCTTAATCTCAGTTCTATTCCTCACAATTACACATTTTGGTTGGCCAGAAACATTTTTCCACTGGAAGAATGGTAGGTGCCTGGTATTATTTGGTCTTGTGTATTATTTTTGGTACAGTAAGTTCTTCCATAACATGATATAAGCAGTTACGAAATCACCCCATTAATGCAAAATCCTGCTTTCAGAACCATAGTGCTTGTGGGAAATGGGATCTCAGCATTCAGAAAATTAATTAGTGAAACTTATGGGAAACAGAACCTAATAACAATGGCCGCTTTGTTTTATACATGTTAAAGGACCGTGAAAACACAGCAATAACAATAAACTTGGTCCTTTGTCATAAAATCAATTTGGCCTCTAATGTACACAGTTGCTATGAGAGAACTTTGCTCCGTTGTACACAAGGTCACTATGAGGGAACCGTTCTGTTGTACACAGTCACTATGAAGGAACTGTTCAGTTGTGCACAGTCACTATGAGGGAACTGTTCTATTGTACATAGTTGGTATGAGGGAGCTGTGAAGGAACTGTTCTGTTGTACACAGTCACTACAAGGGAACTGTTCTGCCGTACACGGTCACTGTGCGGGAACTGTTCTGCTGTACACAGTCGCTATGCGGGAACTTTGTTCTTTTGTACACTCTGCAGGAGAAAGATGAAGCTTTCTATTCCTGTAAAGAGTCACAGTGTCGGGCTGAGCCCTGGTGGAGTAGTGGTTGTGCGCGGGACTACGGCCCACTGGGATGGAGGTTCAATTCCCGCTCACAGGAGCAAAGGCTGGGCCTCCTACTCCTACCACCAGGGCAGTGATGCCTTGAAAAAAAAAAGAAACTTAGGAACTTAGGAAACAGTCTTTCCTGTCCTGTCATCAGAATTGACTAGAGCGCAGTGAGTGTAGTTTTGTTGTAGTGGTTATCTGGAGTGGATCTTCATTCTCAAGCCCAGAAGCAACAGTCGTCCCCATTCACTTCCCTTTCACTCCTCTGGGCTGCTGGGCCAGTGACAGGGAGGCTTTAGGAGATGCTCCCCCATTTGCACTCTACTTTCCAAACTCCCACTCCTTGCCCTGAGCCAGAAGCTTGGCTTCCCTCACTCAGCATTACCACCCGCCTCCTCCTGTCTGGTCCTTTTCTTTGTCTCTGCTGGACTCTGCCTACATGCTTATTACAGCATATGGCACATGGTTGTGAATTTTGGAAAACAGGACCCTTGTTCTCAATACATTGTATGTCTTGAGACTAAGGAACTGAACCTTGGCATTTTTGTTAAATAAAACAGATTTTGGCAGTTTGGTGGTTGGATAGGTGGATGAATGAAAGAATGGTGTAGAGTTGAAGAGAGCTGTCTATGTGATCCTATTATATATGTTATGCTTTCATTCTGTCACCTGATCTCAAGGTATCTCGATCACTTGAGCTTTATTAATATGATTTATGATTTTGCAGTGACACTTTTTAACAGTGCAATAATAAAATTTCCAAATGTGAGCTAAAGTTGGCACACTAGTCTTTTTTGGTTTTTGTTTTGCTGCAAATAGGTTAAAAAACAAATGAACGTGCCTAGGATTAAGAGATTTTTTGTTTTAATTATCTGTTACAAATGAGGCCGTTCTGACTCACAGTGCTCCTGTGGGACAGAAAAAGAACTGCCCTGTAGGGTTTCCAAGTCTGTACATCTTTATAGGGGAGACTGCTCTGTTTTTCTGTGGAGTATCTGGTGGGTTCGACCCACCAACCTTTTGGTTAGCAGTGAGTGTTCTAACCACTGTTCCAGTCAGATTCCTTTTGACACAGTAGAGTCATAAAATTCTGTATCTTTTAGTTTATGAATTAAAAGTTATTTTTGGCATTTTCAAATATCTACATATTGATATTTGAACAATGCAAAAAGAAGGGGAATGTGGTTCTTTTAAGATAATAAGGGGAAATTTTATGACTGAATTCTTGATTAGTGCTGAACTCTTAAATACCTTTTGAATTGCTTTTCAGATTTAGAAATATGTAATTTTCTTTATAGGACCTCTTTGTCGTTCGACATGAACTGGCCATCATGAGACTAGCTGCCTTTATGGGTATTACGATGTTGGTTGGAATAACTGGACTCTTTTATACACAACTAATTGGCATCATCACAGTAAGTATGCCTTTCAGTGTGAAGTACTGCATTTATGGAAAATCTCCTACTCATATACTTTGTTCTTTAAAGAGTTATAGATAATTTAGAACCAGAAGTCAGTTACCCATTATTCTTTGTATATGCCTGTTTCCACATAAAGCAGATGTAAGTCCTATACAAGTGGACATACGTTTTGTATCCTGCTCTTAAAAATTATTTGGAAGTAGTTGTTTTTGTTTAATGACTGCAGCCTTTGGTTATAGCATTTAATGGTGATATAGACTCTGCGAGGTGAGTCTAAACCCAAACCACTGTGGTCGAGTCCATTCAGACAGAGTGCGACCCTCTAGGACCAAGAACTGCCCCGTAGGGTTTCTGGGACTAAATTGTGTAGGCAGACTGTCACAGCTCTCCCTCAGAGAGCCTGGGGGATTTGAACCAGTGACCTTTCAGTTAGAGGCCCAATGTTTGATGCCCTGCACCTTGTACAGTGTTATAGTTAATTTACATCTAGTATATAAAATTGCACATCTTAAACTTCTCTTTCTTCTTGTTTACTTAGGGTAAATCCTTAAAAATGAATTACTGGTGAAAATATTTTATATCAACTAAGTCTTGCTAATTTTTGCTCTTATTTACTGGTGTGGGAGTGAGCTTTTAAGCGATTGCCCTTCTCCCCCTTTTTTACATGAAAAATGTACTTACAAACAGTATTTACTTATTTTCCTGTTTCATTTTTACCTTAAGAGGTAGATAGTCAGTTTGAGGCTTCACATGTTGAAGTGATCAGAAGATTGACTGGACAAGAAGGCCTCAAAAAGTTGCTATACACAAGGGACCCCATGGTTATGGATACTACCTAGATGCAACCAAAGCCCTTACAGATGGGTTTGCTGAGTTCGAAGGCTTGGGACTACTGTCTTGTCAAATAACTCAGTTAGTTGGCAGAGCAAACTTCGTAAAGGCATAATGTTCTATACCCTAGTTTGGTGAGTAGAAAGTGAGGTTTAAAAAGAGTCCAAATGGGTATTTAAGATACAACTCTTGGTCTCTATTCATCTGGAACTAAAAAGAAGGAAGGAAGCCAAAGATTCAAAGAAGAAATTAGTCATCAGGACTAATAAGGTACATGAACTGTGATCGAACCTAAGACCAGAAGGATGAGATGGTGCCCACCCAACACTACCAATGGTTCCACAATTAAAGATCCTGGAGAGAAAGGGAGAAAAACTTGAGTGCCTTAAACAGGCCAGACTCAACTGGGCTGATAAAGATGAGAGGAACCCCTTGAGTCTAGGACTCTGAGAGACTTGTTGAACTTGAAACTAAAGCCACCGCATTTGTGGTCACCTATCATCCAAATAATACCTTGAACTGTAAAAGAAACAGTATCACCAGTGAATACAGGACTAATCAGCTATATGAGAGCAAACAGTCAACATCTACCCTAAAACAAAAATGAGAAGCTGAAGGGGATCAGGAAAGCTGCATTAATGAGAACAGAAGAGAAAGGATGGAAGTAATGAAAATAGTGACACATTAAGAGATGAAGGTGGGGGTGGGGGGAAGAAAGGGGGGAACAATCACAATGACCTGTAGATAACCCTCTCCCAGGGGGATGGACAACAGAAAAGTGGGTGAAGGGAGACATCGGTCAGTTTAAGACATGAAAAAAAAAATTATAAATTATCAAGGGTTCACATGGGTGGAAAAGGGAGGGGGTAAAATAAACTGATACCAAGGGCTCAAGTAGGGCTGAGCCCTGGTGGCATAAGTGGTTGAATGCGGGACTGTGGCCCGTGGGCTTGGTGGTTCAAAACCAGCAGCGGCTCTCAGGAGCGGCACTGGGTGGTTCCCACAACCACCAGAGGCAGTGATGCCCACAAAAAAAAACCAACCAAACAAAAAAACCCCAAGAGCTCAAGTAGAAAGAAATTGTTTAGAAAATGATGGCAACAGATGTACAAATGTGCATGTGCTTGGCACAATGGATGGATATATGGATTGTGTGTTGTACAAGGCCCCAGGTTGCAGTCATGATGTCAACCATGCCTCTCAAGGCCCTGCCTCCTTTTTGCTTCTCCAGGGACTGGTCTCTCCTGACAACATGTCCAAAGTATATAAGACAAAGTCTCACCATTCTTGCCTTGAAAGAGCACAGTGGCCAGACTTCTTCCAACAGATGGGTTTGTCCCTTTGGTCCATGGGACTTTCAACATTCTTCTTCAGCAATGCAATTCCACTACATCATTTCTTCTTCATCAGTCTTCTTTAATCAGAGTCCAGCTTTCACATGTATATGTGGCAATTGAAAATACCATCTCTTGGGTCAGGAGCACCGTAGTCTTCAAACTTATATCCTTGCTTTTCTTTAACTAAGAGATCTTGTGCAGCAGATTTAGCCAGTGCAACTCATCTTTTGAGCAGCCAAGAGGCTGCTGCTTCCATGAGCATTGTGGATCCAAGCAAGGCAAAATCCTTGACAGTTTCAACCCTTTCTCCACTCATCGTGATGTTAGCTATTAGTCTGGTTGTGAGGATTTGGGGTTTTCCAGACGTTGAGCTGTAACCCACACTGAAAGCTGCAGTCCATGGTCTTTGGCAAGTACTTCCAGTCCTCCTCACTTTCAGCAAGCAGGGTTGTGTCATGTTCATATTGCAGGTTGTTAACATGTTTTCCTTCAATCCTGATGCCACCTATTGCTTCATATAAACATATCAGCTTCTCAGATAATTTGCTCAGCATACAGATTGAATAAGTATTAGCGATAGCCAAAAGATGGAAATTTCTCCATGTGTATCAACAGATGAATGGATAAAAAAATTATTCACTTTAATATAATGTTACTTAACTTTAAAGAGGAATGAGTTTCTGATCTTGCTAGGTCATGGGTGAGTCTTGAAATTATACTGACATGTACAAATATGTTGGGTACAATTGATATACGGAATGTTATAAGAGCTGTAAAAGCCTCCAATAAAATTTTTTTTTTACCATTTGTGGGGGGGGGGGTCATCACTGCCCTCTGGTGGGAGTGGGAGGCCCAGCCTTGCTCCTGGAGAGCTGCTGCTGGATTTGAACCTCCAAGCCAGTGGGCCGCAGTCCCGCACTCAACCACTACGCTCAGCCATAATAAAATATTTTTAAAGTAATTATTATATTGAGTGAAATAAGAAATGCAAATATGATCTCGCTTACATGAAAAACTCCCTGTGTTAGGTGCCCTGACTTCATTTTCCATTCACAGTGACTGCATGTCATAGAGCAGAGCTGCCTCCAGGAGCTTTAGAAGCTGTCAACTGTCCATCAGCATTTTTCCTGCAGAGACACTCAGTGGTTTGAGCCCCCAACCTTGCCATTCAACCAAACCTGTGCTCTCTAGTCCTTTTCTGGCTCAGTCTTGATGGCTACCGACAGCCACCTCTTTCTCCCTGGGAACCCTGATGGGTGTGGCCCACAAGCCTTGTGGTTAGCATCTGAGCACGTAACCACCCTCAGACCTCAAAACTCAACTGCCATCAAGTCAGTGTGGACTCTTACTTAACCCCCAGGGCCCTTTTATTATTTCCCTCACCTTTTGCTTTTTCCTTGATTAACTGCTCTCAAAGGCCCAGCCGCTGATAGGACTTCTTGATTATTCTTGTGGTTTATAAGAAGGAAAATCCAATTTTCCTATTGATTGTAGAAGATAACAAGATAATCATAGTAATGATAATCTGATGTCATTCTAGACCTAGCATGAGCAGATTATCGGTGACCTAGATAAAAGAATTTGAAATCATTTAAACTTAAATCCCATTCCCATGATTTCTGTTGAGAGGACGAATCTGAAGCCCAGTTTTAAAGGACTATTTCAGAATACTTTTAGATTTAATATTAAAGACTTAAATAAATGTTTTTCTTTATTTCTATTTTTAGTACAGTTAGTATTGACATTAAGACATGATTTTTCAGCACAGCCCCTTTTATTTATTTTCAGGGATCAGACCATTCTGATTATTCCTTCCTTACACACTATAGTCATTTTGCAGCTATTTCTGAGTGAAATGGTGAGGGAGGCTGTCTATTAATGTAATTGGTTTGATTAGAATTTCTTTTTGAGAGTCGTTCACACACAGCCAAAAGGAATGGGAATGGCCCTTGTGATGAGCAGCCTCGCAAGTGGGGCCTGCGGTGGCGCCGGTCACGTTTGCCATCTCTGGGCTTGGAGCGGCTTCTTCAGGAAGGGCTGTCACAGCTGCTGCTGTGCGTTCTCGGGCGGCCCTGACAGCCCGCTATTGTGCAGCGTGACGCTGCCCGGACAGTTTGTCTCCCGCGTGGATACAAGCAGTTTTGTATTGGCTGGACACCGCGGGGTTGATACAGTAGCTGACGCTTTTGATGGGAGCTTGGCGCTTTCCTCAGCTGTGCTTAGGTCAGGGGTGGGGTGGGTGAACGGGACGTATTTAGTTATAGTTTGTTAAAAAGCAGATTTTAAATGGTCAAAGTAGAATTTGGTGCCTCCTCCCCTTTTATTTCATCTGTCATTTGGCTTCACAGCTACTATCGTTGGGCACTATTTGAACTACTAAAATTTGTTGAAACAATGATACTCAGAAGTAGAAAACAATGACTTTTCTCCCTTAAATTCTGATGCTTAACCTACCATCCTTATATGTACCAGATAACTACAGACAGAACCACAAATGTTGTAGTAACTTAATGTGGAAGTAGTTATGTTATATGAGAAAAGGTCTCATTTTTAAAATGCTAAATCCATTTCAATGGCATTAGTCATAAAAAGCTTTTTAGTGGATTTAGCTACCTTTTAATATATGGATGGGGCGGGGGCAGGCCTTCACAAAATGGTTGAAAAATTCCATTTTCTTTTCATTCCAATTTTCTATGAACTTTTCCAATTCTCCTTGTTGATCCAGAAATAATCAATTCTAGAGATTATTAACCCTTATAATTACCTTTTTCCAAGATTCCTACTGCATTGGTGTGGGAAATTAGTAGCATCCAACATAATCTCTTTACACAGTATGTTTGGGCTACTCCACGTGGATCAGCATTGCAAACAGGGAATATTGGTAATTGTGTAGAACCTGTGTGACATTTGTTTTCCGTTCAGAGTCACTTTATCTTGGAAAAAAGGAGATAAACATTTCTGTTATAACATTTCTAAATTCAATATTATGAAATATATTCTAAATAGCTTTTTAAAACCTGGTAAAGTCATTGTAAGTTAGTCATTTTTACCATCTCTTATACATACTTTTTTTGGTCACATAACTCTTGAACTATAATTATTTTTGCATTTTGGAGACATTGGAGAACTTGAGAGAAGCTAGATTTTTTTATACCCAGACTTAAATTCCAGGAGTTAAATTCATTCTAAGTTATAATATTTCATGACAAAAGCCACTTTTGTTTGCTTGTTCGTTTACACATGATTTTGAAAAGCTGCATTCTGACACAAATGAGATGTGATATCTCCAATCCCTCTTAAAACATGCTCAGAAGTCAAGTCAAAATTATTTTGTAGAATTACTGTATATACTCAAGTCTAAGCAGACCTGAATATCTGCTGAGGCACCTAATTTTACCACAAAAACTGCATTAAAAATGTGCTGAACATGATAGTAGGACAAGAGGGAAGGGAAAGGAAATTGAAGAAATAACTAGGAGGCAAAGGGCATTTATATATGACGATGGGGAAATAGATCTTTGTGCATATATTTATAGGTTTAGTATTAAGGTTGCAGATCAACATTGGGCCTCTACTCAAGTACTCCCTCATTGCAAGAACATTTTGTTCTAGTAAATTGTCATTCCATGATGTTCATCTTTGCATAAGCAAATGTGGTGAAGAAAGCTGATGCTGCCCAGCTATCAAAAGATATAGCATCTGGGGTCATAAAGGCTTAAAAGTAAAAAGTGGCCATCTAGCTGAGAAGCAACAAAGCCTACATGGAAGAAGCATACCAGCCTGTGTGATCACGAGGTGCCAATGGCATCAGGTATCAGGCATCAAGGAACAACAAATCATATCATTGTGAATGATGGAAAGTGCAGATTGGGGACCCAAAGCCCATCTGTAGGCAACTGGACATCCCCTTACAGAAGGGTGGTGGGGAGAAGACGAGCCAGAGTACAGTGTAGCAATGATGAAACATACAACTTTCTTCTAGTTCTTTAATGTTTCCTCCACACCCCCCCCATCTTGATTCCAATTCTCCTTACAAATCCGACTAGACCAGAGAATGTACACTGGTACAGATAGGAACTGGAAACACAGGAATCCTAGACAGATGATCCCCTCAGGATCAGTGGTGAGAGTGGTGATACTAGGAGGGTGGATGGAAGGTGGGGTAGAAAGGGGGAGCCAATCACAGGATCTACATATAGCTCCTTTTCTGGGGAACAGGCTGCAAAAAAGAGGGTGAAGACATACATTGGACAGTATTTAAGACATGGCAAAATAATAATTTCTAAATTATCAAGGGTTCGTGAGGGGTGGGAAAGGAGGAAGGGGAAAAAAAAAAAGAGCGGTACCAAAGGCTGAAGTAGAAAGAAAATGGTTTGAGGATGATGGCAACAAACTTACAAATGTGCTTGCTACAATGGGATGAGTGTATGGATTGTGAGAAGCATGAGCCCCCAATAAAATGTTTTTTTTTTTTAATATGCTGAAAACCTCGGCTTATACTTGAGTATATGTGGTAGTAGAAATTAGGAATGGCTACAATATATAGGACGTTTGCAGTTGTGAAAAACGTACCTAAATCGTGTTTTGAAGTCCAGATTGATTAACAAAGAGTCATTGAGTTGAATAGGTGGATACAGCAGTCAGAAACCCTGACAAGATATATAACAAGGAGCAAGAGTACAGGTAATTGAAGTTCGACTGAACTGGCTTCAAGGAGTTTCATTGAACACACAGTCTTATTTGCAAGAGACCATCAGGTCTTTGGCTTGGCAGGTCTAGAAATGATTTTGAATGTCCAGGGTCAGTTAGCCACAGAGGGAAGAATTCTTACTTCCAGACTGAAAAGAGGCAGTTCTATAAACCAGATTGACTATTTCTACCTGTAGGAGGGTTCTCGGGTTGCTGAATAATTGCTTAGCACATACTCCCTTTTGACAATGAACGAGCAAGGTGAGAACTGCTTGGTGAGACTCGAGCTCCAAGCAGGCTGAGTTGGTTTGATAGGTTGAATCACCAAAACAATCTATGCCAAGAGACGGCGGTTCTTAGATCTATTCAGTAGAGCACCTCTGGAGAGAAATGCTTGTCCTTTGCCCTTCCTGTTCTCCAGTTTGCTAAGACCCAACAACGAAATACCTTCTTCTCTGTTTTTAGGATACCGTGGTGGCATAGTGAATTATACAGGCATGTACATAGATAGATGCATCTTTTGGCCGCTAGCCACAAGACCTGCAGTCCAAAACCACCAGCCACTCCATAGGAGCAGGATAAGGTTTCAACTCCTGTACACTCAGGGACAGTTCTCTGTTCTAACTCGCTAGAAGTGAGTTTGTGTTGGCTGGCTGCTTGGTTGGTTGGTTTTCTGTGTTTGTTTTTTTTAGTTCTCTCTGCTAGAAACTCTTCCCACCCCATTCTAGGTCTAATCTAGTTTGTTAAGATCTGGTTTTCGTTTTTTTTAAAATAATTTTATTGGGGGCTCTTACAGCTCTTAGAATATTCAGTACATCATCTGTATCAAGCACATTTGCACACATGTTGCCACATTTATTTCCAAACATTTTCCACTTGAGCCCTTATAGTATAAGCTCCTCTTAAAAAAAAAGAAAGCTCCTCTTTACCCTCCCTCTGCTTTTTTTAAAATATAAATCATTTTATTGGGTACTCATACACCACCCCTCATGATCCATACATACAACAATTGTATGCACACTTCAATTATTTGCACACTTGTTGCCATCATCACTCTAGAAACATCCTCCACTCAGGCCCCCAGCTCCACCTCCTCATGTTTCCCTTCCCCCCCCCCATGAATCTTTAATAATTTACAAATTATTATTTCATATCGTATACTGTCCAATGTGTCCCTTCACTCACGTCCCTGCTGGCCATGCCCCAGAGAGGATGTTATATGTAGATCCCTGAAATTGCTTCCCCCTTTCTACTCCACCATCCCTCCACCCTCCCAGTATCACCACTCTCATCCCTCATCCTGAGGGAACATCTATCCTAAATTCCCCATGTTTCCAACTCCAGTGTACATCCCCTGTTGTAGCTGGACTTGTCTGGTAGAACCGGGAGCATGATAGTAGGTGGGAGGAAGCGTTTGAGAACTAGAGGAAAGATGCATATTTCATTGTTACTATACTGTAATTGGCTCATCTTCTTCCTGCAACTCCTTTGTAAGAGGACGTCGCTTCACCTACTGATGGGCTTTGGGTCACCAACCTGTACTCCCCCTATTTATAATGATACACTGGGGGAAATAAATCAACGAACTTATCCATATAGACTTAGTAGTAGAACAGCAGATGGACATTGGACCTCCACTCAAGTACTTCCTAAATGCAAGAACACTTTGTTCTATTACATTGGCATTCCATAGTGCTCACCTTCCGTACCCGATCACTGAAGACAAATTTGTGCATAAGCAGTGGTGGTGAAGAAAGCTGATGGTGCCTGGCTATGAAAAGATGTAGCATCTGGGGTCTTAAAGGCTTGAGTAAACAAGGGGTCACCCAGCTCAGAAGCAACAAAGCCCACATGGAAGAAGCACACCAGCCTGTGTGACCATGAGGTGTTGAAGGAATCCGGTGTTAGGCATCAAAGAACTGGTTATCATTTATAGTCAGCATATTTGCGTAAATCTGAGAGTGTATATTTTAGGGTAAGATCAGACATCAGAAAAAGATAAAGCATTAGTTGGTGAAATCAGTAAGGCAGATAGCATTCTATAAGTCCTGCTTTTTCCTTCAGCTTTTTATTTTTTTTGGCATCACTGCCCTCTGGTGGTGGGAGTAGGAGGCCCAACCTTTGCTCCTGTGGAGCCGCTGCTGGAATTGAACCTCCATTCCAGTGGGCCGCAGTCCCGCGCACAACCACTACACCACTGGGGCTCAGCCCCAGCTTTTTATTTTTAAAAGAAAAACATACTGATACATGTCTTTAGCTAAACAGATTGGTGGAAGCATTGGCTGTTTTAATCATTAGATCATAAGCAAGGGCAGAAATGTTTTCTGGGAACAAGTTTTTTTTTTAGTGTAAACCACGTAGAGTACTTAGCATCCTTGCAGAATGAATTGTTCTGAGTATCCTAGTTTTTACCTCTAAGATTTTGCAGATCTATTCTAAACTCACAGAGGCTGGCACTGATCTTTTTGATCCATCTCTGCTGGTTACAAGAGAGTGAATATTTGTTATTCAATGAAGTTTTCTGTACCAAAATTTCATTTAATTTATTTTTCTCAGCAATCCCACATTTTCCTGCCTTATAATACAAAGAGTTGATTAAACTCAACTTAGTGCTTTAGAATAACTCGCGGTTTTTAGTGTTCCTGCTTTGTAGAAACATCTCTCTCCTCTTCTAATTTGCTGTTGCTATTCTCTTTGCGAATATGATAATGCCATTGCTTATGTTTCTCCAACTATGCTGGGTAACCTTTAATGCAAACTTGTTTGCAGGGTTTGCATTTAGCCTGTGCGCTTGGCTATTCGGTAATATTGACCCTTTTCAGTTTGCCTTGCTGTGTCTGTTCATAAAGTGATGGTGAACCTCATAACCTTTGAAAGCAAACTTTTACTTAGGCAATATCTAGTTATCTCAGGATAAACATTCTAGGGAAAGGTGTCAAAAGCTTATAGAAGTATTTTCCATATGAAATCTAAATCTCATTAATGTCTTAGCCTCATCAGAATTTTGAAATGCCACAGATGAATTGTTCAGCGTTCGCATCAAATGGTGCATGTCTGCAGTATAAACATTTTCCCTCCTACGAGCGGATACTGAACTAGCAGTGCCTTCCTCACTTTGAAAGTGTTCACAGGGTGTAAGTGTTATTCACCAGTGTGATTTTAAGCCACTCTTACACCTTTCCGAGTGGCATTTCTTGACTTTTACCCCATCTTTCCGTCTCCACCTTTGCATACAGTTTGAATTGCTTTAGAACAATCTCCTCCTTCGACTCTAAGAAACGAGTTCCTTTGTTGATACTGAACTCGAGACCCTGTATTCCTCAGTCCCCATCCCTGATCAATAGGGTTTTGTGTTTGCGAATGTATTTTCACAAGGGAAGACAGTGTTTGGAGGAAATTAGGCAGCAGACTAAAGAAGGGCAGATTGTATAGAGAATTGTCATTGACTACAATTGCCACTGTATGAATTTAAATGCATGATAAGCAAGCTGATGAATGCAGCAAATCTAGATAATCTATTATCTATTTCAGTTTGCCTGAAAGAAACTCTATCATTAGTCATTAAGGAGAAAGATGAGGCTCTCTCCTGCGAAGGGTTAGTCTCAGAAAGCCACAGGGCAGCTCTTCCCTGTCCTCTGAGTTGCTATCAGCTCGCTAGGTGTTCACATGAGTCATACATGAGCATTTATGTGTGTGTGAAACTATCCATGTAACTTCCAAAGAGTGTTTCAAAGTAAAGTTGTTTTTTTATTAGTATCCCTAGAAAAATAACGTTCTATAGCTAAAGAAGTTGGGATTGAAGAAGCAGCCACCTGTTTGCCTGAGTAGTCCCAATGTTCAGGAAGCTCACAGACACGTTCTGTCCATACGTGGGAACGGTATTAAGGTGACATAAGAGAGGGCAAAAGGTAGAAAACTTCCGCTTTAGACATTTGAAACCTGTATTTCCTCTTGTATTACTGTTAAGTATATTGATAATATGTATCTGAAAAGATTGTTACTTATGTTTTGATTACTTAAATATTGTCACAATGTGTCCCTTTATAGTGGATTTGCTAGTAACATAATTAAAGGAGCCTCAACAGAATTGTCTCATATATTTACAATAGAGTGTATGGACAGCAAGAAACTAACTGTATTCTAGAAAGTGACTCTTCTGTTAAAAGAGAAAAATGGTTTCAATTTTTGTTATCAAAGAATACTAGTCAGGTATGGTCAGTTTCCAGATCAGCAGCTATTAAACAATGGTGAGTTCATAGGCCACCCTGTTGAATTTATTATTGCTCTTTACAGAAATCTAGACCAGTAGCATTCTTTTGTTCAGGGCAGTTTTCTATCTAGTAATGCCTTCACGATGTCATTTTGGCACTCATTTTTTAATGTATGTGAATTGAAAATAGGATAAAGAATCATTACAAAAGAAAGTTTAATCAAAGGATCTCTTTTAATGGTGGGAAGTGCTCACAATACTTGTGCATTTTGACTCTGAATAAGCTTTATTAAGCATAATGTAATGTGAACTCTATTTTTCCCAAGGAATCCCAGTCATGTATGTAGACAAAAATTCTTAGTACTCATATATAATCTGCTTAAACTTTAAAGAGTCTTCATTGGGAGTGAAAATATCACAAAATAGAAATAAAATAGAGATGTGAGAACTTCTTTGCATCTGAGTGTGAGTATTGTTTATTTTTAACAGGATACAACATCAATTGAAAAGATGTCAAACTGTTGTGAAGAAATGTAAGTATAAAAAGTGAAATTGAAAATATTCACTGTCGAGAATTTGGTACTTATCAAGAAAAGGGAGCATAATGACAGCTTTTCTGGGGTCCCTTGCTGAGGCCTGAGCTGGACACGCATTCCCCAGACTTAAAGTAGGGGTCTTCTGGCCAGCATAGTTTTCAAACCATGTAGTACTAATCATTCTTGTTCCCTGTCTAACTACAGTAACTGGAATGATTTGTCCTGAAAGTACATCAAAAGAGATTTGCTACTGTGTTGTTGACACACATTCTGTTAATCCCGAGATTCTCCTCGGCTTCAAAAGTTGCTCTAGGTTGATTGACGATACGGATACAATATCTGCTATCCGGAGTTTAAGACTCAGCTGCATGCCATAGTGAGGGGGTGGAGGGAACTGTATTTGTGATGCTGGGACACAATTCATCAGAGTCCAGTAATGGATCCCCAGCCATCCCGTATTGTTTTAGCTGACTGAAGTGCACCATGGGAGTGCTGTCTTTCACTAATAATGCTGTCTTCTGTAGATCAAGGCCCCGAAAGCCATGGCAGCAGACCTTCTCAGAAGTTTTTGGCACTCGTTGGAAGATCCTGTGGTTCATTCCTTTCAGGCAGAGGCAACCACTGCGAGTTCCCTACCACTTTGCCAATCACGTCTAAACAGATGGATGGTGGGCACAGATGGGTCCTCCAGGCTGGAAATGCGTTACAGGTTTTATGATAATAGAACGATGACAGTCTTCAAGTCAATTAAAATCCACCCACCAATCTTAGGCATCACAATGTGCCCCGGGCTTTATTTTAATAGTGATCTTGAGCCTGTTGTGGGACTAATGTGCGATCTATATTTACGTTTTAAAGCATGTTTACTTTCAAATTAGCTTTCCATGGGATTTCTTCAGATGCTTTTATTGTTAAACTCAAAAGGAAGTGATTGGGATGAAATAATTGTACATAATTTCTTTGAGTACTGACAATATTTCTGGTTCTAATTTATGGGGCATTTCCAATGTTTACTTGAATTTAATTCTCCAGGTTTTACAGAAGTTGATACACCTTCTTAGATTATGTGTAAAATTCTCTCTTCTGATACAATTTAAAAGACACTTCTTTTTATCTGAGCTGCAAGGTTTTACAGAGATGCAGCAAAGGGGTGAACAACATCAAAAACAGGGCAATCTTTTCTTAGAAGTAGCGTTTTCATATTTTCTCCTTTTCCTTGTCACCAAAACCAAAACACAAGCACCACGAAAAATGAAACGCCAACTACCTACCTTGCTTGAAAGGGAAGATAGAAATCTCTCTCAGCATTAACATTGTCATTTTATTTCCTCTACTGTTGCTTCTGACTGTTGTTAAAATGTTTGTTCCAAGGAGGAATTTGTGACCAGTCAGCATGTCTTTTTATTGGACCCTAAGGTTCTGAAGGGCAAGAAGGGTAGAGAATTTGCAATCATTCCACAGATACCTTTTCTCGTGCAGTTGTATTAGAATGTCTGTGTATTTAAAATGCTAGTATAACTAGATACTATATTGTGTACAGTATAAAGAGGAATATTGTGCTTTTGGGAAAAAGTGTACTTTTTACTTTTATTTACCTACTGGTAGATCTAAAATGACAAGTTGAAGGTTTATATATAACAAATGTTGCCCAACTAGTATAGAAGAATTTTTATTGGAAATTATTGTTAAAAGTATGTAAACTTTTGTGGACTTCTAAGTGCCCAACTTGAAATCAAGTTTTAACTGACCAACTATCATGTGTGGAAAAGACATTTTTTTCAAGAAACTCATGTTAGGAAATGATCTTAAAATAAGAAAATATAATGATCCATATTTATCAGTAACCTTATAGTTTTAAATTGCTAATATTGGTGGCTTCATGGAAAATATTAGACCATTTGTGTGGAAAGATATTTAGCATGCTTGGGAGAAAAAAGTTCAACGTTTTGTATTTTTTCCATTAGAATACTGCAAACTCCATATATCTTTAAAAAGAAATATATACTCAGTATTCACTTGCAAAGATTTAAGGAGGTGTTTGTTCTTGGAGCTTATTAATATTTTACTTCTAGATAATTTTCATTGTAAAGAATCACTTGTGGGAAATCATGAAACACAAGGTTAGCTTGACCAGATGGTTCTTTTGGAAGCTGTAAATATCCTCTAAAATATTCTGAAATCATACACTAAGCTCTTCTCAGAAATATTAGCACCCATGTTATTCATGTTCTGATTGTAAATGCTTTATTACCAAAAATTTAGCAGTGGCATATAAAAGTATCAGTTGGTGCTGATAACATGCATAGTAAATTTAGTATGAGAGTTATATTTATGAAGCTTAATAAAACACAAAATTAATATGTCCGTATCAGATCAGTAGGTTGAGTTTATGCAAGTTCGCATTAACCTAATTTGGCTCAGTGACAGCAGTAGTAGTTAAGCAGAAATCACATATCAGTAACATAGGTAGATACTGGTTTAATGCCTTAAGGTGTGTACATTCTTTTCAAATGGGAGGTCTTTGAGAAAACTACAGGGTGGTGTGAAGCCTGAGAATGTTATCTGAACATACAGTGGCTTCCTGGAACAGCAAAAACCGCCTCTTAAGGTTTCTGGAGGTCCTCAGTCCCAGCCTAAACCTCAGAATGGGAGCCCTAGGTGGGCCCTTTCCCATCAGTGGGTGGTTTGTGTGTGCGTGTGTGTGACTATTCCAGAGCAGAACCACCTCCAGGGCATTGTCTCTCTCTCCCTTCCCCCCCCCTCCCGCCCCCACCTTTTTTTTTTTCTCTTGATCTGTCCTGATCCTGATCCCTCCTACCAGGTTCCTCTACATCACTGGACTACAGACTAAAACAGATGAAGCTTGAGCAGCAGAAAAATGAGATCCCAATAGAGTTGCATAGAAATCTGCATTGAAGTCTATCTTGGGAACAAACCTTTATTTTAAAATATATGCTAAGTGGTTTAAATCCAATGGAATCACAGATACAAATGAGCTTGAATGTAGATTTTTATGTAAATACAGATACTTTACAAACCATCTTAGATCGTTACTTCCAGGGTTCCCACAGTAGCTCCCATCACCCTGCAGTACTTGGGTTTTCTGAATCCAGAGGGCAGTTCCTTGGGGACTGCGTAAGCTGATGGCCTCTCTGCGCCCTCTTTTGGTTAAGGGCTGTAATTATCCTGGTTCACAGGAGATCCACTGTCCCGTGAGTGCTTGGTGGCTTAGATCCAAACCTGTCGGACGTACAAATTTGGCAGATCCATTTGATGAAAGTGGATGTGTTGCTGTGTCCGAGATCAATCTTTTTTAGGTTATAGGCAGGTGGTGTCTGTTTTGCTGCTTTTCTGCTGATTTCGAAAGCTTTTTATTAGCAGCCCTAAAATTAGATCAGGATATACTAAGTTTGTGGATTTTATTGGACACATCTTGGGAAGATAATTCATAATAATTAGAGCTTTATTTTAAAATGGCCAATTTTCATCAAATAGATGGTGTGTGTGTCGGGGAGGGGGGGTGGTAGGCAGTCCACAGCGACAAGCAGGCACACAGTGCTTCAAACCGCTGAGGAGAGAGAGGCGTCTTCTGTTGTTGTCAGTGCCTTGAGCCCCTTCCGATGCTCTGTGCTCCGAACCTACCTGAATTGAACACTGCATGCCTGGTCCTGCGCCAACCGCACAATGGCCCTGAAGTTCAAGCCCGTTGTTGTAGCCACTGTGTCCACCTGTCTTGTCGAGGGTCTCCATTTTTCTCACTACCCCTCTTTACTGAGTATGATGTCCTTCTCCACACTGGACTCTCCTGAGAACAGGAGACCCAGTCTCGCCACCTTAGCTTTGGATGAACCTTCTGGCTGTACTTCTTCCAAGACACATCCTTAATTTGTTTTGTGTATTGGTGTTCCTTGTTTCATTTTATCAGACTTATGCCTTAGCTGTAGTAGCCAATTAAGTATATGTTCTGGATTGCCACGAAAACGACAGGTGTTTCGCATCAGAAGGCAGTGGTGAGTAGGGCAGTGACTGGCATCACCGGCCTGCTGGACTGAAATGTTCTTCCCAAATGCTCCATTTTACTCGAAACAAAATGAACACGAACAAGTTTGACATCAGTGAAGCACGTATGGGGCTTCTTAAAAAAATATAAGGCATTGCTGTAGATATTGCAGGCTAGACCTACTGAAAAGTTATATTTTCTATTCTTTTCTGCAAATAAAAATGTCTGTAGGCACAGCAGGGCCTGAAACTTGGTGATAAAGTCGACTTGAGTTTGGAATCCCTGAACAGTAGTTGTTGAATTTATAGAGCTCTTTGTTTTTGGTAACCCAGATAAGATTTAAAAATGCTAAATGAGCTGATGGTCCGTTATAAAAACAACAACAACAACAACAATAACCACGTGTTTTTGCCTAAGAATTGTATTAATATTTTTTGTTAACTTAGACACTTTAAATTGCAGCTGAACATTATGCAGTGGCAGAGAACGTAAGCACACTCTGAGTTCACTGTCACAGCTTTGTGAACACTTTGGCCAGTGTTAACAGTGCAGTTTTGCTAGGGTTTAGTTGTATTTTTTTCTATGATTAATGGTTGCTTATAACTATTGCTTATCAGACCACGACTAGTTAGCAAAAATACATTTTCTCCAGAACTTACTTGGGAGATAGTCTCATTGTGAATATGGACACAGTTTCCACTCCCGAAGATGAACCAGCATGTCTTCAAATACATTTGTCCACGTGTTCGTAATGGGACAGTTTGAATGTTCACACATGTGTTGCACAGGTGAGCACTATAACTGCCCGGTGTGGCAGGCCCTGGTGGGAGTGAGTTCATGACGGAGCTGCCGGGCTCTTTAGTCTCTGACTGCGTGGCCTTGCTCAGCCGAGTCTCCTAAACTGCAAGCAGACCTCGGAGACTGCATTCCGTGTAGGTGGCTGCAGTCGGACTTGTGTTTCCATAAAGCAGGTCACACGTTTGTTCTTGTCGTGGTTCCCCCGCGCATGTAAAAGTAGGTGTGCACTTGACTTCCCGTCTATTACAGTATGCTAAATCGCATTGTGAAACGGTTTTAAATACTGTGAGACTCACCAAAATGTGACACAGTGCAAAGGTAGTATTTTAGGTTCTGCTTTGTACCTGTGGACCTCCTCGCCCCCTACTCCCAGCCCCCAATCTCTTTGATTAAAACTGGCCATTTTAAAAATGCTGTTGGAAAACTGGCACTGCAAGATGTGCTGGGCGGGGGGAGGGGGGGGGTTGCCTTGAGCCTCAGTCTGGCTTGATGTAAAGGCAGTATCTGCAGAGTGCAGGACAGCAGCACAGCAAGACAAGGTCGGGGGGGGGGTGATGTGTAGTTGCTTCATGACATTTTTGATTATGTGTCCAACATATATATTTAGGATTTATTGGTTGGCTTTTCCATTTACAAACTTCAGGTGGTATGCTAACAGGTACAGGTATTGGATTTTTACCCAACTCTGCCACTACTGCTCTAAAAATATGTCTTCGTAAGTATGATTACTAAATGGTCACGAGTAGTTAGCATCTTCAGCATGATATCATTAGTCATCAGCTTAACAAATGACTGTATGTTGATGTCCCATATTTGTTATTTGTTCTAAGCATCACTCCCTGAATGGATGACCAAGTCACTAAAAGTGTTTTGCGTGTAGTCCTTCTCAGTTGAATTGCAAAGTAGAGTAGAATGATAAATAGGGCCCCTCGACTGCAGTCTCTGGAAAGATGGTGTCCTCTCTCCTAGCCCAGTCAGCATTCGGTCTTTCCCTGCCATTGGCATGACTTCAGGAAAGTACCTGATCGCTCTAACATTTCCTTTTCATCATTGTGCAGTATTTAAAGACATACCCTGTTCCCTTGTGTCTGTGCTTCTGTGTTGCCCTACAGCCTGCTAGTGTTAATTCAAAAGAAAAATAACAAGGG
>PVJH01001524.1:0-10185 GCA_004026705.1 Nesogale talazaci | reverse complement strand
GAGTATTTAGCATCTTCTGCATGATATCATTAGTCATCAGCTTAACAAATGACTGTATGTTGATGTCCCATATTTGTTATTTGTTCTAAGCATCACTCCCTGAATTGATGACCAAGTCACTAAAAGTGTTTTGCGTGTAGTCCTTCTCAGTTGAATTGCAAAGTAGAGTAGAATGATAAATAGGGCCCCTCGACTGCAGTCTCTGGAAAGATGGTGTCCTCTCTCCTAGCCCAGTCAGCATTTGGTCTTTCCCTGCCATTGGCATGCCTTCAGGAAAGTACCTGATCGCTCTAACATTTCCTTTTCATCATTGTGCAGTATTTAAAGACATACCCTGTTCCCTTGTGTCTGTGCTTCTGTGTTGCCCTACAGCCTGCTAGTGTTAATTCAAAAGAAAAATAACAAGGGAATTTAAAGTTTTAAAGCCACTGTGTTTATATATATATATATATCTACATATCTATGTAGATATATATATATATATATATATAAAATCAAAATATCCTTTCTCTCATATCATCTCAGAGGACAGGTGTCTCAATACTGTGGGTCAAATGACTAGTGACTAGCCAAAAAAGTTGGGTGAGGAGAGTAGGGGGTGCTTCACGGGTGTGGTAAGAAGGCTAGCCTGAGCATGAGTGAGCCACATCTGTGCAGGATAGTCCACTGGTTTGAGCTTCCTGGTGTTGGGCAGCCCCTCTGCTGAAGTATTTTCAGTGTCTGCCTGGTCTCTAGAGGATGCTGTTTATCAGTTGTTAAGTGCAGACATTGGGTTCCAATGCATAGGAATCCCAAGAACAGCAGAACAAATACCACCAGGTCTGTACTATCTAAACCAGCAGTTCTCAACGGGGTCTTAAAGGGTTGCTGCATTAGGAAGGTGGAGAACCGTTGATCCAAACCCTTACTTTGTCTAAGCCCATTGTTGCAGCCACTGAACCCACCCTTATCTCAGTCTCCCTCTACCACATTCCATGGGAGTGGTTGTTGCTGCACAGGAGCAACGGGTTGAGGTGTTTTTACCTAAGAGGTTTCATTTATATTGCTGTTTCTTCTTCGGTTGCCTTTCAAATATCATCAGGAGATTTACATATCCTACTTGGATAGTGTATGTCAGTGTGAAAGTTACAAATCATGCAGCTTGTTAATGCAAAACAGAAATGAATTATTTCCCCAGATTTGATGGGAAAAAAATTAGGGCCCTCTCTAGGGCACTCCTACTAAAAAGATAGGGTAATAAGTATTATGGCAAAGTTTGTCACTAGAGGAAAACCCAACTGTTCATATGTATCTGGAGGGTGACTTTGTCTTCACACTGGGACTCCTTGGTAGCCAAGCCGCCATCCCCAGAGGCTGGCAGAGTTCCTGTCGCTTGTGATACATTGCTCACCACAGTTGTTCCACGTTCTGATCCCCAAGGTGTCTGTCTGCAACTTGACAGCTCGAAAAGACGAGTGAAACCACAGAAAATGTATGTCAACTAATAGTTTTGCATACCTGTCTGGCTGAGGACAGGATTTACTTGCTTTTAGGGAAACTGCAGGGAAAGCTTGCCTGCACATAAGCCTCAGGTGGCTTGTGAGCCTAATGGTGCCTGAAGTTCCAGCTTGTGTTTTACAACCTCAGCAGTTCAAACAGAACCTGGTGCTACTCACTTTAGCATCGAGTGACATTTCTAACTCCTGTACCAAAGAGTTCATTTTCTTTGTAGTTGATTGAGATTTTCTTCTCACATATTGTGTTTATAAAGTGGAATTTAATGTTGCAAAAGAACAGTTTTGATGAACAGATCTTAACTTTTGGTACAGTGCTGCCTCAATCAGTTTTAAATGTCTCTTCTTTTGATTTTTTTTTCTTTTTAGGTTGGCAGATTGAATTTAATTATTTTAATATCATTTAGCTAGTTTTAAAAGCAGGTTAACAGGCTGAACTTAAAAAGACAATCGAAGTACTTTCCCTGCGATCTTTTGTTCTACGGCTATAAAGTTTCTACCTTCATTTTCATCAATAAAGTACAGTTGGCCTTCTGTATCCCTAAGCTCCATATTTGCTGGTCCAACCAGCTGCAAGAGGAAACTCTTGGGGCAGAGAACAATTATGTGGTCAAAGCGATCCCCCAAAGACTAAGCGGAACCGTAAAGTGCTATCTAGATAGCATTCACAGTGTCTTCAGTATTATGAGACACATAGACATGATTTAAAGTATTGGAGGGGGTGTGTGTTGTATGCAAATACATGAAATGCTATTTTATATAGGGGATGCAAGCATCATGGATTTTGGTGAGTCTTGGAAACTCCTCCCTCCCTCCTCCCCCCACCCCGGCACCCAGGAGTAGCTGTCCATATCTACTTGGGCCCTCAGTGAATGCAGAGACAAAATGCTAAAATAACAAGCTGAAGGGTCTATTCTGATAGCAAGTCAAGAAATCTCTGTAATCGTTAGGAGTGTGTAAGAATTACATTGCCATTTGTCGGCTTTACAATTTAAAATTCAAATACGTGAAGTATATATTTTATCTTTTTTGGCGATGTGTAAAAAGGCACGTATAGTCCTTGGGCTCCTTGTGCGGCTGCAGCTCTGGCAAAGCCGTCGGCTGTCTTCGTGCCCTCTCATGGGGAAGTGCACACGTCCTCAGATTTAAGAAAGCTGCTCATAGAAAACGGACTTACCAGACTGCACGTCCATTCCCGCTGCACACAAAAGTCAGGGTAGGATGATTTTTTTTTAACGAACGGCTTGGTGATTGGCTTCACAAAATTGGGGGCAGGGCGGGAGGGGGATCTTGAGAAGTATATTCTCCACCCCCCCCTCCTCCACCCCACCTCCAAGTGTGTATTGCTCCTCAGACCCTGGCTGAGTCTGCCCAGTGGGCGTCCTCAGAGCAGCCGCAGGTGGTGGTTGCTCCTGCTTGGGAGGGGGCAGTGGAGCGAGGGGCTGGAGAGCTGACAATCATCATGGAGGCTGCTGGGCATTATTTTTAAATAGCCAAAATCAACCTTTTCTTGAATGTAGATTCAATATATGATTTTGCAGTGCATTCTGAATGGAAAAAAAATTAATTCTGAAACTTAGTGAGCTGTCATTTAGGCTCATGTGATGGAGATAGAGAACTCCGTGGTGACCATGATACAGGCCATGTTCATATGACAGCAAGGCAGGACAAACAACCTTGTGTCCCTCCTGAAACTGTGGACGGCATTTCTAATGTGTGCTGGCGGGCTTCTGACTGGGTGGTCTCCCGCCGGCTGCTTATGTGTCATTCCAGTGACGGCAAGTGGATACAGGGATTTGTTCCACTCGAGAGGTATTGGAGAATTCACGATCCTCATCTCTTGAGATGAATATTAAAAGGAAAAAGTGAATCTTAGTGTAGCTCGACCAAGTAATACCATAGGACCAGTTCCCCCCAACTGGCGGTCTTCCCAGTGCAAATCTAGCCTGGCAGGAACAAGGCCAGGCCAGGGGGAGGCGCAAACACGGGGGTTCTGGCAGTGAGAGCCTACGTTCTCTGCCGGAGCTGTAAGCTTACTGGTAAATTTTAATGGGTTGGCCAAATCTCTACCAGTCCCAAATTATGTCCAGCATCAAATTAAATCCTTAAAACAAAACCCACCCCCTTGTCTGCCCCCTTGCATAGTGGTATGTGCTAAGTGCCATAGGAAGATCATGGAGCATTTTGAATTTGTTTGGCAGTTTCCATTCAATGCATCATCTGCTCCAATCCAAGTCCTGTTTGACCCCCCCTTATGTTCCTGTCAGCACATCTTAAGAAAGCCTTCGCTAGTATTTCTAGTGCTAGTGGTCATAGGGAAACAGTAGTTGAGAAAACCCAAATACAGATGGAGAGGAGAGAGGAAGCAGGTGAGCTGGCACAGGGTTGGGGTAGGGAGGGGGGACAATGTGTCTGAGAGACTTGTTGAAATCGAAAGTCAACACTGGTTCTTAAGTTGGAAAGTCACCCATGTCTCTACCTATGAACAATGTTGTTTTTAATTTATTTGAATGATTTAGTTCTATTTGTATAATGTCTTGATTTTCTTGGCGTGTTTTGTTTTAATTTAACTTGTGGAATTTTTACTTCTCTTGAAATGTATTATGTACTGTATTTTTAGAAATATTATTTTTAAATAAATATTTTTTAAAAACATTGGACTGTTTTTCCCCTCCTCTCCTTATTTATTAAGTCAATCTAGGTTTTAGATTGCACCACGGGCCGGGAGAGAGGCAGGCACTTTGATTTATGTAGAGATTATGTTTAAGTAGTGAACCTCGGGCAACATTGCTGAAAAACTCCTCTAGAATATCAAAAGCAAAGGCGTCTCATTGAGGTGTCTCTTGTTCTCCCCTTCATCCCATGCAAAAGCTGGATAGTGACTAGGAGCAGAGCAGAATTACGTTGTTGGTAAAGTATGTTAAATATGCCAGTACTGCCAGAAGAATGCACAGATCATTCTTGGGAGGGAGCCTGGCTAGACTTTGTCTTACATACGGCAGGCGTGTTGCCAAGAGGAACCAGCTTTTGGTGAGAAGCATCCCTCTTGGAAGAGGATCCGCGACGGAGAAGATTCTCAAGGAGACCAGCAGCACGGTGGCTTTGATAGAAGACAAAAGCAGATAGACCCTGATGAGGATGGGATGGTTCAGGGCTGGCCACTTTTCCATTTGGGTACACAGGGTCTCCGGGAGTTGGAATTGATTTGACAACACCTAGCAACGACAATATACCAAGTATCCCTCGAATCTTCTTCTACAACAATCACAAGATCCATAAAGAATTCCCTGGCAGGGAAGCAACCAAGCCCACATGGAAGCAGCAGAGCAGCCTGTGCTCACCATGTGTCCATGGAATCAGGTATCAGGCATCAAAGACCCGAAACAGCCATTTCATTGCGAACGAAGGGGACTGGAATGGAAACCCAAAGCCCATCTGTAGGCAGTTGGACCTCCCCTTACAGAAGGGTCACAAGGAAGGGATGTGCCAGCAGGGTATAGCATAGCAACAGCATTCCTCTAATTCTTTAATACTTCTCCCCACCCCCCACCCCCACAATCTACCTTACAAATCCATCTAGACCCATGCATGTGCACTGGTAGGAGCTCTCGCCACACTGGAATCCAGGGCAGAGAAACCCCTCTGGAACAATGGGAGTAGGATACCGTAAGAGTAGGGGGAAGGTAGAGGGAGAAAGGGGGAACCAATCACAATGGTCGATGTATAGCTTCCCCCGCCCCCAAGGGCGAAGAACAACAGAAACATGGGTGAAGGGAAACTGCAGGTGGTATAAGATATGAAAATGATTTATAATTTGTCAAGGGTTCATGAGGGTGAGGGAGGGAGGGGAAAAAGAAACTGATATCAAGGACTGAAGTAGAAATGGAGAACTAAGTATACACACTAGGGTGTTTAAATGGACAAACTATTTCAGTTATGAGTATCTTTGTCTTACAGAAGGCTAGATTCATTTGCCCAGTTTAATTAACAAATATACATTGTGCAACACACTTTTATGGAAATGTTTTTTTTTTTTTGAGAAGTAGTATACAATAAGACGCAGGCACCTTTTGAGATCTAGACGTACTTCCAGAGTTACATTCTAAGATTGTCTGCAGAGTTTTTATTGACAAATTTCTAAAGCCTCAGCCAACTGCTACACTTGTCTGTTACAGTCGCCACATAGGAGAAGTTTACATTTGTTTGAATTGGTCAAAAGTGCCATTCATTCTGAAAAAGTAAGAATAGAACCTCGGGCTGAGTCCCGGTGGCGTAAGTGGTTGAGTGCGGGACTGTGGCCCGCGGGCTTGGCGGTTCAAATCCAGCGGCATCTCTAAGGAGCAGCATTGGGTAGCGCCCACGACCACCAGAGGCAGTGATGCCCGCACACACAAAATGGAATAGAACCTCAACACCAAATTCACTGCCGCAGTCAACTGAGACTGGGACTCGACGTAGAGCAATGTAAAACTGCCCCTTCGGGTCTCCAAGACAGTGACTACAGGACAGATAGCCTCATCTTTCTCCCGTGGAGGGGTGGGTGAGTTTGTACCATGCACCTTCCAGATAGCAGCCAAACCTCGCCACCAGAGGGTTTGTTAAAAAATGTTTGTTTTCCACCAGAGGGCAGTGATGCCCACTCCCCCCAAAACAAAACAAAACAAAACAAAAAATGTCTTTTATTGACATGTAATTCACATGTAAGGGAGTGGGAGCTTCCTTATAATTGTGGTGTAGGGGCTTTATGTTTTCGATGAGCATTCATTCATTTTAACAACTGTATTTTTTTAACCATAAGAGGCACACTTTCCCCTCCCCCCAAAAAGTAGGGGGGAAATGAGGGTGTGTCTTAAGGTCCAAAAAATATGGTACCACGTAAGTTTGATGAATATTCTGAGTGAACAGATAATTGATGGTAGAGAGTATTTTATTTCTAAAATAGTAAATTGGTTGCAACCTGTTAAGCTTTCTAATCTTGTTTCCGCCCACCCCAACCCCCCGCCTGCTTTTCTTGCTTATTCTGAACAGTATTTACACTAACTGCTTTTGTAGTGATGATAATTGACTATTGGACTCACAAACCCATTGATTTCAGGATTCTTGTATAGGCATACAAATTATAGTTGAGATTGGGTGTCCTGAAGTCAGTTCTGACTCCGAGCCACCCTAGGTAAGAAAACACCAACCAGTCCTGGCCATCCTCACAAATGTTCCTATATTTGAGTTCACTGGTGCAGCCACTGTGGCCATCCAGCTTGCCGAGGGTCTTCTGCACTGGCCCTCGCCTTCCCCAAACATGCTGTCCTCCAGGGACTGGTCTCTCCGGGTAACGTGTCCGAAGCCCATGAGATGCAGACGCACCGTCCTGGCCTCTAAGGAGCTTTCCCACTGTACTTCTTCAAAGATGGGTTTGTTTGTTCTGGCCATCCATGAGATTTTCAATAATCTTTGCCAACATTTACATGACTGTAATATTTTTGCTTAGGTATAATTATCAATGCTCAATTGGAAATGAAAACAAATAATTTAAATGTTTATTTGTTCAAATCCACCGCATGTTAACAGAATTAATGTACTTTTATTAAAAAACAAACCAGTGAGAACCATGGTGTGTGTATTTTGTGAAAAACTCTACTGTGGCCCACTGGCTTGGCGGTTCAAATCCAGCAGCAGTTCTCCAGGAGCAAGGCTGGGCTTCCTACTCCCACCAGGGCAGTGGTGCCTCACCTCCCCCCCCAAAAAGAAAAACTCTTGAAGAGACTTCTTGGAAGACCACTGGACTCCTGTACTGCTTCTGAGTCCATGACTCGTTTGCTCTCACTTTGGGTAATGGACATGAAGAAATCAGGTCTCCTGAAGAGACCTAGACAGGGAAGGGGACTATTTTAATCGTCTTTAGGTATCTGTGGATATTCTTTGATACTATACAGAAACAAATGATGAGTGAAGTTATGTGTTTGCAGTCTGGGATCTGAAACACCACCAAGCGGCTTTTCATATTGTTACCTTCAAGTCCTTTGCATTCTTTTATGTTTTGAAAAATGTCTCTTTCCAATGTATAACTCTGACATCCTTTATGGGTCACTTGGGGAAGGCCAGAGTCATTAGAATCTTCTGAGTGTTGACGTAGTTCATTGTCCAGTCGAAAAAGAAAACTAAAAAAGAAAACTAAATTTATGAACATCACTCGGGATCTTATCCAAAAAGTATTGAAGCAGTGTTATGCTGACTTGGCATTTTCACTTGCCACCTGACATTTTCCCATTGGTGACATCGTGTTCAGTTGTTTCTCTTGAAGAAACGAGCATTATTAGTTTTCTCAGGTAGTAAAATAAACTAAGACAATGTTCCATGTAAACAGTGACTGGCTCAACTTGCAACTCAAATAGCCCCTGTGGACAATTGCCTCCAGAATAGCCCTTCATCTGTGCAGCTATAGTTGTGCCTAAGATGAAGTTCAGACAGAACTGAAGGACTATTCCTACTTGGTGGAGGACATTATTAAGTGAAATTGACTTGTTGCTCTCTAATTTCCACCTGAAGTTTCATTGCATTAAGTTCATTCACTTCTGTCTGGAGATTGAAGCCATTGGGGGAAGAACAGAACTGAGTGTGTATTTGAGGCTTGGTTTCATTCAGTCTGTATTTGAAAAATGAAAAGAACAAGCAGCTGCTTAAGAGCATTTTGTGCCTAATTTTGAGCACTTCTTCCAGATTCACAACTATTTCGCCTTGTTATGAAGAAACAACAATAGTAAAAATAAATAATAAAAGCCTAAAACTAAAAATGCGTCATAGTGCTGTAAGACTACACAAACATCTGCAAAGCTTCCAGATACTGTAGAGGAATAAACACATCCCAAGACTGCCTTCAGCCCACCAGTTATCCGTCCCAGCAGCGATAGTGTGCAAGGGCAATTGGAGGGAAAATTGGACCCTGTGGACATCCAGCTGAGCAAACAGGATTGAGAAAGGATGGAGGATGTATGTGAGTTTGGAAAAGAAAAAAATTGACATCTGAGCTTACTTTAAGAATATTTATATCAATCAGAGCACTTTCTTTGTTATGTCCTTTGGTTTCCTAGTGTCTCTCAAATAACCCCTCTTCTCTAAACAAAAAAGACCCTTTGCTTAAAGATCAAATGTCCAAATAGGCCTGCATTCTACATGTAAAACATCTAAAATCATTCAGGAAGTAAAGAGTTTGAATCAGACAAACCCAACCATTGGGGTGCCACTATAGACGCGTACTTCAGTGAATCTTTGGTTCAAAGGTCAGCCCTAGCGTGGATGGTATTTGTCTCCCCTCTTCCTGAAGTGTAGCCTTTTTCTAACTACAAGCTTCCCTTGATCTAACTTGTGATGAGCCTTGATTGAGGACCTATTCGGTGTGCATATTTTATAGTTCCACTGAAATATGGGTATGTGCTCACTGATAAGTGAGAAATGACCACTAGGTTAGTGAGACGTGTTCTGTGAATTCCCTTATGCTGTATAGCTGGAGACCAGATCGCCTAGCTTCATAGACCAGGTTTCATGTTTGAATGGCAGCAAGAAGTAACCCTTGAAACAATTTTGGCTGGTCTGCACTTCCTACAACTTGGTGTCTGACATAAACATCTCTGAGTGTTCGAACATGTTGCGAATATACACAACTCATACAAAATACCACTCCCTCCTATTACTCTCATTCAAACCCAAACCAAACACTCTGCCATGGAGTCGATTCTGCTTCGATAATTCCTATCATTCATTAAGTGCATCCATTTTGTGTACTTGAGAGCCTCTAGCTTTCTTGGGCATTTTGTCTTCAGGTTACTTACCACGAGTATGATAGTAGATTTATCTTCTAACCTTGTTGAACTTGTTTTTTTTTTTTACTTATACTAGGAGTGTGTGTGTGCCTTAGAATTTCCCATACAAGATCACATCATTTGCACACAAAAGCAGTTTTACTTCGCTCTTGCAATTCTTATCCCCACCCTTCCTTCTTACCTTCTTCTCCCCGCCCCGCCATCAATTCTTCTTGAGCTACCAGTTCTTACCGTACTTCTATCCTTCTCTCCCTCCCTCTCTTTCCTTCTTACACTGATTAATACTGTAAGCATAATGTTGAGTGGGAATGAAGGGGAGACCTGGTTGCATTACTCTTGACACTGGAGAGAAAACACTCAGATCCTTCTGTGTGATGATAACTATGGGTTTTCCATGAAAGTATTTTGTCAGGTTCAGAGAATTCTGTTCCTAGTTTGATGGGAGTTTTCATTATGAATAAGTGTTGATTTTCTGAAGATGTTTTTCCTGAATTTAATGAGTGATCATGTGCTTTTTAATCCTTTATTAATATGGGACATTGCATTAATCGATTTTTAGATGTTGCCATTAACCTTGTATTCCTGAGGGGGAAATTCCTCCTAGTTATAGTATATAATTCAATTTCTATGCAGCTGGATTTGATTTGCAAATAGTTTAAGGCTCCTTGTGTGTAAGATTGTGAAGGATATTGGTCTACTGTGACTTCCATGTAGTGCCTTTGTATTTGAGTGGGGCTAGCTTTATAACTGAACTGGTCCCATTTTTTGCAAGAATTTTGAAAGATTGATATTATTTATTTAAATATTTAGTAGATTTCTTTTTTTTTTTGCTGTAGTATTTTGAATTATTGAGTCTCTGTCATTACTTGTTATAGGCC
>PVJH01001523.1:177409-205606 GCA_004026705.1 Nesogale talazaci | reverse complement strand
GGGTTCCTTGATTCAAAATTTGGTCTATATGGAGCAACAAAAATGTTCATAGAATGCAAAAATAGTATTGCAATATATTTATTTAATTTTAAAATGCCACAGGATGCAGGACAAATTGTTAAAAAGTAGGACATCTGGTCACCTTACTTTATACTCCCTACCAGAATTATAGTTTTGGAAACCCCACGGGGCAGTTTTACTCTGCCCACTGGGATCTCTCTGAGTGGTAATCTGTGAGAGAGGGGCAGCAGGTGAAGGCAAGAGGAGCCTGTGAAAACCACGTCATTCACTAATTTCTGATCCAATAATGCGGTAGACAGAGCATCTTGGGATACACTTATGATTGGCTGCCATGGATTTCCTTTCTGCATCACTGGCCTGGTGGGAGTAAGAAGCCTAGCCTTGCTCCTGGAGAGCTGCTGCTGGATTTGAACCATAAACCCTGCAGGCCGCAGTCCCACACACAACCACTGTGCCACCAGGGCTCAGCTCCAGAATTACACTTCTATCTGCAATTCATCCCATCAGCACGACCAAGCTGTGAAGCTAGCACAATTATCTTCATTTAATAGGTAAAGAATGGGCTGAACCCCAGTGGCTTAAGTGATTGAGTGCGGGACTGGGGCCCACGGGCTTGGCGGTTCAAATCCAGTGGCAGCTCTCAAGAACAGTGCTGGGTAGCTCCCACAACCACCAGAGGGCAGTGATACCCCGCCCCAAAAAAGGTAAAGAATGTGGTCTTAAAACATATAATTGAAATACCCAAAGTTTTAAGGTTAACAAGCAGCAGGCAAATGAAGTACCCTAACTCAAGTTTCCTGGCTTGCTTTTCCCACACTAAATACACTTAGTCTTCTCTCTGTCTACTTAGTGCTCACATACTCATTGCATTAACAAGGAGTCAGAAGTGCTAAGGGGAACTTAAAGAAGCTCATTCACTAAGGATAAATACACCAACTACCCTCTATTCCCAGTCACTGCATATAAAGGTGGGATTACTAATTTAGTTGTTCGATCTCCAGAAACACTGAAGACTTTCAAAAGAAAACACCACTTAAAAAAAAAAAACAACTATCAACACCCGGGAAAAATACTTTTTCATCACAGTGAATCCTCCAGTTAGACAAGCTTTGGGCTTAAATGACATAATAAACTAATTAACTTGTTAGGATACAGAAGAAAAATTTAAGCTCAGCCTTTGGGATGGACAGATTGGATCATGACCACAGGGAAAATCTCTGATTTCTCTCACAGCCAATACCTGAAGTTAGATATTTTAATAACTGAAAGAAACAAATAATGTTTATTTCATTGGAATCTCCCAGTGCCTCTGAGATGAGGGCTGAGTACAAAACTGAAGACTAGAGGTTAAGAGACTTTCTCAAGAAGAAGAGTCCAGAGGAGTCTATGCGGGGATAAGCCAGAAGACAACACTGCAATTCCATCACATCTATTCAGGAGACTTGTTTGTCCAACACGCCTCGGCCTCACACAGTCAAGCCTTTATCTCATTCCATTATCTACACAATCCACAATGGGAGAAAGACGTGACACTATTTTCCTACAGATGTACAGCCTTGGACCCTGAGGGGACAACTTCACTGTGCTCTTTATTTTGTTGACTTGCATCAGAGTCATTCGATGGCATGGGTCTGGGCTGAGGCTGCTACAAATGCAGGTAAGTTCCCTAGGTGAAGAAGTAGCAAGAGCTAGCCACCACTATCAACTGCTCAGAAATGGATGGCAGCAGAAGCTCCTGCATGCAGAGGAAGAAAAATGTGGAGCAAAATGCAACATTGTTTGAAAAAGGCCACACTTACAGTTCAATAGCATCTAATGGAAGCCGAGGAAAGGTAGCCTTTGACTACCCCTTCAGGTCTGAAAATGAATTCATCCCTGTGGCTCAAATTTCAGCCCAACAACAGAGAGCTCTAAGGGACACAATAGCACTGGGGAGGCCCTAGCATCTTAGTATAATCAATCATTTGAGATTAAAAGGCCAGCATTTTTGCAAGAACAAAGTTCAAAAACAGGAGAAAAAAGGAGAATGGAACTGGTAAACACAGGGAGGAAGTGGAAAATGTGATGTTACACTGTGGGTATTGTAGTTAATGACATGAAACAAAGGTATATGGGTTATAGAGTGGAAAACAGATCACTCAATTCGCAATAACCCAGCCAAATCCACTGCCACAAAGCAAACTCTGACTCATAATTTCCCTAGAGGGCGGAGAAGAGCAGCTTCTTTAGGTTTGCAAGGCTATAAGTCTTTATGGGAGAAGATGGCCTCAACTTTTTCACAGAACAGCTATGAGTTCTAACTGATGACCTTGTGGCTAGACGTTCAATGTATACAGAACCCAGTGCATCAACAGGGTTTTCCCACTCACATTAAAAAAAAACTTTTTTTAAAGGCAGTAGCAGTACAAGCTTTAACTGAGAGATCTGATCAAGGCAATATTACAAACCGCATGGTTTCTACCATCTCTGGTGATAAACACCTCATCCATTCCTCCTCACCAGCCATTAGCTAGACATTATTGCAAATATATTACAGAAAGAAAGAAACCACAAAACTTACCCAAAATCAGTTCAGACATGGTGATGATTTTCCCAACAGGTTCAGATATACAATTTCTGATGAAAGGCAATATTCACAAAGAGGAAAGAAAAGCTCTAAAATGAACAGGGTCCGTGCTCAAACTGCAAGGAACCAATTAATTAGGTTTCCTGAACATTTAAGCTTTGTTCCATGCTGGGTCTTGAGGGGATTGAATGTAATCGAATAAAGTGATGCAACCTTTCCTGGAGGAAAACAGAGAGGTGAATTCAAATTATTCCCAAGAAAAGGCATCAGAAACTTTGAAACAATCTTCCCAGGAGAGAGGCTACAAGTCCTTCTGGAAATATACATCATCACCCCCAACTGCAAAGTGTCTTTCTTTCCAGCTCAATCTTAACACTTGAGATCTCACCATTAGAAAGAGGTCCCAGCTCCTGGAACAAAGGTTGTGGAGGTCATGTGTGAAGTCAATGCTAAGGTCTGCTTCGCAGAAGCACACAGTTGCAATTGCCAATATGATAATGGGTCTAACAGGAGTGTGTACTCTTTGGTCACTGGAGAATTATTAGTAATAATTACAGCAATATAAAAATAAGGAAGGAAATAAGAGTGCACAGATTTGCACAGTTGCTGGCAGATAAGGAATCGTTCATGAGCTCCCAACCATCCCAGGAAAAAGTCGATCCAAGCTCTTCGTACAGACACCGCCCCCCTGCAGGTGACAGAGCTCCCTCATCTCTCCTGATCTGCTAATCTCCTGAGTAACTGATGAGGGACTGGGAGGCAGTGAGAGCTTAGGTTCTGTGTCCCACAACCCGCCCGCCCAGCTGCCCGTGACATTATTGCATCAGGTCTCTTCCCACTCGACAACTTGCAGTGACTCTGCAGTGGTGCTGTTTTTCAATCCAATCTCCTATCCCACTCCCTCCCTGTGCTTATCATGTTCTCTGCTGTATTTTTCCTCTTTATCCTTTGTTATGGTCTACTGTAGCACATAATTCCAAACTCCAATGCACACCTCTGTCCATCAAGTTAACCCTGATTCAAAGGATTATTGGGCAGGACAGAACTGCTCCCTGAGTTTTCTGAGACAATAAATCTTTCTGAAAGCAGACAATCTCATCTTTGTCCCTGTGAGCAGCTGGTGAGTTTGAACTGCCCCTTTAGCTGTTAGCAGCCGAATGCTTAACTCACAGGCCCGCAGGCTCCAAGCATGTAGTAGGTACTCTATATACATAAATGTAAATAGTAAAATTTACTTGATGCTGCAAAACCTGGCCTCATCTTCCTCCAGAGGAGCAGCTGTTGTTCTGAACTTCCAATCTTACAGTCGGTAGCCTGATGTGCAACCACTAAACCACCAAGCCATAGTTTTCAAATTTGAGGAGTAAAGGAACAATAGTGAAGTAGAAAATTAACAAACGACAAGACACAATTCACAGGAAAAGAAAAATAGCCTCCAAATCTATCTTCACTAAGAAATCTGTACATACAAAATGCCATTTCTCAACTATCAAATCAAGGAAAAGCAATCAAACATTTCAAAGTTGACTGTAGGCAAAGCTGTGGGTCAATAGTCATTCTCATTCACTACCAGTCAAAATTCAAAATGAGACACGTGACTATGGGTATCATTAATATGTGCCACAATTCTACCAACACTCACCCACTGACCCTATCATCTAACTACTAACCACATGACTAATGGACACATTCACTTATTGTGGTTTTGCTTGAGTTACCAAAAATTTTTCAAATAAGCCACAGTCATTGGGAAGGGGCTAATGAAATAAATCATGCAATTTTCCCACAGCAGAAACTATACTGCAATAAAAAGGATCAAGGATGCCACTTTACACTAAAATGAAAATACATGTAAAATATAAAAACTAAAATAAAATAAACAAAAAAAACAAAGAAAATGTAATCAGTAAAAAAGAGCAGAGACAGTATATATTACATGCTGAGCTTCCCTTAAACTTTATTTATATTTGCACTTTTTATGTCAACATAAAGGAGCATTGCGTGTGAACACCAAAATTCTAAGTAAAATATTTACTCACAGTGAATGGGGTGGGGTAGAGATGAATGGAGGAGACAACAAACCGGGTCAGGGGTCATCAAGACTTCAACAGACAGATTAGTCAAGAGATGGACACTTATTGCAACTGTGTGTATATTTGTTATTTAAAACTATAAACATTTTAATAAAATAAATATCATAGTATTACTAGACAATAGCTAGATTGCAACTATCTTTTCCATGTTAGTGCAATCAAGGAATATGGATTTTTCATTCAATGTGCTGACCTTATGATCAGCAGCAGCTATGACTTTTCCCTACTTCCCAGCAGGGCACCTATCTGTGTGTCTACTTCCCTAATTTAAACTAGGAAGTATGTTTCAATGTTTACAAATGAGGAAATAAACTACAAACGATATCTTAATACGATTTTTCTTGTCTGACCTAAGCATTCCAAAGCTAACAGATTGCACCTAGTCTGTTGCATATTTCTTCCTAATCAAATTTAGAGGGTTTTTTCAATTTTAAAAATGTTAATTAATAAAATATGGTTTTTGTTTATTTACTTGTCAAAAGGTTCTCTGATTCAGATGGTTTTCGGAGCATGAGAACAAATAAATCCAACTAGCAGCCAGTCCATTCGGACTCATGTAGCCCTACAGGAGGAAAGAGAACTCCTTAGGATTCCAAGGCCGTAAACAGTTGCGGAGCAGAAACCTTGTCTTTCTTCCAGGGCGCGTGTGGGTGTGAAATGCAGACCTTGTGGTCAGCAGCCTAACACTTCACCCACTGGGCGACTTTCTTTTTTTTTTTCCCTTTTTCTTTTTTGCCACTTCCATAAAAATTTTATAAAAATTATTATTATAAAGTTGATCCTACTACAGCCTGGTGGATTGTTACTATTATCTCCATCCTCTACTAGAAAGCTGAGATAGAAAGAGATTAGAAACGAGCCCCGTGTCACAGAGGAAGTGAGAGAGCCTGAAAATGAACTTCAATCTTCTGAATCCAGATGCCACCATCAAGTTGTTCTATCAATTTCTTTTGAAAGGAAATTGGAACACATGGGCCACAGCTATGAGGCAGAATCTTCTTAGCAAAGTACAGAATAATACTATAATTTTCATTCATATTTCTCCCACCCTCAAATATTGTTCAATTTTAATACTCCCAATGAGCTGGTGAGCAGATATAAGTAATTAAGCTTTACCATAGACCTTCCCAAATTACAACTAGATGCTGTTGCCAGCTAGGTGCCATTAAGTTTGTTCCAATACACAGCTGCTATACACAACGAAATGAACCATTGTCTGGTCCTTAGCCACTCTCACACTTGTTCTCATGTCTGAGTTTATCAAAGCAGCCACTGTGCCAAGCCTCTCGTCAAAGATCTCCCTCTTTTTTCCTGCCGTTCTACTTGACCAAGTATGATGTCCTTCTCCAGGGACTGGTCTCTCTTGACAACGTGTTCAAAGAACATGTAATGAAGTCTTCCCACTCCTGCCTGTAAGGAGCTTTGTAGCTGTACTTCTTCCAAGGCAGATTTGCTTGTTCTTTTTGGCACTCCATGGTACTTTCAATATTCTTCTCCAGCATCATCACTCAATAGCATCGATTCTTTTTCAGTCTTGCTCTTCAATGTCCAATTTTCACACGCATATGAGGCCACTGAGAAAACATGGCGTGGATCAGGTACACCCACACCATTGTCCTCAAAGTGAAGTCCTTTCTTTTCAATAGTTTAATTGTTACCTACTGACCCAATTATAACCCAGTTTATGAGGATTTTATTTTGGTTTTCTTCTCATGGAATCATAATCCATACTGAAGGCTGCAATCTTTGATCTTCATCAGTTGGTACATTAAGTCCTCTTTACTTTCAGCAAGCAAGGCTGAGTCATCTAGGTACTGCAGGTAGCTAAATAATTAATCTAATATCAACTGAAATCATTAATCTCGGCCTTCAATACTACAGATGCCACGCTGATCTAAATCCTTACTCTCTAAATCCTACCTTCTACTGTTGAACAATGTGCTACCCTAAAGCACAGTACAAATGTTGATCAAAAATGGGCAAAAAAGACCAAACTGTAAATAAATGAAGTGATTGTAAGTCACAAATATTGAGTTCTGTGATCAAAGCACTCCTCCAACTGGGGCACAACTGTTCTGTGGGGTTTTCAAAGCTGAGACCTTTTGGAAACAGAGTTCGAGGACTGTCTCACAAGGCACCTCTGAGAACATTAGAACCTGCCAACCTTTCAGTTGGTTGTCAAGGGGTTAACCATTGACATCAGCCACCAACCTTAAAATGTTGATTCTGTTAGCTGCTATGACATCATTGTCAGCTCACCATGACCACAGGTGGCAGAGAAGAACTGCACTATCAGGGTTTCTAGGCTGTCATTTTTGGGAGCAGATCACCAGGTCCTTCTCCCCTGGTTCAAACCTTTCAGTGGGCAGCTGAGCACTTCCCTAGCATTTGCTGAAAAGCTATGATGGGAACATTATAAGTCACATTAAATACATAGTTCCTCATTGAATAGAATATCCTATACAGACTCTGGAAGAGGTGACTCTTAGAGGCATTTCACATAACTACATGTTTCATAGCTTGTCCAATACCACAAATGGCAGATCCTAATTATCAGACACTCAAGAAAAGCAAACCCACTGCTACCTCGTTGGTTCTGACTCCTGGCACCCGTATAGAACCGGGCAGCACTGCCCCTGGGGGTTTCCTAGATGCTGACTTTTTCCTTGGAGCCCAGCTTAGCCAATGTCAGAGCTGTGAGTTAAATCCTGGTTGTCTGGCTCTAGAGTTCCATTCTTTAAGCAACAAACTCTGTTTGGGGAAAAATTCCGATCAAGAGATCAGTATTTTAATTACTGTGCTCTCAGCACAAAAGCCCTGGATTAAGCACTCACCTGCAACCCCAAAAGTGGTCATTCAGACACACTAACCACTACGTATGAGAGAGGCCTAGTGATTGCCTCTGTAAAGATTTCAGCCTTAGAAACCCTGTGGAACAGTCATACTTGCCCTAAGGGTCGTTATGAGTTGAAATCAATTCAGTAGCAATAGAATTGTGTTTGGGTCTTCATTTCGCTGACAGTGTACACCTTTCTGGAAGAATAAACCTCAACTCTCTTTCTTACCTGGTTCTCTTGATTTCCAGCTAACAGCAGTTGGAAGATGTTTACCTCCAGGAAGTTTATTCACTCAACCCACTGCCATCAAGTCCAAGCCAACTCATAGTGTTCTATTGGGCAGGGCAGTACTGCCCCTGACAGTTCAGTACTGTCCCTGACAGTTTCCAAGACTGTCACTCTACAAAGCTCAGTCTTTCTCCTGCAGAGGAGCTGTTGGTTTCAATCTGGTAGCCTTGTGGATAGCTGCCCAACACATATCCACTATCCCATCACAGCTCCTAGGACACTACCTGGAGTCACTTGGCCACCGTGTTGACCATATCCTACAAAGCAAGTGCAGTGAAAATCAAATTTCTAAGGTAAAACTGTTCATTCCCTAGAGAGGCCAGGAAAGGAGGAACCTAGAAAAGGAAATGGATTGTCAAGGAAAACCTTCCAACCCCACATTTCCACTGCCAGAAATGGCCATTAATCCCTAGAGGAAACCACCTGGAGCAGTTTCCATTCAGCCCAATCCACTTGAAAAGTTTTGTAAAAAAGGGGAGAAAGTTTAAAAAGCTGAAGAAATGTGCATTTGAAAGCATGAACTGGGGATGAGCACTCAAAAGTGATACAATTCACTTTGTGGTCTAGGTAAGTTAGACTCTCCAAGTCTAGCAAGTGAGCAATGAACTATGGCATCAAGTTAATACTGTGGCTCAGTCTTGCAGATAACCTGGCAGATGAACTTGTGCTTCATAGTCAAGGTTTGAGAGGATAAGGAGGAGATGGCGGCAGACCAGTTAAAGTAAGAATCAAGTCTGCTAGTGGCTTGTGCTCAGACTTTCAGAGAAGAGAGCAGATTCAAATGGCTCCTGCTGCATCTGCATTGGCTGTTTCACAGGGGCCTTGAAAAGTTTATGGGAAAGTGGAATCCAAAGATAATGGAATTTCCCCATGAATTCTATTGAAGCTCTCTCATATTGGAATGAGGAAATTCTACCCATCACCCTGTAGGCAAAAGGCAAGGTTCTTCTTCCAGGACTCACTGGTTAGGAACCAGCATGTAATACAATGAAGGGCAGGGTGTCTGTGATAGAGGGCTAAGGAAAGACGTTTCAGAGTGCATTATTCCTAAAATGATACCTTGTTCTTAGATCAAGAATTTCACATTAAGAACTTTTGCTTGTCTATTTATTTTCAAATCTTAACTAGGACCTCATAGGAGTTCCTCCACTCATTGTCCATACAGACTTCATTATTTCCCACTACATATGCTGAACAGGACTGAAATTACTATAGACATCAGACATGCAAATAATTTCAAGCACACACTTCTGTATTCCCCACTATACTTCCCAACACCAAACAAACAAGTCACTTTGAGTAGATTCTGACTCTCAGAGGCCCGCAGTATGCAGAACACTGCAGAACACACCTGCTCTACTGGGAGTCCAGGCTGTGACCTTTGAAAGGAGCTGTCCACATGTTCCTTCCTAGGTGCTTCTTGGTGGGTTTACACTGCAACCTTTTTTTTTTTTTTTTTTTTTAAGTAATCATTTTATTGAGGGGAGGCGGGCTCTTAATCCACCATGCAAGTGTATTAAGCACCTTTATACATGTTACCACCAACATTTCCAAAACATTTTCTTTCTCCTTGAGCTAAGGCGGTACGTCAGGCACAATCTTCCAGTACTCCTTTGTATTAAATTCTGTTCTAATAAGTTCTGAATAAAAGTCTCCCAAGTCCCAAATTGTCCCACCATGATTAGAAAAATTTGCTTGATCTCAGTGCAGAATATGCAATTTAACACAAGAGGGGGAAATTTTTAAAAAATGCTTAAATATAAAGCAAAACTTTTAACCAGGATCAAACAGTCATAATTTTCCCAAATGGAGAAATTCTGGAGGCTGGGGGCAGTCGAAGTTGATGAGGGAGAAGAGGAGGGTCACCCGGCCACTCCCTTGAGTAGCTGTTGAGTTTCAGTCATGTTGGCTCTGCAATGGGGTCCAGGGTTGGGCGGGATTGTCTGGCAAGTGAAAGGATGACACTGGGCTAGAGTAAATTGTCATGACCCCACTTTGTTTTCAAGTCTTCATTTCTTGCTAAATACAGTTGAGCTGAGCTGATCTGTAGTAGGTCTTCCCAAGCTCAAGTCCATTGCTATGCAGGACCCCGGGCAGCATTCAGTCCATTGTCAAGCTTTTAACTGTTGGTCCCACGCAATCTCTCTTTCCTGATTCACGATACACAGTTGTTGTGAGCTTGATTCAGCCTCACGCTGACACTGTATGTTACCACCTAGTGACTCTTGCTATGACTCTGGGGAAAGCAGGTCACCAAGCCGTTCTTTCCAAGTGCTGTGAAGTGGGTGCACACTGCCACACACAGCCTTCAGCTGATTAACAATGGCACCCTGAGTCCTTGATCTCTCGCCCTACCTTCCCTGACACCTGGTTGATTTGGACTCCACCCTATGTGGCATTCCTGAGGCTGCACATCTGTAGGGGAGCAGGTCATTTCATCTTTCTCCTTCAGAGCAGCTGGTGATTTTGAGCCTTTGACTTTGTGCTCAGCAGTGCAATCCTACAATACTGAAGAAATTCGGCAGGTTCATAAAACAACACAATTAGAATAATATAAAATTAAGCAGCAGCATCAAAAAACTAAAAATATGAAACAATAAAATATGAAACTTTCCTCTAATTCATAAAATATGAAACTTTCCTCTAATTCATAAAATATGAAATTTTCCTCTACTTCTTAAATGCTTCCTCCCTCCAGCTATCATGATCTGAATTCTACCTTACAAATCTGGTTAGACCAGAAGATGTACACTGGTACAGATAGGACCCAGAAACATGGGGAATCCATAGCAAATGATCCCTTTAGGACCAGTGGTGAGAGTGGTGATAAGGGGAGGCTGGGGGGAAGGTGGAGTAGAAAGGGTGAACTGATTATACATATAACTTCCTTCCTGGGGTATGGACAACAGGGAAGTGGGCAAAAGGAGACAACAGACAGTGTTCAATATGACTAATAATAATAATTTATAAATTGTCAAGGGTTCATGAAGGAGGGGGGAGCAAGGAGGGAGTGGAAAAAGGAAGAGTTAATACCAGGGAGGGGGCTTAAGTAAAAAGAAAATATTTTGAGAATAATGATGAAAACAAATGTATAGATGTGCTTTGCATACAATGTATGTATGTATGGATTGTGATAAGAGTTGTATGAGCCCCCAATAAAATGACTTAAATTGGGGCTGAGCCCCGGTAGCGTAGTGGTTGAGTGCGGGACTGCGGCCGACTGGCTTGGCGGTTCAAATCCAGCAGCAGCAAGGCTGGGCCTCCCACTCCTACCAGAGGGCAGTGATGCCTAAAAAAAAATAAATAAATAATAAATAAATAAATAAATAAATAAAATGACTTAAATTAAGCAACAGTTCAGCCTCTAGAAAAATTGAAAGGAACTTACAAGAACACTGTGCCTTGTGCATGTGCCCAAGAGGGTCCATTATAAGTTCTCATGGCCAGGAAGAAGCTCCTCTTGACCCAAGTAGGTTTTATATAACAAGTACAATCCAGGCTGAGCCCCGGTGGCGTAGTGGTTGTGCATGTGACTGCGGCTCACTGGGATGGAGGTTCGATTCCAGCTCCACGGAGCAAAGACTGGGCCTCCTACTCCCACCACCAGAGGGCAGTGATGCCTCCCTCCCCCCCCCCAAAAAAAAAGTACAATCCAAAGACAATGAGAAACAATGACCACAAACAACAAAGTAAAATACAAAAGAAGTATCATTATTTCTGTGAGTGCCTTTTGACATAAATACCACCAGGGAGTGACTTTCGATTATTTTTGCGTTGTTTGGGAACCTGAAAGTCCAAAGCAGGATCTCTGCTGTGTCAACTCCTTATGGGAGGCTCTTGGTCTACAAGGTCTACCAGTCCTCATTTATGTGCCTTATTCTTCCACACATTCATATGCCTCCTGACTTTCTCAACATCTATTCTGATCCTTTTAAATAACTCATATGTTATCAGATTTAAAATCTACCTTTTATGTGGCATGATCTTATTAACATAACAAAAATAAAAACATATCACATGCACAAATAAAAAGGGTCAGAAATTCAATAAGTATTTTAGAGGAGATAATTCAATTATAATGTTTGTATCTGTCAACTAGTCTATAAAGAGCATGCTATATTTTATAATATGGGGGAAAATGTTTAAGGAGTAAGATGGAACCAAGAATTAATTTAATGCACAAAATCCTTGTCTTAGAATTAATTCCCTTTGAAGGTAATTTCATGTGTTATCCATTAATGGGAAGGTCATAGGTTACTTACTAAATAATGTCACAACTCATAGGTTGAGAACTGCTTCTCTAAAAAGATGAAATTGTAGGCTCTGGTACTTGTACAGATCACCTTGTTTAGATGTAGGGCCTTTGAAGATGTTATCAGCGAACATGAGATCATATTGGAGTAAGTGGGTCCTATGCCAGTATAAGTGGAGTCCTTAAAAAAGAGGTGGGATAGGGCTAAGCCCTGGTGGCATAGTGATTGTGTGTGGGACTGCAGCCCAAAGGGCTGACAGTTCAAATCCAGCAGCTGCTCTCCAGGAGCAAGGCTGGGCTTCCTACTCCCACCAGGGCAGTGATGCCACAAAAAAAAAAAAAAAAAAAAAAAAAAAAAAACCTCATTGCCATCCCCCCTATGAGAAAAGGTAAGAGAAATGCCAGACAGAGGCAGAGATCACAGGGATGTGTCTACAAACCAAGAAATGCCAAGGGTGACCAGGAACCAACAGAACAGGCAAGGGAGGAACTTCTCCTAGAGCAGTGGTTCTCAACCTTCCCAATGCCAGGACCCTTTCATACAATTCCTCATATTATGGTGACCCTAACTGTAAAATTATTTTCATTGCTACTTTATCACTGTAATCTTGCTACTGTTATGAATTGTAATGCAAATCTCTGATATGCAGGATATATTTTCATTGATACAAATTGCACAAAATGAAAGCATAATGATTAATCACAAAGAATATTTAATTATATTGTGAAATATTGATTTCTAATTACAAATGTGTTTTACAATGGTCTTAGGCGACCCCTGTTAAAGGGTCATTCAACTCCCAAAGAGGTTGAGACCCACAGGTTGAGAACCACTGTCCTAGAGACTTCAGAGAGAGCCTAGATAGACCTGCCTCTGCTTTGATTTCTGAGGTCTAGCCTCTAGACTGATGAGAAATTATGTTTCTGTTGCTTTAAGACACAAGTCTGTGGTTATTTTGCTTGAGCACTGGGACATTGTGTTCTAAGTGTCTTGGAGGTCTAAGGCTATGGATGGTGGGAACTAAGCCACTCTGAAGGCACTGGACAGCAAGAAATCCCACCAGGACTCCTACTTGGTGCAAACAGCTGTAGCTCAGACCCAGGTTGTCTGGATGCACATCTGGACTCCAATACTTGTCCTTAAGGGATTTGGGCAAGTTATTTGACCTCTCTGAGATTTACTTTCCTCATGTAGAAAATGAGCACAATCACCCACTGTTGCTATAAGGCTTAAATAAATGTTTATTTAATTTTTTATTGTTTAGCTTTCATTTCATAAACATAAACTTAACCCTGCTTTTCAGCTGGACTTAGGGGGAATAAGGAGAGTAGGAAACCCAAAGAACTGGAGTGAGAGCACAAAGGTTAAACGGTGCTGCAAGCACCATGGAAAAAGAAGGGTGATTTTCCAAGCTACAAAAGGCACAGTCTGGTGCGTGAGCTAACACATGAAAATACTTGACACTACTTGAGTAGTGTCGTCCATAGTCAGTCCTGGGGATGCTCTTGCTGGTCTTTCCATTCCCAGAACCCAAACACCCCATGGCTTCCACAACAGTCACTCCTCTTTCACCTGACCAAAGACAATGTGCTTGCCATCCAACCATTCCATCTGAGCAGGGCTGATACACATCGGGGAATGATTCGCAGCGGGCCTGGCATATGCCAGGGACAGGATGCCAGAGTCTGTGTTCTTCCTCACATTTCTCTACAGAGATGGACTTGCCACCAGTGCCATCGGTGGCGTCGATGGCATCACTCTGGCACAGAAACCCTGGAATGACTCTGTGAGAGCAGGAACTTTTATAACCAAATCCTTTCTCCCCAGTGCTCAGAGCATGGAAGTTTTCTGCTGTCTTTGGAATTTTCTCTGCAAACAGCTCGAAAGAGATGGGGTCAGGAAAGCACAGTAGGGCTGACTATGATGGACGCAACAGGACCAGGCAAGACTACAAATTCAGACGGTAGGGTCTGCAAAGCACCGTTCATTTAATTTATATGAAAGGACCTATATATCTCATTTTAAATATAGGTATAGCTTTAATATATGTAAATCTCATATTTTAAATGAGGATTATATAAATAACATGTAACGTACTACTAAAAAGTCTGAAACTCAAAATAAATGCTGAACAAAGAATTACAATGATCATTACTATTACGACTACATGCCTGTGGAGTATGTGACCTCAGGGAGTGGACATGGCCCTGGGCTTTAATGCTGGGGTTGGAAACACACCCCATGTTCACATGCTCATTCACTGTGTATTTCTCTGTTCATCACCACAGTGTCCCCAAGTTGGAGGCCTCATCTGTCAGACAGCCATAATCCAAGCTCCACCCAACTCACAGTGTCGGGCAGAAGGACATGAAACAGAAGACAGTTTGTGGCTATTATTAGCCATTCTGATGTTGGAGGATGATAGTCTGTCGGAGTACTGGCAGGTACCTTTCCAATGCCAGCTGTCTACTTTGTCCAGAAGAAAAGCTCATTTGTTTTTCTAGACATCGTGGCTAAATCAATTTGTAGTAAACAAGTTTACAGGTAATCCGGGTACTCTTTTGTATGGTTGAAGGAAATGAGCATTTAGTCAAGTGTGTTTGTTCCCTGTGAACAGGCTGGCCTGGAAGAATGCAAATACCCTTCTTCAACACCCGGCAGTCTTGATGTTGAACTCTGGCACTCCTCATTCTGGTGCAGCCACAAAGACACATTTCCAATGCTGAAGAAGCCTTCCACTTTCCCAGCATAAAGTACTGGTTTACCCCAGCTGACAAGGTGACCGGCAAGTGGTTACACTCCTAAAGTCACCCGTCATTTGTTCTGGGGCTAATTTTGACTTGGCTCGCTGCTCTGTCATTAGTATTCACGGTCCCCCTTCTTCAAACAAAACAATATGAAATGGGACTTTGCCAGCATAGTTTAATGTGTGCGTAATCCTGGAGGACACTTCTATTCTGTATTTTCTAACATAAAAAAAGGAAAGCCAGGCATTCCTAAAACATTCAAAGCTTTTGGAGGGTAACTCGGAGAGAAGATAAGCCCAATGAAGGTCTGAGAGAAATAGATCTGGCTTTCTTCAAAACTGCTGCTCTTTGCCCAGGCCGTGCCATCTGTACATAATATTGACTCTGCTTTATTTTGACAATGCCATTTTTACAGTATCATGGGGAATCGAAGGAGTAGTAGAAGGAAGTTACACAATTTAAAAGTAACAAGCACAAGCGCCTATAGATTAGCATCGCCCTAGCAAGCAACCAATTCTCCCTCCTTCATAGATCCATATCTGCAACACATTGCATACAGGGACCCATTTCTGCAAAGCAACTTGGAAATTAAGACAAGAGTCTTTTTTAAACAAGGAAAAACAGATCAGAGGGAGGACCAAGCAAGTCATTGTGATGTTTGTTAAGTTATTTAAGTTGCTAAATGCAAAAATGAGAAGTGATATGTAAAACCCACCTACCTCATAATAAATCCCCAAGCTAATTAATGAATAATGAAATAAATCCAAGTTAATTAAGGAATGAATCAATGCTTTACATTTAACTTTACTTATATATCTTTCAATTCTTTGATTTACTCAACAAGATTTTGGGTTTTTGTCATTTTGCACATACAGAGAGAGCTATGGAAGTCTCCTAATTTGGCTTCCTCCAGAACCATATCCTGAGGCAATATTTTTGGTGCAAGCAGTTTATTTGGCATCCCAAAAAACACATCAATAAACACAGGGAAGTGAGATGGACAAACAAGAAAGGCTTCTTCTTTGAGCAGTTATCATTGCGGTTAATAGAAGCCTAATCCACTTGGGAACTTGTAAAGATTCTGCCCAGCAGCCTCCTCATAGTAACCCTCTTCCAGGGGCAAAGGGTGCTAACTTCTGCCAACCACCATTCAGTGGTTACATGGTGAGGATGTAAATTCCCACAATTCTACCCTGTCATATTGCCAGGCCAATGCAGGTCTTAACAGAAAGTCTTCCTGCAAACAATGCAGTTGGGGTCAGAGTACAATACAGAGGCAGTTGTGCATGGCAACGGGTGGGTGCTGAGAGATACACTACAGAAAGCCACATGAATCCCAGAGCTGTTTTCCCAGAGGTCTCTGCTATGGAGAGATCTGTGGACACTTCCAGACAAACTTTCCAACGAGGATAAAAAACAAATAGTACTGCCATCCCTCACTCCTTCACCCCCCACCCCCACCCTCCACGCCCAAAGAATTCACTTCAGAGGACAGCACTGTAGCTACAGCACAAGGAGAGGGGCTTGTCTAATCAGAGCACACTGGAGTCAACAAGGAGGGAGGGAAAAAAGAGTGAAGCACATTCTGATCCAAAAAGTCCTGAGAACAATATTTCTGCTCAGAGCAGCCAATGCACAGCCAATGCATAGGGCTGGCTCCACCACGTGACACAACGTTCCTCATTGACCTGTAGCACCACGAGGGACAATACTGGAGACATACGACGGGATTGTGCCTGCCCTGAGCTCACCATAACTAAGTCAGACACTGAGGACATGCAATAGAGCTTCGAGTGGAGCAGAGCTATGAAGTCCCGGGGGAATACCAAAAATAGATTGTGAGGTCAAGGCAAGGTGCCTCATCAGAGTCGACTGGAAAACACTTGTAAAGGATACCAAATAGACCTTGAACTATTTACAGGATTTGTTGTTGTTGTTGTTGCTGCTGCTGTACCTGCCTTTCTGTTGCTGCTGTTCTTGTAGCTATTGTTTTATTATTTATTGCTGTGTGTCGGTGCATATTGCTATCGCTGCATATCTATCTGGAAAGGAAAGGAAAGGTGGGATAGAAAAGCAGGAAAAGAGAACAATGGGATGACAGTTCCTGGGGAGAGACATGGGAGAGGGGGAGATGGGGAATGGGAGTGGGTGTTAACAAACCCAGGGACAAGGAAACAAGTGACCAAAAATCTATGGCAAGAAGGGTGTAGAAGGTCTGGCAGGGCTGGATCAAGGACAGTGTAGCCGAAAACAATTCGTGAAATTCAGCGAAGGCTAAGCATGATAGTAAGACAAGAGGAAAGTAAAAATAAATAAAGAACTGGGAGGCAAAGGGCGTTTATAGAGAGCTAAACACAGGCATATACATATATAAATATATGCATACATAATGAAGGGGAAAGAGATCTATGTACATGTATTTATAAGTTTAGCATTAAGGAAACACATGGACAGTGGGCCTCTACTCAAGTACTCCCCCAATACAAGGACATTTTGCTCTAATAATTCAGCAGTCTGAGATGCTCACCTTCCCAACACAATTGCTGAAGACAAATTGGGGACATAAGCAAATGTGGCAAAGAGCTGATGGTGCCCAGTTTTCAAAAGAGATCGTTTCTGGGGTCTTAAAACCTTGAAGATAAACAAGTGGCCATCTAACTGAGAAGCAGCAAAGCCCACAAGAAGCACAGCAGCCTGGGTGATCACAAGGTGTTGAGGGGGCCAGCTATCAGGCATCAAAGAACAAAGCATCATATTGTTGTGAATGAGGGGGCGTTCAGAGTGGAAACCCAAAGTCCACCTGTAGGCAACTGGACATTCTCCCACAGAGGACTCTTGGGGAGGGGACGAGCCAGTCAGGATGCAGTGTAAAACCATGAAACATGCAATGTTCCTCTTGATATTGAGGGTTTCGCCCATCCACACTCACCCTCACTATCATGATTCCAATTCTACCTGGAAAATCTGGCTAGACCAGAGGATGTACATTGGAAACACAGGGAATCCAAGACAGAAGAACCCCTCAGATCAGTGGTGATAAGGGCGATAATGGGAAGGTGGAGAGAATAAAGGGAGAATAGATGGCAAACATCTACATATAACCTCCTCCCTGGGAGGGAGGGGGTGGACAACAGAGAACTGGGTGACAGAAGATGTCAGATAATATAAGACAAAATATAAAAAATTATAAAGTATCAAGAGTTCACAGAGGAGGGAGGAAGGGGGAAAATGAGGAGCGGATACCAGGGGCTCAGGTAGAAAGCAAGTCTTTTGAGAATGATGAGGGCAACAAATGTACAAATGTGCATGATACAATGGATGCATGTGTGGATTGTGATAAGAGATATGTGAGCCCCCAATAAAATGATTTAGTTTTTTTAAAAATGGTGTCTTCTTGCAGATTAGGGATTACAGGGTTGGCACTGTAATCAAAGCTTGGTTTGTAGCAACTTATGACTTAAATTAAAATGCTTTGAATTGGAAAAAGAGCAACCTAAATCCATAGAGATGGGTTAGGATTCATTATAATCTGTGTACAAATGAATAAGAACCTTGCTTCATGGAATGACAATGAAAAAAATTATACGAGTCAGGCTGACAAAAAAGGCAAGGGCCTAGTGCTTAGTATGGGGACAATAAGGAAGTAGCTATGGTCTATGATAAGTCCTTGGATGTTATATAAAATTAGAATAGAAAAAAAATTAGAAAGGTTCCATTTGGAAACACAGGTCTGTGTAGTGAGGAACCATGGCTGTTCAACAGACAGAGAGGCTGTCCAGGTGAACATACTCTGGACATGACCAGAGAGCTGGTCCTAGAGAATACTTCTGGAGTAACAACAGGTGAAGAAGGATCATATTACAGAAATCGGTGTAAATGTGATAACCACTGACTTCCTAATTATCCTGCCACATAACACTCTGTTCAATTATTATCCTGTTAAACAAGTTGAGATTCCCCAGGCGACCTGAGAACAGGCTCTAAATCACTCAACCCCTCACACTAATATTTACTGAATTTCAAATATGCAAAGGGAAGAGGTTGTCATGGATAAATAATTTAGCTACTATTAACTTCTGCCTAAAACATTCCATTTTTAAACAGACTATTTGGCTATGTCAATGATTGGGAGTTTCTCCAGTGGCAATTATTTTTCTCCCCAAACAAACCACAATGCACTCAGTTCTTTCAAGTTCTGGGAAGACCAAAGAAGTTTATGTCTGTTAGGGGACTGTTTTTGTTGTTCTTACTTTAGTTTTGTTTCCCAATTTAGAATGTGGGGAATGGCCAGAAGTTTATAGCATTACAAGGCAATGTTACCACTATTGTATACACAGTACATTTCTTTTTTTTTTTTTTTTTGGGGGGGGGGCATCACTGCTCTCCGGTGGTGGGAGTAAGAGGCCCAGCCCCACTGCTTACACAGTACATTTCAATCATCACTTTTTTTCTTACAGCTAAGTGGCCTGGTTAAGGAACAAGGTGAATGCCTCGCCAGATGAGGCATGACTGTCTGCTGAGTGAAGGACAATTTCAATTGCCAATATGGAATGTAGTGTTGGTTGTGAGCTTTGCCTTTCTGTCTTTCTTTTCCTTTCATGACAGGGCACTTAGAACTCTCTCGTAAGGGAAATTCCATTTAAAAATTGGACCTAACGAAAATGAAAATATCAAACATATACTGACAGAATTTCTGTTTGCTTACCAATTTCAAACAGAATACACATCCAGAAGATAAAGTGCCTGCTCTCAAAGGTGACGGTCAATTCAAATATAGGAAGGAAGAAACTCTTGTTTCCCTGAGAAGGCATTTCCAAACCTGGGGAAGCTGCTGCATCTGTGTCACTCTGAAGCCGAAGCTCTGTGACATTTCCCTACAAACTATGCCATTCATCAAAAACCTACTCAACTTTTCCCGTGAAGTTACACACACAGGTCTATCTATGGAGGATCCAAACAAATGGACTTTGCTGTGATTGAGTAAGAGCCATGATGGTGCAGTGAGTTAGTTCTGAAAGTGAGAAGTTCAAGGTTGGTGATTCAAACCTACCTGTTGCTCCATGGGAGAAAGATGAGGATGGCCAATCCTGTGGAGATTTTAGCCTCAGAAACCCTTTGGAACAGGTCTAGTGTGTTCTTAAGATCACTCTGAATTAGACTCAAGGCTGTGGCAGTAGGTTTACAATTTGGTCCTTAAAGAAACACTGACCTTCTTTAGGGAAGAGAAGGGGGAGTCTTCCTACGGAACCCAGTACTTCTTTTCACCTCAGCAAATACTGTGAGGGGCTGGGCAGGCCCAGAAGCTGGCACAGAGTCTCCGAAGAACCCTGCCCTCACTCACAGACAGAATTCATCTCCTGTTACTGCCTCTGATCCACCCTCCCCAATGAATCCAAAAGACTCCTATTTTCTTTATAGACTTGGGTTAGTTTTTGTTTTGACTTTTTCTATTTCTTGTAAAGTTCCAGCTTTAAAACAGTCCTATAGATCAAAATGTGAGAAAATAGTTAATACTGGGTGAATACAATAGCCTATATGCAATTTCAAATGAAGTATCCTGCATATATATACATAGAAGAACTTTTTTATGGAAAAGCCCAACTTTTATACCAAATTCCCTCGCTACGCCTCAATTTCAAAGCCATATCCCTACTTCAAAGACTGGAAATTCAGATCAGAAGTCAATGCACTTTCTGGTCTCCCCCCTTTATCTCTCTGCTACCTTTGCAATGGTTTCCATTCATGCTTATCCCTCTTTTACCCATCTGCAAGGATGCCGGGGAAGCAGGGGCATTGGGTGAGATACTGCCAAGGTGTGACGGGCAGGTTTGCTATGCCAACATGGCCACAGAAGATTGGTGGGTCTGTTGTGACGGCACAACCAATGAATACACGGGATGAATTGAAGGGCAGAGATAGGAAGGGGTCAGCAAGCCCTGCCCACTCTCTCTCTTGTTTTCGGATCTTTGGACCAGCTTTGTCCGTCCTGTGCCTCGATCTACCCTGTGCAACACTACCCGTGGGACACCTGATCGTGGACTGTGGAGCTGTGAGTTGAGGTTCCTTCAAGCCCTACTTCACCACACTCCTGGGATATACATCTCTTGAGCTGGGCAATGTTGGACTCTGTCATCTGGCTGACTGCTTTGCTGGCAGGTTGGCGACCTGCTTTGCTGTTTGCTGCTTGTGACCAGATAGCCTGAATTGCTCTACAGAGGACTACTCAGCGGCCCTCAAGACTTGAAGGACTGCCAGTCTTGTAGCATTCTCAAGCAAGTGAGTTGCACCAAGCAATTTGTACTGTTTTATAGATTACTTAACTGTTTCTTTCTTATCTTATATACTCTTCTTTCTATATAAATATATAAAGAGAATTACCAGTGTTCTGGTTTTATTTCTCTAGAAAACCCTCTCTGGCACACAAGGTGACCTTTCTCAGGTGTAAACTGCTTTGCAATAGATTTGTTTTGGGAGTACTAGGTACACATTTCCACGTGTGTTCTTTTTCTTTCAATTTTATTAAAACGTTTTTAACAGTTTTATTAACATAATTAATGTACCATGCAATTCAGTGCTTTTAATATATTAAAGAGTTGTGCAATCATCATGATAATCAATTTTAGAACATTTCCTTTATTCTTGTACTCTTTATTATTAACTCCACATTCCCCCAACACATACACATCTTCTTCTGCCATAACCTTAAGAAACTATTCAACTAGTTACCGTTCCTAAAGATTAACTTATCCTGGATTTCATATAAAGAAAATCATACCCCCAAAAAAACCCAACAACAACAAACTACAAAAAACCCTCAATGCAATGGAAACAGAATAGAATAAAAACTAGAAAAAAATGCAAAACCATCAAAAAGGGAAACAAATGACAAAGTGTTAAACTTTAATTTCATTGCATCTGCCTTAATCCACTTTCCAAGAGGCTCTGACAGCAACCCTGCTGACACCCTTGGTCAATGCTCTGAAGCTGTTCTCTGGAGGGTTAACCCCCATGGGACTCTGCAAATGGCTTTGGGATTTTCCTGTCATGCACAGCCTTCCAAAAACCTCAGAATTAATGCTCTAGAACAATTCTCTCTTTTGGTCTTAGATTACAGAGGGTGATATACTTCTTCCACATAGATTTAGATTACACTTCACTCAGATGGCAAAAAAGAAAGAAAAAGTAGCAAAGTGGATAATAAAACAAAACAAAAATCAGTATCTCAGATTTGTAAGTGTTAAGAGGTTTGCTTATTAAGCTGTCTTAATCATCATCATATCTCACCACAATGAAATATGTATGCTACCTCATTACAGATATATCAACAGTTCAAAGGTTAAATAAGTAACGTACAAAATACACACACACACACAGACAGAATGAATGAAGAGATCCTCAAATGCAATCAAAGGTAATACTGTGTCCATAGAGCCATCCACTGCCCAGGAACCCGTGTCAGTGGTAAAGTGTACAGCAGCTACCCATAGCTGGGCAGTGGGACCCCACGAACTGTTCCTAATTGGAAAGGTATGACATGATGTTTTACACACAATTTTTCTTTATAGTAATAAATCAACGAGTTATGAAAAACTTCAAAAACGAACCAAACTCACTCCTGCTGAGTCAATGATGCCAACTCACAGCAATCCTACAGGATAAAACAGAACTGTCCTTGAGTGTTTCCAAGACTTTCATTCCTTATAGGAGCAGAAAACCTCATCTTTCTCACATGAGCGACTGGTAAATTTGAACTGCTGACTCTGTTTAATTTAAAAGAAGAAAGTCTATTTTTTAAAGCTTTAAAAAGTATCTTGAATGACCTAGCAAGATTAAATCATGGATTATCAAGGTAGGTAACAAACAAGCCTTACTTCAATTACCTTTTCTCTGAAACCCAATATTTCTGCGCTATCATTGTGTTCTCTTTAAATCCAAGAGTACTACATTTCTTTGGTTACTTGTTTTGTCTATCACCTCCCACAGGACATATGGCCCTATATTTAATTTTTATAAGTGACAGGTAGCATCTAGGGACACAGATACACTCTCCATGATTGAAGTTCTCTATCAAAACACAAGAGAAGGCTCATTACCTGGTCTGCTTTGTAGCTGTAAGAAGGAAACTGCTGCACGGGCAATTTCAATGCAAGAAAAGGAAAGAAAGATGGTTCTAAGAGTCCCTCTAGAACCTCAGAGACTTCTCAACTCCGTTGTACATTCTATCCCCAAAGGCGCAAACATACATAAAGCACATAACCCCAAACTTATTCCAAAGCAGACAAAATGAGAGCTCAGGCAAGAAAAACTAAAGAGGGCCACACGGAAGGGGAAAATGCTTCCTTTCCTCCACCCTTGTTTCCATTAGCCTCCACTGCCATAAAATACTCTCCCAGATATTGGAGCCAATCTGTAAATTCTTCTTCAAACAAATTCTTAAGAATCACAAAAATGTGAGGAGCTGGGAGGGGTAGGAAAACCAGAGGCCACGGAGAGGAAGCACCATAGAGCAAGACTGTAAGTCATATTCTCAAAACTTACATGCAGCACCTTGAGACCACAAATCCTATTTTGCACTGTTTAAGTCCAAGGGAAGCCAAGAACTCATTGGCTATTTCAGCAACAATACTCCCACCTCGCTTGGCTGTGAACTCATAAATATGCACCAGTAGCTATGCTCTTCAATTGCCTAAGCAACCGCCATGCAAACTTAAGAGTGTACTTCCTCCATCTGACCTCTCCAGACTTCTGGCTTCTTTCTACCACTTCTGACTCCGGGCAACCCCCAACCCTGCACTGCCGAACAACGGTGAAAGAGCCACTAGACTTCATGATGCACCCACCACGTTATGAGTGGCAGAACTCCTTGGAGATATGATCGGCCAGGAGGGTGCATATCATTAAGTCACTATCTTCATCCCCTAACACTTGGCGGTCAGAGGCAATTGGTGACCTCTCCTTGAGGAAGTGGTGTGTATTTAGGATAAACCAGTGGAGTATTTCAGGAGCACATCAAGCTTGAAGGGGAGTAAGAGAATGCTCAGAGGAGCAGCAAGCACTTGGTGTGCAACTACTATGAGCCTCACACAAGGCCAGTATGCAGATCTAGAAAAAGCGTTACTGAAGACTTTGCCTTTGGATAAATTACGGTTCTTAGTAAATACACAAGGCCCTTTCAGATCAATTCCCCTGCCCTAGTTCTGCATCCTTTTTAGTACCACATCGCTCACTGTATACCATCTCAGCTCATGATGCAGATCTCCTCAGATGCCTTCTCCACATGAGCATTCTAAGGAAAGGAGAATTTGGTCAACATTGTTAGCATCCTGTAAGACATCTAACTTTACCTTGCAAAGTGCCCATGGGAGCTGAGTGGAATTAACGTTGACAGACACTTACAAATGTTTAAAGCACCCAGCACATGACAGATCCCCTTACCAGTAAATGAAAGAATGACGTGTACGGTAGAAAGCATGCAGGAACCACATCTGACTTCAATTATCGATAAGCCTTGAACAGTGATGTAACACTGTTTCTGTCTCCCGATGTCAAAAATGGGTTCACACGAAGTTTAATCAATGCCAATAAATTAAACATATAGAAGGTGCTGATTTGGAGAATGCTCTGTTAGGTATATTTTTGGTCCTAGTTAAAAATCATCTTTATTATACAATAACTAGAACAAAGAAAATGCTCTAAACTTTATTGTGGAACTCTTCTCTATAAGACTGAACTATTGAATCATATGCTCTGTGGAAGAAATGCCAAAAGTAAAACTTCTAGTGGGTGATGATAATCTCTGCCTCCTTTGGTGACAGTGAGGCACTGGATGAAAAATGTGTCTTCACCAAGTGTTTTTCCCAATGGAAGAGTTCCCTAAAGACCACGGCCCAATAGAGAAAGAGCTAGGACAACACCAAAAGGAAAGGGAAAACAGATGTCAAACCTTAGAGAAAATACTTTTAAAGAAATAGGTTAAGTTCCCTGATAAGGACAACAAGTGCATGACACCACAATCACACGTGTTTATGAAGCAACCAGATAGTCCCCAACACTGTCCTGTTTGTTTCCTTGACAGCATGTGTCCTTGGTGGTTCCCATGAACTCAATCACCCAATGGCCACTGTGTGTGCAGAATAAGATTGTTCTGTAATGCAGTCTTCCTCGTCTCCTGCTCCTTTTTCCCTTCTCCTTCCTCCAACTTTGTATTCCAATTTGGATAATGGTATATGGAACTTCCCATTCAATAATTCACACACATTTTGTTTTTACATGATTGAGTGGAATGGTCACAATGTCACAACACTGAGTCGTCCCCATTTCCTCATCTTTCCTAGGCCTTCCTCAGATAAATGCTGCTCTTCTGATGGTTGGTTACTCCAAGGTGCATGCGTCCCTGCTACTCGTTCCCCTCATAGATCCGTCTGTTGTTGGCTGGAAACTGAACCCTGGAAATGAGTTCAGTTCCTGACCTGAAAGGATTCTAAGGATCACAGTCTTGGGGATTCTGCAAGTCTCTGTCTGACCAGTGAGTATGGCCTTTTCTATGAATCTGAGCTCTGTTCCACATTTTTTCCTCTCCGATTCTGTCGAAAACCATCTACGGTGAACTTTTTAAGAATTCCCATAGGATTTCCAAAGCTGTGTTCTTTCAAAAGCAGCAAGTGTACTGCACTTGTTGGAGGCACCACTGGGTGGTTAGAAAGCCCAACCTCATTTATAGAGGTCTAAATACAGGCATGCACACAGGTAAATATATTTATATGTGATGGTGGGGAAATAGATCTATGTGCATATACTTATAGGGTTATTATTTAGACAGCAGATGGCCATTGGACCTCCACTTAAGTACTTCCTCAATACAAAAACACTTTGTTCTATTAAATTGGCATTCCATGATGCTCACCTTCCTGACACGATAACTGAAGACAAACGTGTGCATAAGCAAATGAGGTGAAGAAAGCTGATGGTGCCCGTCTATCAAAAGATATAGCACCTAGGGTCTTAAAGGCTTGAAAGTAAACAAGTAGCCATCTAGCTTGGAAGCAACAAAGTCCACATGGAAGAAGTACACCAGCCTGTGTGACCACGAGACGTCAAAGAGAGAAGTTATCAAGCATCAAAGAACTAAAAGTCATATTATTACATGCCCACCTTCCTGATATGATCAATGAAGACAAATGTATGCATAAGCAAATGTGGTGAAGAAAGCTGATGGTGCCCAGATATCAAAGGATATAGCATCTGGAGTCTTAAGGACTTCAAGGTAAATAAGTGGCCATCTAGCTTGGAAGCAACAAACTCTACATGGAAAAAGCACACTAGCCTGTGTGGCCATGAGGTGTTGAAGGGATCAGGTATCAGGCATCAAAGACTAAAAATTAAATCAGATGACTTCCGGGATGATGGCGACTGCGTGACACTCACCAGAGGGAACGAGCAGGGGATTGGCCAGGGAAAGTGTCTGAAGGTGAAATTCAGGGCTACCAGATCACAGGAGGATCATCATAGAGATAAGTGGGTACAGATTTGCAGGGTTCTGAGGGGCTGGGGGTTTTTGGCTTGCCACAGTAAGGCCCAGCTGGGGATTGACCTGCCATTTTCGGTCACTGTCTGCTAGGGCCACTGCTGGGAAGGTTTGGACCAGCGCAGGGCGCTGTCTCATCAGAGCTGCAGCTTAGCCGGATCCTCGGCTGAGTCGGAACCGCAGCTTAGTTGGATCTGCAGCTAGATTGGAACCGCGGCTTGGCCAGATCCGCGGCTTAGTCAAATCCTCGGCTAGGTTGGAACCGCGGCTTGGTTGGATCCACGGCTTAGTTGGAACCGCGGCTTGGTGCGATCTGTCGCCTGGTCGGATCCCCGGCCTGGTCACTACCGCGGCCGGGTCAGAACCGCAGCTTGGTCGGAACCACGGCTCTGAAGGAGCCACGGTTTGCCTCCAGTGCAGGGTCGGAGATTGAGCCCTAGGAGGCCGAGCTCTTCATTCGCTGTTCTCTATCTACCCCCCTCTCACCCATTGTTTCTGCAAATAGGGTCTCCTGTAGTTAACTTCTGGTCTTTTCCAGTTTGGTTCACAGACCAGACCCTCCCCCCACACCCCCTCCACTTAGCGTCGGGCAACTACTCCTGCTACACCCAGCTAGGAGCCGGCCCCACCACCCAATTTCCTACGGGGGAATTCCTGCATGTGTGTTTGGGAGAGCTTTTACATGTCCTCAGGGGGTCCATCTGAGGCATCCTCCAGTTGCCAGCGTGTGCTTCACACAGCCCAAGGCAGTTCAAACAGCGCTGGCCTTAATTCCAAGCTGCTGCAGGAACCACAGACCAGCCTCCGTCATGAGCTGCCTGATCTGGTTCTGCCCAGGAGAGGGTAGCCCACCAGCATTCCGTGATCCCCCCCTTGCAGTGGGCACCTCCTGCAGTGCCTCAGGCTGCTGTGGGTGGCACCATCCCAGTGGCTGGTGAGATGGTACAGTACAGCACCATCCTTGTGGGTCCACAAAAATTCACCAGTGGGCCCTGGGAAAACAACCCAACTTGCCCTCCAGGTAACGGGACACCAGTTCACTTGGGAGAGTGAAGTCATAAAAGGATAAATAGTTAGGATAATTCCATAGCGAAATTAGTCACAGGAAGTTCGAAGAGGGAGCCAGTACTCTTCGAGACCCTAAAAATTAAATCATTATAAATGAGGGGGAGTACATACTAGAGACCCAAAGCCCATCTGTGGGTGAAGCGGCATGCCCTTACAGAAGGAGATGAGCCAGTCAGGGCACAGTGTAGCAACAATGAAATATGCAACTTTCCTCTAGTTCTTAAATGTTTCCTTCCCGCCACTATCATGATCCCAAATCTACCTTACAGATCCATCTAGACCAGGGGATGTACACTGGTACAGGCAGGAACTGGAACCATGGGGAATCCAGGACAGATTGAAGACCAGTGATGATACCGGGAGGGTGGAGGGCAGGTGGAGTAGAAAGGGTGAACTGGTTATAAAGATCAATATATAACATCCTCCCTGGGGTACAGAAAACAGGGAAGCTGGTGAAGGGAGACATTGGAAAGTGTAGAATATGACAAAATTATAATTTATAAATTATCAAGGGTCCATGAGAGAAGGGGGAGCAGGGAAGGAGTGGAAAAAGGAGGAGCTAATAGCAAGAGCTTAAGTAGAAAGAAAATGTTTTGAGACTGATGATGGCAACAAATGGACACATGTGCTTTGCATATAATATATATGTATATTGATTGTTATGTGAGTTGTATGTGCCCCCAATAAAATGATTTTTTTTAAAAAGTTAAAACCCGAAGGACAAGTTCTACTCTGTCCTATAGTGTCACCAAGAATCTCTGTTAATGCTTAAAAGGTGGGGGGGGGGGGGGGGGGGGGGG
>PVJH01001523.1:0-177309 GCA_004026705.1 Nesogale talazaci | reverse complement strand
GGGGATTTAGACACACCAACAGACCTCTCTGACCACAGAGCCCATGTGTGTGTGACAGCATGCAGACTGGTGCAGAGCCTGAAGGGGACTCTGTGGTTGCAGGAGGGTTCCAGAAAAATCAGAAGAAGGTTCTCAGTCCTGCACCCTGAAGTGGACAGTGTATGCGATTTCATTTGGGAACACAGCAGGGCAGGGGTGAAAAGACCTGCTGCCAAAGGGGGTGAAGGGAAGTTTGCAAATACATGGCCCTCATAAATACTAATATCCTACTTAGCCTAGAGCACAATACTTCTAATCTAACCACTGTGAACAGACTCTGAATCTAACAATCTCCAAGTAAAATAACACCATCTGCCCTGGTAGAAGGAAAGGAAAAAAGATACATGAACTCCCCTAGTTTGCTGAAATGGGGGTAAGTGGCATGGTTCAGCATGTCCTGGCCAGATGATCCTGCATGCCCTGTTGTGAGATTCACTGGAATGATCACTTACTGGGAAAGAGTCACTCAGCTAAGGCCCCTTTGAGAATTGAATGATGGTCACCTGAATTTCCCCAGAATAGTGAACCCTGAGGCCAAAGCCACATCAAAGTTCCAAGAACTTCCAAGTATGGTTCAAGCTATGACCTGACAGGCTAGACTCCAACCCTTCACGAGTTGACACCTGAGTAGCCATAGAGTTAGTTCCTTTATCTAGCAGTAAGTGAACCCAAGCGGAATTTTTTAATGCAGTTAATTAATTTAATTCAAAACCAAACTCACTACCATCAAGTCAATATTAACTCATAGCAACCCTATGGGGCAGGTAGAACTCCCCTGTGAATTTCTGAGACTGTAACTCTTCCCAGAAATAGAAAGCTCTGTCTTTCTCTCAGAGAGTGGCTGGTAGTTGTGAACTGCTGACCGTGTGGGTAGCAGTCCAACTTCTATCTACTATACTACCAGAGCTCCTCAAGTGTAACTGAACAAGTATCTAAATATTCAATAAGTGCCTTATGAGGTATAGGCCCTCTCAAAGCCCTACTGGATGAACTGTGCTTTGTGCCAAAACTGTGGCCTACTGATAAGGTAAGTAAAACACTGATTCCAAGGGCTGAGCAAGGCAATTTTTGAAAGAGCCAAGTGTAAGAGGGCAACAGGGCTTCTGACTCAGACTGCACCCCAGGAAACCTCCCATAAAAGTTGAAAATCTGGGAAAACCTACATATATGGTGGCTATTGTGAGTCAGAATCTACTCTGTGTCAGTGGACTTTTATGCTTGACTGAAAGGCAATCACATAATGTATGCGGGAAGTGGGCTATGAACTTCCAGGATATCCAAAAATGTAAAGGTGCCTTCTGATGTTGAAGTTGAGCAGCATCTCAGCTACCATGAGATTAAGACAGAGCATTCCGAGGATATACCTGGGTTGTTACTGAAGTAGGAGTAATCCTAGTCTTAAAATGCAGTAGATCGTGGCTGAGCCCTGGTGGTGTAGTGGTTGCGTGCGGGATTGCGGCCCACTGGGATGGAGGTTCAATTCCAGCTCACGGGAGCAAAGGCTGAGCCTCCTACTCCCACCACCAGAGGCCAGTGATGTCTACAAAACTAAAAAAAAAAAAATGCAGTAGACCCAGCAAGCAAATGAAATCCACAGGTGTCTACAAATTCCAGTTCACACACATCTGGAAATCTCCACATGATCCAGTGTGAATCGGGAGTTAATCGCAGCCCTACTGCCTCACAGGGGTGTTGACAAGATCGTGAGATGCCTACCCAAAAGAAATCCAAGAATACTTGCCTAGCCATCCAAAAATGAAAGAACTGTTAGAGAGAGAGAGAGGTTCCTTCCCACAAAGTAGATGCATCTGACTCGACGCCAGCCACTTGCCCTCGATTCTGTGCCAGGCATGGCTGTGGCTGTAAAGACAAACAAGACAAGTCTCCTCCAGGAGTTGCTGTTATTGCTATGGCCTGTTGATTTTCATGCATGGTGGCCCTCGAGGGCAGCGTGGAACTGCCCAATGGAGTTTCCTTAGCTGTATATGTGCAAGGGCTGATCACCCAGTGAGTGTGGCTACTATTTAATCACTGTGCATCCTAACCCAGAACTGAACCAAGAGGACACTGAGATCAGACTCATGCCTAGGTGAATCCAACAGCTCCTTACTATGCAATATGGGATATTGTGGAATATCGTTTTGTCACCATGTCTTTAAAAGAACCTGGGAGGTCACCATATTTTTAAAGCCCTTAGGTCTTCAGTCATGTAATATTTTTATAGTTCCTTTCAGAACAGTGGAGAGCTATACAGATTCTGTGCTTACTCTGAATTTAACTAGTATTTAAGTGCACTGATTATAGCTGCAAAGATACTTCTTGTTCCAGTGTGTGGTTGGAGAGGTGGATGGGCAAGAAACTGGGGAAATTTACAGCACAAAAATAGCATGCGGTCTGTCTGTTTAAAAAGAATCAAACCTCTGTGACTAAGAAAGGGCCTGTAGCAAACAAAAGCCAAAATGAAACGGGGTTTCTGTCACCATATCCCGGCTACTGGGTTGTCAACAGCTCTTCCGCAGTCTGGGACACACAGCCGGCAGACACAGGGCTGGGGAAACACAGGTTAGGAGGTTTGGTGGCTAGGAATCACTCAATGAGACTTAGCAATTAGGATCACTCAGGCAGAACTTCTGGGTATGGCACTAGATTTAAGGAAAATAATTTGAAATAAAACCACACTGATCACTTTTTAATTGACTTGGCACAAAGTAGCACCTGTATACAGTAGTGGAAATGAGTTTTAAGTGGTAGGGAGAGCCCACGGAAGACTGAAAAATGAGCTCTGATCCAATCACAAGCCCTCTGAACTAGTTCTACTGCTGAACTGTAGGGCTTGAAATTAACTGCTTCTGGAGGTTTTGTCTCAGGGGCCATTGCAGGTCGGGCCAAGCTGTTCCAGGCTGAGTAGCTGAGTTCCCTTCTTTGTTCCATTCCTTTTCTTTCTTATGGTTGCCACATAAGACTTCCTTTCAGAAAAGGAAAATAAAAACAACAAGAAAAGTTCTCTACACCACATTTTCTTAGTTAGTAGTAGTGCTACATCAGAAAGATCATGAGCAGAAAGGCTTTTTAAAAAAAAGAAAAGCGGGCTGAGCCCTGATGGTATTGTGGTTGAGTGCGGGACTGCAGCCCACTGGCTTGGCGGTTTAAATCCAGCAGCTGCTCTCCAGGAGCAAGGCTGGGCCTCCCACTCCCACCAGAGGGCAGTGATGCCCCCCAATAAATTAATTAATTAATTTAAAAAGAAATGCAAAAAAAAAATTTTTTTAAAGAAATGCATTTCCTTCCTGTTTAGGGGGTTGGAAGTATAAATCAAATGCACCAGCTTTAGAAAGAGGGGAAGCTTTCTCTCATCAGCACTGGAGGTAAATCCTCATTCCCTTCCAAAATCTGTAGTCCTGGGTTTCCTCAGAGAGTTCTAGATGTCTTCACCTCAGTCTTCCCCTGAATCCAAATGGGTCTCAAGGTGGAAACACTGGGACCTAAGAGAATGGTCCTCATTCTTGCTGATGCTCAGGTCTCTCCTTCTCAAGTCATTTCTCTTTGACTACATGGCAGGGAGAAGAGCAGAGGGGATGCTGGCCAACGCCCAGGGAACTCCCTTAGTGTGGGATCAGGTTTGCAACCTGAGTAAGGATAGTGACTAAATAAGGTAATGCCAAACCTAGCCAAACTCACTGCCACTGAGTCAATGCAACATCTCAACCTAATTCTGCCTCCTTAGCCTGGCAAACCCAACCTTCCCGTCTTTAATATAACCTAATCCAGGCTCCTTAAATACAAGCTGAGGCTTCTCTCAGGAGACAGGGATCATACCTTAGAGAAATCAACACACATTTTGGGGGAATACAATTGGATCTATGGCAACACCAAAATAGACTTTGAAAACCACATGCCACATACTCTCCACAAGTTCCTTTAAGCTTCGCCTTTTACATTTCTATATCTGGACACATCATTGTTACCTTACACAGACTGTACAAAAGAAATGGGAATGCCTTATCTTGCCCAAATAGCTCAATGCCACGGACACCTAATAAACTCATTGGATAATGAAATCCTGATGTGGTCCAGAAAATCAAGTGACTGTAAAAAATGGAACCAGGAAAGTGATTTCGCCACCTTTTGGTGTTGGGATGAGGGGGGTAGGGGAAGAGGTAAGTTACATGAGTCACTTAATAAATGCTGATACATGTTCACTTATGACAACAAGGATAAAATAAAATAACTGGGGAAAAAATCTAAGGCATCACCTTTGGTGATGTCAATATTGTGTTTTGTGTACATATCTCTCTAGTCTCTCTCCTTAAGTACAGCTTCTCTCTGAACCACTCATCTAGTCCAAATTAGCCCCCAAATCTTGTTTAATCATTTTTATATCCACTTCATTGGCATTCTACATAAGAGTAATCATTACTTGATAACAATGAACAGATGATTACTCTCTTTGATGCTCTGACTATTGAAATGTATCTTTAACCCCCCAAACAACCAGGACCAAAGCAAGCCCATGACTGTAAGGCCGAGGCTGGCACAGAGAAACTCAATGTGTAACAGAGTAGAACCAACTGAAAGGTCTGCTGACCAGGTCAAACCCTCCAATCCAGAGAGTGATGAGACTGTCTATTCTCAAGAAAAAAAAATGCATTCGTTGGGATTAATACATGTAACCTATTATTCCATATTTCAATCATGTCAAGCAGAATCGTACAATCACTACCACAATCCATTTCCAACCATTCTCTTGCTACATGCACTCCTTGATATCGTCTCCCTTTTACACACCCCACCACCACCATCACTACTGTACTCCCCTCCCTCCAAACCCCTTAATTTACTACCTATCCCTATAGATTCATCAATTCTGGGTTCCACATACTGAAAAAGAGAAAAACATATAACACAGCTTCAAAAGGGTACCCTCCACCGACATAACATCTCAGGGATACACTCTACTATGAACAAACAAAAACCACACAAAACAATACAAACCAAAAATACAGGGCACAGCCTGATAAAATTGGTCTAGTCTCAGAAACCTAAAGGGACAGCTCTCCCCTGTCCTGTGCTGTCCCTCTAAGTCAGCATCAGCTCAGGGTAGTGAGTGTGAGTGCTTCAGTGTAAAGATTCCTCTCACTGGACAACACACCTAAAGTGTGATTAAACAAAATCAACTCTTGGATCCACTAATGCACTGATTCTTTTTCTGCCTCATTTAATGTGTTGCTAAGTCTTTCCGTAATGTTTCTTAATGTTCCTTTTAGATTCAATATTTTCTTTTGGAAATGGCAATGGTTGGTAATCATGTCCAAGAGACATTCCTGAGTAAAGAAGAGGCAGCGTTTAGTCTATCCCTTTTGTTGCAGTTGGATGAGGCCATCTGGGTGCCACAGCCCTGGTGTCTGAGAGAGGAAGAGATAAGGGCAGAATCTAATCTCTTTGGCCCTTTGCCTTCTGCGGGAGCTGGATCCTGGCCTGGTTCCTTGATCAATCTCCTGTTGCACTGCGTGCTGATCCCAGAAGCCATCAGCTGACTTTGGACCTCTGCATCCACCAACCTCTGCCACCTACTGTCTCTTCTTTGTCATCTTATTTCCTGTTAACCTGCTTCTACAAGGCAGGAGAAGCCTGACTTGAAGCAATTGGCCATTTCTTGATCTAAATCTCTTTCTACATACAACAAACACGAGCATCCCTGGTATGCTTCTCAAGAGAAACCAACTCAACACACTTGTTTTGCTTGGGTGGTATTTTCATCGTTCCTGCTAGTGTTTTGTCAGTTTTCCCTTACATCTTAAATATATGTGAACATGTGCATATGTAGGTATATGTGCACATGTGTGTGTGTTTGTATAGATAGATCATCCATTGATCCTTATGTGATCCGACAAAATCTGCATTACTATAAGACAGGTAACCAAATTTGAGCTTGTATTGAAACTGACAACTTAAATTCAGTAGCCTACAATTACATAAGACTATTAATTGATGCGGGACTGCGGCCCACTGGGTTGGCGGTTCAAATCCAGCAGCAGCTCTCCAGAAGCAAGGCTGGGCCTCCCACACCCACCAGAGGGCAGTGATGGCCAAAAAGCAAAAACAAAAAAAAAAGACTATTAATTGAGATGATCTCATGTAGATGAACCTAGAGAATGTTATACGGATTGGAGTTAGTAAATCACCAAGAGATAAATATTGCATGAGACCACTGTGAGGATACAAACCAAGGCAAAGGCTTGCATACCACAGCAAATATACTTTGCAGGCTCCCAAGGGAGGCAAAGGTGGATGATGAAGCAATGGATAGAAAGTTGAAGAGGAATGTGGGGGGAAAGTTGGATAAACTATGGAGGAGGTGGGATGATGGATGGTTTGAATACAGCTGAAATGTAAGTAATTCACACACAAAAAATCATTTAAAAAAGAAATATTGATTGAGAAGGAAAACAGAATAAAAGTATGCATTCATATGCTCTTAGAGAAGCAAGCACTGTGGTGTCTGCATGGAAGATCTATAATGTGCAAAATAAACTCTGGAGAAATCGTTAACTGCCTTGGGCGAGAGACTTTTCCTTGTGTGGCAAGAATGATGGGAGAAGGAGGGATTCAGAGACAAGTGCAAAGGTCTGCACCATTTCAAAATGTCACCCCCCAGATTTACGTGATGGCACTGGTGCACCTTGAAGGAAAATAATACTTACCTTGGTGTAGACTCATTCGTCTCTTTTTTTATCCTCCTAGTGGGGGCTCATACAGCTCTTACCACAATCATACATCCGTCCATTGTGTCAAGCACATTTGTATTTATGTTGCCATCATCATTTTCATCCTATTTGAGTCCTTGGTATCAGCTCCTCATTTTCTCCCCTCCCTCCCCCATGAACCCTTGATAATTAAAAAAAAAAAACTCCCCATGTCTTACACTGACTGCTGTCTCCCTTCACCCACTTTTCTGTTGTTTGGCCCCCGGGGATGGGGGGTGTGTGTGTAATACATTGATCATTGTGATTAGTTCTTCCTTGCTTCCTCCTACCCTCCTGGTATCACTGCTTTCAATATTCATCCTGAGGAATTTATCTATCTTGGATTCCCTGTACTGTGAGCTCATATCTGTACCTGTGTACATGCTCCGGTCTAGTCAGATTTGTAAGGCAGAATCAGGGTCATGATAGAGGAGAGGGGGGAAGGGGAGTATTGAAGAACTAGAGGAAAGCTGTATGTTCTGTCAGTGCTATGTGGTACCCTGATCGGCTCATCTCTTTCTTGGGACCCCTCTGTGATGGAATTTCCAATTGTCTACTGAGGGGCTCTGAGCCTCCACTCTGCCACCTTCCACTTTGTTCACATCAATATGATTGTTTGTTCTGGATCTTTGATGCCTGATATTTTATCCCATTGGCACCTGACGGTCACATAGCTGGTGTGCTTCTTCCACGTGGTCTTAGACTCACTCTTTGGTAATATGCACAATCTCCAAATAGTGAACCGGTATTGATGAGTATATGTACTTCAGAAATACCTGACTTTTCCCCTTCTTAGTCTCTGGAGTTTGACTGCTTCAGCATCACAGGGATGCTTTTTCACATACTTCATAGGAAACCACCCGTCCTCTTACTCTTGAGCATCTTCTATTAAGGAATCATCAAGCATTTTGTCTCCATATAACCAGCATCTTAAGCCTTTAGTTTTACAATGAATTTTCCTTTCTGGAAAATTCTTTCTGGAGAGCTTTCTGGAAGCTCTTCAGTGCTTGTAAAAAAAAACTCCTAAAAAAAAACAACTCCTGATTCTTTTGTTCAAAGCGTAGCAGGATCCACTATAATCTTCCATTACTTTACAGTGAGCACCTCTGCTTCTCTCTCTCTCTCTCTCTCTCTCTCTCTCTCTCTCTCTCTCTCTCTCTTTCTATTTCAAATGTTATAATTGTCAAGCTGTCGGGCTGAGCCCCGGTGCCATAGTGGTTATGCGTGGGACTGCAGCCCACTGGGACGGAGGTTCAATTCCAGCAGTGGGGCTGGGCCTCCTACTCCCACCACTGGAGAGCAGTGATGCCCCCCCCCAAAAAAAAATAATAATAATTGTCAAGCTGTCCTGGGAAAGCCTTCTTTTATCTCCTTCATGGATGCCTGGCCATATAAATATCTGCTTAAATTATTTCATGGAGGAAACACAAAGACTTCATCCAATTGGTGATATTCAATTTGATCTTTAGCATTCTCTTCAATCCATGATTCAATAAAAGTTTCTTCTTGGAGAATCCTTTTCATCTGCATAAAACTGAGCATCCCAACAGCTCTGTTCTGAGAGTTAATTCCCAGGTAATTCCCAGTAAATACGCAGCAAATCCAAAAGAAACAAATGGGAAAGGATCACTCCCAGCTACCCTCATATCAGTCTTGACTGTGCTTCACAAAAAGGAGAGCCAATGTTAAAAGCATGTGTACACAGTCACACCAAAAAGAAAAGTGGCATGAATATAACCCAACAGTGCCCAAAGAGCGTGAAGGCAGGGTTTGAAAGCTAAATGGTTGCTGATCCAAGACAGTGATGGTTCCTTTTCACAGCTGCTCTTTGTGCCAAGACGCAAACAAGGTACCTCATAACTGAGCAGACTATACAACACTGGAGAGAGATGTTATCCTGAGAATTTTCTGGCTTCTATTCCAGAGACACAAAGCTAAGACACACAAACACAACACTGAAGCAATTATGAAGAGCCATGCTTGTCCATTTTATTAACATGATTTAATGTACATGTCTTTCAGTTGTGTGTAAAGGTCAACATCACAACAGCCATCAGAGGCATTGTAATGGGACCCCAGTGTCACAGCCGTATCAATTCCTAAAGATCCACTATAGTGTGGAGGATTTCTTCTTATTTTAAAAGACTGAAAAATTTCCATTTTCTGTGCACACATTTCTATTTTCCATGTGTATTCCTTAACAGTTATGGTATATAATGGCTATTCCATTACGGTTAGGGTCATAGTATTATCTATGATTAAATGCCTGCAATGTATTCTTAGGAGTATTTATTCTAAAAAAGATTAGAAAGTATTTTACTGATTCTGAAAAATCTTGTTACAGTATGGTTCCAAGTAATAAACATTATTATATTTATAATTTATTATGCAATTGATCAAAGCTGTATACATATCAAAAACTGATGCTTAAAATATAAATTTGTATTTAAAAAAAGCATTTGTATGTTCTTTTGGTTCTCCCGAGTCTTGTATATCCAAGGATAATGAATATTGATATTTATAGTAAGACTTAATTCAAATTTATTTATTGTAATTTTTCCATTCTTATAGATTTAAAACCTTTCAAGTTCCTGGGTAGTACAAATGGTTAAGCACTCAACTATGAATCCACAGTTGGTAGTTCAAATCCACGCTGATTCCGCAACAAAAAGGCTAGTGACCTGTTCCAGAGATGCCAGAGCCACAGCACCCCGAGGAAGCTGTTCTGCTCTGCACATGCCATAACCATGCACTGCAATCAACCTGACAGCAACTGGACTAGTGTGGAATGGTTTCAGTTACCTTGTGCACATAGCTATAGAGATAACATCTGATGATGCTTTGTATAAATGATTTTCACCTTGAACTTCCTTCACACATATGCCAGACTCAGAATGTAATAAAACAAGAACTAGTTTTAGTGATCTGTTGACAACTTGTGCAGATGATATTCGTACAAAAGAAAATATTTTTAAATCACTGGACTTGCATAAGAATGTGTAATCAGGACATGAGAGTCATTTTATATCAAAGATAGAACTAAGACTCACTAACTTACTCGTACCCACTTCGTTCTCTCTTTGAGGGACATCATGTAATCAACATGTCCACATATAAAAAAAATAATAATTTCAAGGTGTCTTTCCATATAAAATATTAGATCTTATGTCCTAAGAAATGCTTAAATTGTATGTTTCCTGGTGTTATTTGTATATTCAGATCATTCCAATTACCAAAATGACAAGAATGGTCCTCACTGTCAAACCTATCAGCAAATCATACTTGCTTTCTGTCAGATCAGGCCCTAGCTTATTCTTAAACTCAAATAAATGTGTACTTCTATCTGAAAGGACTTTGAAAAATCTGTGGAAAATGAAAAGATCACGAAATACTGCCATGAATTTTTTGAAGTTGCCTTGTCTGGAGTCAGTGTTGTTGGATGTCATAGAGTCAGTGTTCAAGCTCAGCTACCCCATTTGACAGAAGAGCTCCCCCCACAGGGTATTTTCCAGACTAATCTTTATGGGAGCAGATCACTCAATCATTTTCCCAGAGAGCCAGAGAGATTAGGATGAGCAATCTTCATTTAGCCACTATATGTCTCACATATACATAATCTGTTTTAATTTATATATAATGTTACATATATCTGTGTATCTTACAGATAGTTATATATAATTTAGGTTACATGAATATTTGCATATAATTTCATATTATATATATATATATATATATATAAAATTTAGGTCAATGGAGCTACCCATCAGGGCTGTCTTACTTACACACACACACACACAATTGAACACAAACTTTTTTGGGTTTTTGGGGGGTTTTTTTTGGTTTTGGGGGCATCACTGACTTCTGGTGGGGGGCATCACTGACTTCTGGTGGTGGGAGTAGGAGGTCCAGCCTTACTGCTGGATTTGAACCTCCAATCCAGTGGGCCGCAGTCCCACGCACAACCACTACACCACCGGGGCTCAGCCCAAACACAAACTTTTAAGACAGTATTGGAATCAGCAAAATCAAGATTAAAATATCATTCTAGAAACTGAATTCTCACCTATATTATAATATATATACCATGGCAAGATAATAGTGGTTTTCTCATTAATATATAATACAGTAATTGTAGATATAGCTAAAACTAGAATTCATTTATAAAATAAAGTTTTGAGAGTAATGAACTTTGAAAAATGTGTGTGTGTCTATAATCATTGTTGTTGAACTTCTGGAATCAATAAAAAAATACTATGTTGCAGTAATTTTGAATAAACATCTAATAATATTCATCAGACTCAATGATCAAGTCTTATCTTTTGACTCCATTGCCTCTAGTCTCCAGTCTACACTGGAAGCATAATTGCTATGTTCATCCAATGAACCTGTCCAAAACACTTTAAAAAAAAAACCATTATTAACCTTCAAAAATTTCAATGGAGAACCATTGCCAAAAAGATAGAAGCTAGCTTCTTCCACCAGCAAAGACTCAGGGCCTCGCCACCACAATCGGGCTGATAAACACTGCTGTCTTCTCTTCCCGCCACATCAGGCTCACCATTGTCCCAGGTGGTGGGAACAGATCTTACATGCCCAGCTCGAATTTGCCACATCCTCAGATTTGCTCTGCCCTATATTCAAGTGAGAAGTCTGGTGGTTGGTGATTACGTGCTCAACAGCTAACTGAAAGAAAGATGTGGCACCATAAGAAGTACAGGCCTGGAAACCCAATTGACTGTTCCACTCCACCTAAGGGACACTGTGGGTGGGAATCAAGGCAGCAGCAGCAAGGGGCTAAATTGGTAACTGAAATTCCCTGTCGTCAGCATTCGTGGTAACTAAGGAAAACATAAGCTTGCTTTATGTCTGTTTTTTGCTGATCTTGTCCTCACCAGCCCCAATATTATATGATTTTGATATCACAAACATTCTTTAAGTGTCGGTTGCCTGATCTTTCTAGAAAAGCATATGCTGTATTGGGAAAAGGCATTTTAATGAGTTCTTACTAATCCGGAAATCTAGTCTGTGTAACCACCGACAAGACCAAAAGAAAACTGACCTAGATTGGCTTAAAATCATAGCCTAGAGGACAGCACAAAAGAGTTTTCAAAAAGTTCTTGGAAGAAGTTATCTCTTCATTTCATTTTTCCCACAAAGTTTTTGAAGCCCCTAAGTATATAAGAGATTCCAGATAAATTTTCTCTACAGAAAACCAGCCCCCGACACAGGGGTACATGTGAAAGCGTGTGCTCTCTGGAGCTTACTGTAACAAGACCTTCTGCCCGGCATTGTGCCCATGTAAAACCACATGCCCTTGTCCGCGGCAGCAGCTCTGTCAGCTGGGGCACCACAGGAGCACAGGGCGCCCAAGTGGGCGGGTGTCTGATAGGGACTGGTGCGCCATAGGAGAGGTAGCACACACAGCAAGGAACTGCTGCCCTTTGGCAAATGTCAGGTCCTTCAAGGGCTGACTGACCACCAAGGCCAAGTGATGGCTTCCTGACCACATGGCCTTCTCAACTTGAGCAGGGCAATCTGATCTCACTAATTCAATCACACATGAGTGACTAGGGTGGTTTGTCTTAGACTAAGACTGTTTCTCTTTATAAAACCCAAATATTTTAAAATATCTTGCTTCTGCAGGAATGTCATTTTCTGGTATTTGAGACTCCTCGACATGAATTTTCTGGATGAATCTGAAGCCGTTGCGCAGCTTGTGGAATGTATTTCAGGCAGATTCCCACCCAGCATGTCCTGCAAAGAATGCCGCCCTGCCCCCGCGCCACATGGAGTCTTTTCCCTAGTTGGGGGGGGGGGGGAGAGAGAGAAGGGGGAGGGGGGTGTTGTTGAGACTGAAAGACAGTGAAGGGGTACACAAAAACTACAATGTCCTTTTCAGGCCACGGAGGAGGAGATGAAGGGGCACCTTCACGTCGCTTTGTGTTCTTTGCCACAGAAAACAGAGCAGCAGTCATAGTGACCACAGAGTTCAAGCAGAGGGCTGGGGCTGCGGAGAAGCAGCAGCAGTGACAGCAACAAGGTGCCAGTGTGTGCAATGGGCACGCTCATTGGAAGGCAGTCTTGAACCAGACCCTTTCAATGGCCAAATGAGCAAATGCTGGGGCTGTGGGAGTGAGTCTGAAATGCAGTCGTAACAGATTTACAGGGAACAAGCCTTTGAGATGATTTGGGCGTCTAGTGACCCTACAGGATCAAGCAGGCAAACCCCTTCTTTCTTCTATGGAGTATCTAGTGGGGTGGATTGCCAAACTGGGGGTAGTAGTCAGCATGTAACCCACCACACTTCAGGGGGTTAACTTCAGACTAGCGCTCCACAGCTCCAGTTTTGTGCACACATTCAAAACACTCTTGTTGGTCTTTCAAGCTCTTCCTCTAGGGGCCCAAGCCCGAGAACACTGACCTGCACCCTGGACTTTCCCCCCATCCCACTCCCCATTCCTCCTGGAGCTCTTCCTCCAGTGCATCTCCGGCCATCATTGCACCGCATGGCACTCTCTCGGTCCTCACTGTCATTAGCGCACTTTTGCACCGTCGCATAGTCCCAATGTATGATGGGATTCTCTTTTGATGATGCTGTCAAAAGTCACTTCTGGAGTAATAACTCTTTAAAAAGAAGACTTTTCAATTTTATCACCTTTCATTCTTGGTAAATTAGATGCACAGCAAAAAAGAGGAAGGCCCTGTGTAAGGCGGACTGACACACAGCGGCCACAACAATAGGCTCAAATATAAGAACACTCATGGGGGGGTGAGACCCGGTGGCGTAGTGGTTGTGCGCGGGACTGCGGCCCACTGGGATGGAGGTTCAATTCCAGTTCTATGGAGCAAAGGTTGGGCCTCATACTCCCACCACCTCAGGGCAGTGATGCCCCCCAAAAAAATAAAAATTAAAAAATTAATCAATTAATTAATTTTTTTTAAAAAAGAACACTCATGAGCATGACACAGGACAGGGCAGTGTTCCCTTTTGTTATAATAAGGTCGCAATAAGTTGGAACCTTAGCCTCGAACAACAGTATCTTCATAAATCCAATCTTCATTCATCTTTGAGGTTGAAAACATAAGATAAAATGTTTTTGATCAAATTGAACACATAGACACAGGCAAAAAATATGAAAATTTAAAAAAACACTGGGAAAATGAGGAAGAGTTGGATGGATGGCTTTGGTGATATAAAAATGATGGTAATAACTCCACATGTGGAAGATTCTGGATTCTCTGAATTATCCCTGGGATTGGGGATGACATTTACAATAAGAAAATTAGTGAGAGTTGTCGGCATGGACCCTGTATTTTCCCCTTCATATATTTGTGATATTAACGTATACGGCAACAGCCATTGCTTTCATAAACTATTGATTTTGATACAGTAATCAGTAATTGAGTGCACGTTTTCAAGCAACTGAAGGTCATGACTTAGTTAAGAAAACAAAATCTAGTGCTCGCTTCGGCAGCAGATATACTAAAGAAAACTAAATATATGCAACAGTGTTTTGAATAAGTTATAAAACTGAACATTTGGCTGAGCCCTGGTGGCGTAGTGGTTGTGCGCGGGACTGCGGCCCACTGGGTTGGAGGTTCAAATCCAGCAGTGGGGCTGGGCCTCCTACTCCCAACACCGGAAAGCAGTGATGCCCAAAAAAATAAATAAATAAAATAAAACTGAACATTTTGTGAGTGAACATCTGAGAATAACTTAAGCAAATTATGTGCTGCAACACTTTAAACAGTACATATTATTAACAATAAAATATACCCAAAGGGGGTACAGTTCAAAGTATGGCTAGTCATAGCTCAAATATCTCATGAGACAGGACTATCGCTACTAACAATTCTTAAACTCTTTACTCGATATTTCAAACGATCAGCCGAGTCTTTTTTGGGAAGCACACAATAACGCTGGTTGGGCTCTCTACATTTGCATCACAAATTCTAAGTGAACTCTTGCTGGGGTGAGACCCAAAGACAACATTTCTCTACCCAGTTATGCTTTCTCTCTTCGAATGACCTTTTCATCATGTGCTGTGAACTGGTGATTTTGTTTCCTATTTCACACACAATGTACACAATCAAAAAGATCTACCGAAAGAGAGGAAGAGCTATCAGTAGCTCTTACCACCACCCATGTCTGTCCGCATGTTATTGTTGCTGGGTGCCATCAAGCCTGTGCAAATTCATAGCAACCCGAGGTACAGGAGGACAAAACAGTGCCCAGTCTCTCCCCACGCTCACAATCATTATGTTTGGGCTCACTGTTGTGTTCAAAGACAGATTTGTTTGTTCTTCTGGAAGTCAAAGTATATTCACTATTATTTGCCAAGAACATAATTGAAAGGCAAAAGTCTTTCTTTGGCCTTCCAAACTCATGTTCAGCTTCCCACCATGGCCTGCAACTCAGTCCTCAAAGTGCCATCTTTGCTCTTTAAAAACACTTTAAAGAGGCCTTGTGAGACAGAGTTGTCCAATGCAGATGCTGTTTGATTTCGTGACTGAGTCTTTCATGAGCATTGATTGTGAGTCCAAGTAAAATAAAAGCCTTGCCAACTTCAATATTTTCTCCTATTGGTGCAGCTATGAGGATTTCTGTGTTCTTTACCTTGAAGTGTAATCCACATTGAAGACTGTGGTCTTTAATCTTCATTCATCAGTAAGTGATTCAAGACCTTTTGGCTTTCTGCAAGCAAGGCTTTGTCATCTACATATCACAGGTTGTTAACGAAGCTTTCTCCAATCCTCATGCTATGTTCTTCTTCATACAGCCCAGCCTTTCAGATTACTTGTTCAGATACAGAGTGAGTAAATATGATGAAAGGATACAACCTTGACACACTTGTCCCAATTGTATAACTATTTGGTATCCTCTTGCTCTGTTCAAATGATGGCCTTTTGGGCAATGTACAGGGTTGGCACAAGCATAATTAAGGGTTCTGGATTTCAAATTGTTTGCAATGCTATTCACCTTGGTAATCACCCACATTTTGCTTCACTTTTCAATAAAGCTTTTCCAAAGAGTTACTGATTATCTCTGCCTGCAAGTCCTCCAGTCTTTATTTAGCTATTCTAATGAAGTCACTGTCAACAGCCACCAAAATGAAACTCTTCTTAAAGGCCCAATGATGTTCATAGCATAGAATCCAAGACTCAGTGCTATCCTCACCTCACCTGGCCTATTGGCCACATTTGATCCAGCTGATCAGGACTTCCCTTCTGAAATAATCTCATGAGACTTATAAACTGCCACTCTCCTGGTTTTCCTCCTACCTCTCTAGTTGTTCTTCCAAGTTTCCTTTGCTGGCTAGTATGCTCTTGTGTCTCATAACACAATGTTTCAGGGCCCTTTCTTTAAAACACTTCTCTAGATAGACTGCCACTGTAGATTCCATCTGGAATTATTCCTTCAAATGCCAATCATATGCCAAAGGCAGTCATATATCTCTAACCCACATAACTTCCTTAAATTATCAGACTTGAAAATAGCAGACCCTTCTGTATCTGCTTTTTGATGTCTTCTAATTTCTCTGTTTCTAAACATGCTCAGACTAAACTTCTAAGCTCCCGGGACACAGCCCTTTGAACCCTGCCATTTCTCCTTCTCTGCCGGTGTTTATGACATCTAATTACTCAAACTAAAAATCCTTGGCACCATTATAGTCCTTTTCCTTTTTCCTACACTTCACAAATAGCTGGAGGACTCTATCTTGAAAAATATACAAAATGTGTATACTTTTCACTGCTTCCACTGCTCCCAGGGAAGCAAGCCACCATTATCTCTTACCCAAATTACAACAATGAATTCCCCTAGTACTGTAGTGCCCCTAGAATTGTTTCTGGGTTCTAACCCTCACCTCCACTCCACTCCCTACAGTCTATTATCAATATAAAAGTAAAAGGAAGTTCTTAAAATGAATTGAAGGCCTCATACCTCCTCCGTTTAGAACTCCGCACTGATTTCCCATCATAAAAGTTCAAGTTCTCCAAATAGTATATTAGACCCAATATGGCCTGATCTGTTTTGTTGTACCTTCTCCATTTGCTCACTGGTTTGGAATAGCTCCCCTCGGACTCTTGCTATTCCTCAAACATGCCAAGCATGCTTCGGGCATACGGCTTTTACAATCACTGTTCCTGCTCACAAAAATGGTCATGCCTCAAATTATTAAATAGTTAGTCCCCACACCTCCCTAAAGTCAGTGTTCAACTGTGACCAATGTCATCAGACATCCCTAATCACTTTAAGAATGTAATGTGCCCTCATCTCTCTAAACTGGCTCCACCTTTTTTTTCTCAATTCACAATATTTATGACTCCTAACTTAATTTACAATTTACCTCTTCATGTCATCAACTATGTATTATCCATCTCTCCATTCCTGCTCGCCCCATACCTCCATCTGTACTCCCACAGGAATGCAATCTTCACAACAGCAGGGGTTTTTAACTCAGAGCTCAGAACAGGCTCACTACTCTGAATTAAGTTAATGACTCAGTCGATAACACTCTGAATGTAGCACTTTGGCCTTCAAAACCTGTCTCTAAAATGAACCAACATCAGCATCAACAAAGAATTTGTTACAAAGTATAAATTACGGCTGAGCCCCCGGTGGCCGGTGGCGTAGTGGTTGTGCGTGGGACTGCGGCCCACTGGGATGGAGGTTCAATTCCGGCTCCCAGGAGCAAAGGCTGGGCCTCCTACTCCCACCACCTGAGGGCACTGATGCCTAAAATAAAAACTAAAAAAAAAAGTTAAAAAAATTTTTAAAAAGTATAAATTACTATAATAACCCATCATAATATGCTAAGGACTAGCTTTGAAATCCATTCAGAGGAAGCTCGTAGGTAACTGTCTATATGGCATAAAGAGCTACCAAAAAAAATCCACCTACGCCTATAATCTTTCTAAACAAAGGCATGAGAGCCCACTAGAAAATGATAAATGAAAGTGTTCAAGCCTTCATTTTCCAAATTCAAAGTTACCTGTGAGAAATCCTGGAGAGAGGCGAGGAGTGTCTACCTGACAAATTGTGGTGTGCTTCTGCACACTTAGCTGGCTCTTCCTCTCATGACTGGCTGCCCACAGGACGAAGTGGGAGGTCTCCTGGCACTGACGTCTCTCCAGAGCTAGGAGAAGTGAGACTGTTGCAGACCCGTGGGAAAGTGAGATACCTGAAAAAATAAGATTAGGGGGTTAGAGAGCAAGAACAGGGAGGAGAATACTAAAGTTCATCGCTTACTCAGAATCACCCCCCAGCACTGATCTTTCATACGTTCCCCAATGAGATAGAGGTCATTGCTAGTAGTGTTAGAAATCCCACCAGATTAAATACTTGGAAAGAATCATAGTCTATTGAGTAGAAAACATGATGCATAGTGTGTAAACAACAGAATTTGAACAAAAATTTAGAGAAGTTCATTAAAATAGACACTTCTCAGATAACAAATTGCTATTAGATCTTAGAAAAGCATAAAGAACAAGCAAATAACTGTAATCTTCAGGACCTTCATCAAGGACTTATTCAAAAACATGATATAAATTTAGCACACAAGAAAACAGCATGGAAAAGTAAAAGTTCAAAGAGTAAATACTAAGCAAATAACAAGAGAACTATACATTCTATATATCAATAATTACATTAAATTTCCTAGATACTGTAATAGAAAGGCAGAGAGTAGACAGAATAGTTGAAAACTACATACTGTTATAAGAGATATGAGCTCAACTCAAAGCCATTAATAGGCTGAAAGTACAAAGATGAACAAGGATGTGCCATACAAATAGCTCCCTCTCTCCCGACCCATCTCCCCCTTGCTGGTGTGGTTCTAACCATGCCAAACAAAGTTAAAGGACACAATCATTAGAAAAAAGGAAAGAGGGTAGTTTACAATGAGAAGAAAATCAATCTATCAGGAAGGAAAAACACAAATGTAAACAGATAAACACCTAACAATGGAGCTCCAAAACACACAAATCGAAGTGTCAGAATAGAAGGGAGAAATAGATAATTAAGCAATAATGGCTAGAGATTTCAATCATTCACTTTCAGTAACAGAACAATCAAGGAAATAGATTTGGACAATACTATGAACAAAACTTGGCCTAACAGATGTCAATAAAGCCCCACACACACAGTTACAGCCCAATCCATTCTCAAGAGCACATAGGGAATCCTGTAGGACAAGCTACAGGGTGCCCCATGAACTGAATCCCAATAAATTCAAAATTTTTCATACTATACAGAGAATGAATATTGTCTTGCTTCTTTTTTCCATAATGATGTACAATTGGAAATTTACAAATATGTAGAAAACAAACAATATTCTTAAATAACTAGTAGTGTACATTAGAAACCACAAGAAAAACTACAAAATAGTTTGACATAAATGAAAACCAGGACATTATACCAAAATTTAGAATCTCATCAAAATCTCAGAAGGGAATATATAACTACAAATTTCTATGTTTCAGGCAAAACAAAAATGTTTTGAAAACGATGATTGTAACAAGTGTACAAATGCACATGATACAATGGATGGATGTTTGGATTGTAATAAGAGTTGTATAAACTCCCAATAAAATGATTTTTTTTAATTTCTATGCTAAAAATAAAGGTTCTAGATTAATAATCTAAACCTTTTACCAAAATAAAGACACATACAGGGGCTGAGCCCCGGTGGCGTAGTGGTTGTGCGCGAGACTGCAGCCCACTGGGACGGAGGTTCAATTCCAGCAGTGGGGCTGGGCCTCCTACTCCCACCACTGGAGAGCAGTGATGTCCAAAAAAATAAAAATAAAAATAAATTTTAAAAAAAAGACACATACATATGTACCACTGACTTAAAATTTAATGGTGAAAGACTTCTAAAATCAGGAGCAAGACATAGTTACTACTTCTGCCACTTCTAGTCAACAATGAACTGATAATTCAAGACATAGAAATATACAAGTAAAAAAGAAATAAAAGGCATCCATACGGTAAAGACAAAAGATAACTTTCTCTTTCCACAGATGACACAATTCTTAACATAGAAACTCCTAAAGAATTCAAGGGGGGGGGGGGTTGCTGAGCCCCGGTGGCGTAGTGGTTGTGTGTGGGACTGCGGTCCACTGGGTTGGAGGTTCAAATCCAGCAACAAGGCTGGGTCTCCTGCTTCCACCACCAGAGGGCAGTGATGCCCCCAAAACCAAAACAAAACAAAACAAACAAACAAAAAAGAGAACTCAAGGGGGGAAATTAGAACAGATTAAATTATTTCAGCAAGGTTATGGGATACAAAATCAATATACAAGGCTGAAGTGTATTTCTATAAACAATAAGATTGTTTTAAACATATTTGTTTCTAATAGCAGCCAAAAAGTAAAATACTTAAGAATGCATTTAACAAAAACTCTACAAGATATCTACATTGAAAGCTACTGAAATATCTTTTAATTTACTTAGGTCATTTCAAGTAAATGGAAAGATAACTGTGTTCAAAAACTGGAAGTAGCAAATCTCCCCAAAATTGATACACATTAAAGTAATACTATTTTAAAATCCCTTTCTGGTAGAAACTGATTATTTGATTTTAAAATTTATGCAGTCAAAAAAATCTTGGGGGGAATCAAAATTGGAAGAACTATACTTCTTGATGTAAAAATCTACTACAAAACTATAGTAATCGGAAGCGGATGGTGGAACCCAGAAACATCTAAAAGAGTGAGTTGAATTTGAGTGAAAAACAAGGAGGTCCTTTATCCACAGAAGGATGGAGGTTGTGTCTGAGCCATCTTGTACATCCTGGGCATCTAGTTGGAAAGTGACCCATTTTCCATCCATCAGTACCCCAGGCAATTTGCCTTTCTGAAATTCCTGCTGGAGAACTTGCAAGTCACCATTACCAAACCAGATCTACAATTCCTACCTTCTCTTGGCTCAACTGAGTTTCCAACAGGCCATGGAAAGGGCTCATGGTCCCAGAAACACAGAAAGTGGTAGGTGCAGCAAATCACCTAGAACCATCTTTTTTCAGTAATAATGGGCCTTTGACTATAATTCTACTACAAGAGGAGCCATTAACAGTGACCCCACCACCCCCTCCATCACCAGTGACCCAACCACCACCACCTCTAATACCTGAACCAGAATGTCAGTCATCTTGGGCCAATTCCAGAGCAGGCTCCTAGAGAACCTGGTGGTGGGGATCATGCTCCTGCTGCACCAATCATCAGGGAGCTATTCCCCAACACAATAACCACAAGCCAGAGGACTATCTGCAGCCAGCCACAGGAGCACTCTTGACTCTCATCTTGCGTCTGCAGCTGCACTTACTCTGGAGGGAGCCCCAGGTCCTCCATCCCCAGCTCTTGCCAGGGCTTAAGTGTCTCAGTCTCTTGACACATATTCTCCACATCAGCTCCTCATCCACATCCAAGAACCATACGGTGCAGAATTCGAGCCTTCACTCTCCTAACTCAAATGGATATTTTTTGTTTGCTTGTTTTTTTAATATTTTCTCAGCTTATGTTACACTACTTTTAACATGCAGCTTTATGATTAAAGTTTGTCTGAATAGTTAAAAAAAAAAAGTTATAGTAATCAAGACAGTGAATAAAGGACAGACCTGTGAATCAACAGATTAAAGGTTAGAATCCAAAACTAAGGTCATACTTTGTACATTCAAGTTCCAACTGATAGTATATGTTTACAGCTGTTTCTTCTCACTTTGCATCGTACCCCACCAGCAAAGGAAGTCCCGAGAATGTATTTCAGAAGGCTGTACTCCATCCATATCATTGTGGTCCTCTCCATTGAAACAGCGGCTCTTGTTCAGTCATGTTTTGACTGCCTTCTGACCTGAGCAGCTCATGTTCTGGCACTATCTCTGATGACATTCTGCTCCAGATCATGAGGTTCTCAGTAAGTGGAAATGCTCTTCTACTCCTAGTCCTAAGGTTTTCAGTTAGATAATTCTACTGAAATGGACAGCCAATTCCTTCTTCAGTGTTTGTTCTTAGTCTGTAAGCTCTGCTGAAACCTGTTCACTTTGGGTGACCCTGCAGGTATTTGAAATATCAATGGCACAGTTTCTAGCATCATAGCAACACACAAGCCACCACAGTACAACAGACAATTGGTCTGTCAGTTTAAGAAAATAAACTTTAGTTGCACACCTTTTTTGATACACTAAACCCACTCTGAATTGTACTCTTCAAAAATGCTGAATAGTGTGCTGTGTGAGTTGTCTCCATGAAGGTGTTATAAAAAGAAAAAAGAAACACAAAAACAACAACAAATGTAAAGCATAGCATTTGTTTTTTAGGGAGTGACACCGCTCACTAAACTGCACAATGAAATCAATTTTGTCTTTCTATCATCCCCACCCTCACCCCCCACTGTGTTCTTGCAAGACCATCCAATTCACTTCACAGCAAGGCATCAGAGAGCAGCAAAATTTAAATGTGCATAGACATACATTCTGGTGGATAAATCCACTCAGCTCCTTGGTAGATTATATTCCTTCCTCACTATTTTGTTACAGAAATAACAAACTTCATTTAGAGCATGATTTTGCAGAACAGCTAGGAAGTTGTGCATCGTGTGTATGTGTGTGTGTGATTTTAGCAGAAACATCTATAGAAATATCCATTCATCCATCCTTTACTGCACACCTACAATTTGATGAAATACTGGTTAGGAGGGAACAGAAGATGGTTAAAACTTGGAATTGAAAAATTCCTCATGGAGTTCATACAACATTGGAACTTTTATGCCCACCCACACAGTAAAGTGATACACACACACACACACACACATACACACACACACACACACACACACACACACTGGTGTTTGTCACATGAAGATCTCTTTTTAATGTGCTCCTCATTTCAATATAATTTAATTAATTCACTCCTTAATATAAAAACAGGTATCACTTTAAATCATGAACAAAAGATTCAATTGTTTAGAAAAACCTGATTAAACCAAACCAGTGCAAAAAAAAAAAAAAAAAGCATTGAGGGGCTGAGCCCCGGTGGCGTAGTGGTTGCGCGCAGGACTGCGGCCCACTGGGATGGAGGTTCAATTCCAGCAGTGGGGCTGGGCCTCCTACTCCCACCACCGGAGAGCAGTGATGCCCCCCCCAAAAAAAAGGTTATGGAACACAGCTCTACAATAACCAACTTGGGGTCACCATGAATAAGAGTGAACTTGACTCCAACTGGTAAGGGAGCAATATATTAGATTACTCCTTACTTAATTAAGCCAGCCAACTAAGGAAGCAGAGAATGAGAGTTTAATCACTAAATAACAAGATTTACTAGGGGAAAAAAACAGAAAGTCATTCAAATGCTTGATACTTCTGTGATCTGAGTATGCAAACAGAAATCAAGAAACAAACACATGCACACATTAAGAGTTTATGTACATTACTAAAAAGTCACAGAAAATAAAAAAAAGAAAGTAGAAATGGAGATAGAAGGAAAATGCTTTCAGGGTTTTGTCCCAAGTTATTATCTGTATATACAGGATTGTTACACAGAACTGTCCTCTCAGATATCCATGTAGAAATACATTTTTGTGGTTGTTGTTATTGTTATTGTTATTGTTGTTGTCACTGTCGTTGAGTGCCATGAAGTTGGTTCTGACTCATAATGGCTCTGTGTACAATAAAACGAAACACTGAATGGTCCCGTGCTATATTCAAATTGTCATATGTTTAAGCCTGTTGTTGCAGCAACTATATCCATCCATCTTGTTAGGGGTATTTCTCTGTAATGGTGCCCTTCTACTTGTTCCAATATGATGTCCATTTCCAGGGATCGGTCTCTCCTGATTAGCATGAAGAAGATGGTAGAATATACATGTTTCCTCATTTGGGGAGCCTATAATCTGGAATTATGGACTTTGTAACTCGCACAATATGATTTGATGTTAAATGCAGCCCAGTAGGTTCCAAGTCATAGCCACACTACATACAAACAGAACAAAACTTGCTTCTAGGGTGCATCCTGGCTAAACTACTTCCAAGACAAATTGGATTGTTCTTCTGGCAGCCTATGGTATGTTCAAGTCTTCATATACCATAATCAAAATACCTCACCAGTCTTTCTTATTCATTATCCAGGTTCTCAAACATATTAAGTTACTGAAAATGCCAGTGCTTTATCATACACATTTTAGTCCTCAGAGTGACACCCTTGTTCTCCAACACTTCAGAGGGGTCTTGTACAACAGATTTGCAAAACCTGATCTGTCCTTTGACTTCTTGGCCTGCTCGGGGTGCAAACTAATAGAAATCCTTGACAAAGACAATCTTTACTCCATTTTTGATAATGCTGATTATTGGTTCAATCGTGAGAATTCTGCTTTCTCATTTAAAGCTGCAATCCATATAAAGGGCTAATCTCTGATTTTCATCAGCAAGGACTTCAAGTTTCTCTTCCTTTTAGCCAGTTAGCTTGTGTCATCTGCATAAACCAACTTTCCTCAAACTCTGATGCTCTTTCTTGACAGTTCCACCATTACTGTTTATTGTGATACTGTCGGTTGGTCCACTCTTGGGGATTTTTTTTAATGTATCATGTCTTTACTCTTCATTAGTATGTGCCTCAAGTCTTCAAAGTTATTAGCTTTCAAAACTAACCATGTTTACTATATATGAATCTAGCTCATTCATCTGAACATTTAAGTTGTATTTTATTTTTTATTTTTTGACTTGTGTTTTAAGACACTGAAATTGCCTATTCCCATAATAATCATGTGGGTGGTTTGCCACTCTTCATCTCAAACACCACCATTTCATTTTTTTCAAAGATCATTTTATTGGGGGCCCTTACAGCTCTTATAACAATCCATACATCAATTGTATCAAGCTTCTAGACATGTACTTTCCATTGAGTCCTTGGTATCAGCTCCTCTATTTTCCCTCCCTCCTCCCACCCTCGTGACCCCTTGATAAATTATTTTTTTCATATCTTACATCGACCACCATCTCCCTTCCCTCACAGTTTATGCTGTTTGTCTCCCCCTGGAAAAGGGTGGTGGCTATGTGTCAATCATTGTGATCGGTTCCCTCTTGCTCCCCTCCTCTTCCCATCTTCCCCTTACCCTTCTGGTATTCCTGTTCCTGGATTCCGTGTGCCATGAGCTCCCATCTGTACTAGTGTACATGCTCCAGTCTAACCTGCTCCAGTCTAACCTGCACTAGTGGGGTGGTGAGGAAGCCAAGGAACCAGAGGAATATTGTGTTTTTCATGGGTGCTTTACTGTGAGCTGGTCGACTCATCCCTTCCCTGTGACCCCTCTGTGAGGGTATGTCACATTATCTATCCACAGATAGGCTTTGGGTCTCTGTTTCAAACGCCCTCGTTCTCAACAATATAGTGTTTTTGTTTGCCTGTTTGTTTGTCTGTGGTCTTCTGATGCCTGTTACTCGGCCCTGATGACACCTCATGATTGCACAGGCTGGAGTGCTTCTTCCATGTGGACTTGTTGTATTTACATATGTACATACCTACGCTTTTATCTCTATCCACAGCTTTGCTTCCTAGATTGTCCCTCTGTTACCTTCCTCTTGCCTCACCATCACACTCATCCTACTTCTGCCTCTTAGTACTTCCTCTCAGCTGGATTGCTATTGCTCCAACACCCCCAGGATCTCTACATCCTCTTTTTGGTTGATTTTAATTCCCTAGTTTTTCCTATCTGTAGCATTTTTTGTTCACTGCTTCCTTCCCCTGCCTCCTTCTCCCCCTATTCCTTTCAGGACTATTGGTCCCATTGTTTTCTCCTCAAGCTTGGCAAACCAACAATGACAAAGACCAAACAGAAAGATTGAAGAAAGAAAATATACATAATTCAATGGCTGTCCGCTGACCTTTATAACGATCTCCCCACTGGTCCTGGGGGAATTCTGGGAGCTATCCCTCCTAGCCTGAACTCTATTTTGGGGGCTCTTCACGAACTTTGAGTCTTGACATTTCCTCCACTGCTGATTGCTCCTTGATATAAAGTTCTCTCTTACACATATATGAGTATCCCTGGGCTTTTTTCTCTAGCCAACCCAGTCTAACACAGTAGCATAGTTTGAAAGAACAAAAACTGCAAAGCAACCTATTTTACAGGGTACAAACTGAATATCTCATACATCTGTGTAAGTGATGATGTTGAACTGCATGTTTTGGATTCCCCTAAAATATTGGGGGAATCCCCAAATGGAATATTTTTCAAAGCTATGTATTATTTTTTTGTTTTTACCAACATCACAACAGTTTCTGTGGCATTTTTTCCAAGGAGGAGACAAAATTTCATAGCCCCACACTGCTCTCTGAAGTTGGCCATCACAAAAAAAAAAAAAAAGTTTAAGTGAAATTTCTTTCATGAAAAAATTCACTGCAACCAGAGAGAACCTTCAGGTGACACCACTGAGTGCACTAACTCAGAGTGAGCTGCTTGTTACTGCCTGTAGGTAAGAAGGTATACTACGATTTTCAGGTTTTGGGGGGGGTACCCCTCATATCATCAGTAAATGAAAACAGGATTAAGAAAACTCAGAAATTAAAAAAGGAAATGGTTTATGGTTCTAAGTTTCTCTATGCTGCTGCCTTACCAGACCATCTTGAATTCATTCAGCAATCAGCAGTCTGTTGTCTGTCCTACTGATCTTCAGTTGGTCAACTCCTGCAGCTAAATGATCCAAGAAAATCTTCCGAAATGAAATTTGACCCATAGCCTTAGAACTTACCACCCTCAACCACTATGTGTGTCATTTACTTAAGGTATCTATCCATCTTTCATCTATCTATTTAACTACATATGTGGTGTCATTGTTATTAGGTACCATCCAGTCAGTTCTGACCCATTGCAACCTTATGCACAATAGAAAGAAAAACTTTCTACACTTTCTACAGGTACACTTTCTGTACCTGCCCCATCCTCATGATTAGTTCTAAGTTTGAGCCCATTGTTGCAATCTGTGTTAGTCTGGGTAGACTGGAGAAACAAATTCATAAACACACATATGGATATAAGGGAAAAGTTTATACACAAGAGGAATGGAACATGGAGAAAGCATCCCAACCCAGTCCAGTCCAATATTAGCCCATATGTACCATACCAGTCTATAAAGTCTCCTTCTGACTCATGAAGCACGAGCAATGACACCAGGATGATCACAGGCCAATGGGTGCAGAGTCTTGTGTATCCAGTGGCAGTAGAAGCATCCCAACTCTGGTAGGTGTCTCCCCATGGCTCCTCATTTCCAGAGCTCAGGGTCCATCAGCAGTGTCCATTGGCGGTAGAAGCATCTCAGCACCAGCAGGAGTCTCTCTGTGCCTTCTCTGGCCCCAGAGGTCTGGTTCCATCAGAGCAAGCCCATGTGGCTTCTCCTCCAGTTCCTCCAGGTTCCAGCACTCAGGATCTATCAGCATGCCACCATCTTGTCTTGTCAGTAGACTACTCCAAAAGACGGAGTCAAGTCTCTCTTCTACAATTGGGAAATACCATGAGACTTCGCACAATTCTCAGAAGAGAGCCATGCCCACACAGAGGTCTCATTAGCTATATCCAGATTGACAGGCTACACTCCACCCCTACACTCCCAGTCATGAAACTGACATCAAATACATGATCGCCACACAGTCTCTGTGTCAATCCATCTCACATAGGGCCTTGCTCTTTTTCATTGGTCCTCCACTTTACCAAACATGATGTCCTTCTCCTTACAGAGACTGAACTCTCCTGAAAATATGTCCTAAGCATGTGATACTAAGTCTCACCGTCCTTGCATCTAAGAAGCACTCTGGCCTTAATTCTTCCAAGACGTTGGTTTGGTCCTTTCAGCAGTCCATGGTACTTTAAATATTCTTCTCCAGCACCACAATTCAAATGTATAGATTCTTCTTAGGTCTTCTTTAATCAATATTTAATTTTCACACGCATATGAGGCAACTAAAAATACCATGGCTTATGTCAGCTGCACCCTAGTCCTCAGAGAAACTTTTCAATACTATAAGGATATCTTTTTGTTTCTTTCTTTTTTTAATCATTTACTGGGGGCTCATACAACTCTTTTTTTTTCCCCAAATGATTTTATTGGGAACTCTTTCAGCTTTGACAACATTCAATACATTATTTGTATCAAGCATATTTGTACACATGTTGCCATCTTCATTTCCAAATATTTTCTACTTGAGCCCTTGGTATAAGCTCCTCTTTCCCCATCCCCTTTTTTTTTTTAATGAATCATTTTATTGGGGGCTCATACAACTCCCATCACAGTCTATTCATACATCAATGGTACGCAGGCCACATTTACACGCTTATGCCATCATCACTCTCCAAACATCCTCCCTCCATCCAGGCCCCCAGTATCAGCTCCCTATATTTCCCTACCTTCTCCCCCTCCCCCCCAAACCCTTAGTAATTTACAAATTGTTATTTTCATACTGTACACTGTCCAATGTGTCCCGATACTCACTTCCCCATTGCCCATGTCCCGAGAGGAGGCTACATGTAGATCCCTGAAATTAGTTCTCCCTTTCAATTCCACCATCCCTCCACCCTCCTGGTATTACTGCTAATATTACTAGTCTTGAGGGGTCATCTATCCTAAATTTCTCATGTTTCCAACTTCACTGTACATTTCCTGGTCTATCTGGATTTATGTGGTAGAATTGTGATCATGATAGTGGGTGGAAGGCAGCATTTGAGAACTAGAGAAAGGTTGCATATTTCATTGCTACTACCCTGTATCTTAAATGGCTCATCTCCTCCTTGCAACCTCTCTGCAAGATGATGTCACTTCACCTATTGATGAGTTTTAGGTCCCCAATCTGTACTCCCTCTCATCAATATTGATATAATTTTAGCTCTTTGATGCGTGACACCGGATCCCTTGACCACCTCGTGATCACACAGGCTGGTGTGCTTCTTCCATGGGGGCTTGTTGCTTCTCTGCTAGATGGCTGCTTCTTTAATTTCAAGCCTCTAAGACACCAGGTGCTATATCTTTTACTATCCAGACACCATCTGCTTTCTTCACCACCTTTGCTTATATGCCCATTTTGTCTTCAACAATTGTGCCAAGAGGGTATTTTCTTCTTTGAGTCAAGATCATGTGACCTTAGCTATCTACCTTTGTCCACATTCTCTTCAGAATCCCTGACAGCTTGCCGTCAATGTACTGTTACAACCATTGTTGGATGTTCTTCGGTAAAGTTTTAGGTGCATGTGATAGCATTGATATTGTTCTATAATTTGATCGATTCTTTTGGGTCACCTTTTATGTTAGACAGGGTTCTCTAGAGAAACAAAACCAGGACACTATCAATTTATATATATTTAGATAGGTAGATATCTAAGTTAAGAAAACAATTAATCTATAAAGCAGCATGAATGGCTAGGTGCAACTCACTTCTGTGAGACAGCTAATACATTTGCAGCCCTTGAAGTCTTGATGGTCACCGGTAGTCCTCTATAGAGCAATTCAGGCTATCGAGCTGCAGGCAGTAAATAGCAAGGTAGTCACCCACAGTCAGCCAGACAACAGGGTGAGAGTTCCCAGTTCAAGAGATGTATATTCCAGTAGGGTGGCAAAGCAGGGCTTGAAGGAACCTCAACTTACAGTGACAGCATCCATGGAATAGGTATCTTACAGGTATTGTACATTGCAAATGGAGGTACAGAACAAGCAAGGCAGTCGGCTGCACACTGGTCCAAAGATTCAAGAGCAAGAGGAGGTTTGCCGAGGCATTTATAGCTCAGTCCTTCAAACAATCTCACATATGGTCAGTGGTCATGTTGGCACAACAGACCTACCTATCACAACTTTCTTTGGAATGGGTACAAATATGGGTCTCTTCTACTCAGTTGACCAAGAAGCTGTGTTCCAAGTTTATTGGTTTACATGAGTAAATGGTTCTAGTGCTTTATCAGCTTACTGAAACACTTCGATAGGCATACCATTAATTCCAGGAGGCTTTCTTTGGCTAGTACTTACCTGATTTGCATCACTATAGTCCACTCCACTCTAAGAAATTAGCTTCTCCTCGGCCACATTTTGAGTGCCTACAAACTCAAGAGGTCCATTCTTGAACTCTTTCACCAATATCCTGCTTTCATTCATTAGGCGCACAGTATTCTGACAATATTTCACAGTGACAACTTAAGATTTTCAGTGGCTCCTTCCTCTGAAGTGGGGAGTTGAGTTCTTCATTGCCTGGAAGCTCTGCTGAAACCTGTTCACTTTGTGTGATTCAACTAGCATTTGAGATACCAGTGACATAGCTTCCAGCATCACAGCAAAACACAAGCCACCACAGTATGACAAACTGGCAGACAAGAGGTGTGGCCTGCATGATATCAAACTTAAGACAATCCTATTATGAACACAAATTTATGATACACATTCTCACACACATATTTTTTTTTTCCTAAAAGGCAAACAAACATTTGCTCGTTTGTATTTTCTGCTAAAGGAGACTTTGTTTTTCATATCACTTTTTGTGAGACATTTTTAATTCTCTGCATCTATAATTCTAAAAAATTAAAGCATTGCTGTTTGATGTAGTCAATCTTATATATGAGATACTGCCAATGAGACAAAATACATAATTTTAATATTCTCAAAAGATCACATCTTAGGCAGGATGTATTTGCAAAATCAGAATCCCACAAAAATGTTCTCATAAGCAAATCCTAGAGCTGGCCCCCCTCTCATATGTTACACAAGAATCATAGTTAATGAAGACCTTCACTAGCCCTTCCTCTTCTCCACATGAATATTGGCATTTTAGACACTGCACCAACTGGCCATCAACTGCACGTGCTGCTCAAAGGGACAGAAACCTCTCCTCGAATGACCTGGCATACACATATACAAAAGGGGACCAAAGGTAATCCCTCAACTCTAATCATTCAATCTCCACGTCTAAAAATTTGCTACTGCTGAAAGTGCAACTTAGAATTTTGAAAAGCACTGCAGCACTATGCATTTAAATTTACACAGCCAACTATAAATGGAGGTTTTCACATGTGTGATTTGTTTGAGTTGAATATGAATAGAGGTCTTGTCCAGCTTTGATAAAGCATATTCTGTTTACATGCATCATATACTAATAGACTTGTACAGAGGCTAACAGAGGACCCACAGCCATCCCTCAGAGTGGCCCTGCAGCTTGTGATTGTACACTTATCTGCTCTAGAGGAAAGAAACGCAAGCATGTTCTTCAGATCTATCAGTCAAATTGGAGCTAAGGGACAGATTGATTGGCTCAATGGTTACTGATTAGTTCCTTTTTAATTCTCTTGTTGCAATAACATCATTTGGCCTTCCCTACCATCACTCCTGAGTCTCAGAGAATCACTTATAAAATGAAGAGGGTTCTTAGGCTTAAACCTGCTTACAAAGCACCAATTGATTTAGCTGAAGGGATATTGAATTGGGAACAAAATAAGAATCTTGTTATGGTAAAGACAAAACCAGCACCAGGAGAAACAAATAGTTTATTTAGAACATGAAAAGAAACACACACCAACTTGAAAGAAGTTAAAAAATGTTTCCTTGGGCTATGTACTTTTCAAGAATAATAAGGGAGCTATATGTGTGCTGAGAAATAAACAGCTCCAAGTGGGCAAGGTTCAGGCACTCTGCTGTGTGTGCTGTGCTCACTTCTGTACCTCCATACTCGAGGGCACATGGTTGACAGGCAAAGAAGAGTATGAAAAAGCTCAGTAGCAATAGATGCATCCTCGTCAGAAGACTGAAAGTCTGAGAAAAGAAGATGAATTGCTTTGCACTATAAAACCTTTTGAACTGTTAGATGTAAATTATTTCAATGTAGTTCATTTTTATACAGAGGAAAAATGCACACAAAATCACTTGAACCATTTTCAAGGATACAAGATTGTGGGGTTTGGTATGTGCACAGTGTTGTGTAATCACTCCCGCTTTGTTGCTGATGTATTGTTATGAAGCACCCTTACCCACCCACAGCCACCGGTGCCCCACAGAAGAAAACATCCCCCAGTCCTAAACCATCCTCACCCTCGTTCCCACAACCAAACCCATCGTGGCGTCAATCCATCTCTTTGAGGGCCTTCCTCTTTTTTGCTGGCCCTCCACTTCCCCAAGCATGATGTCCTTCTCCAGGCCCGAGTTTCTCCTGATGACACGTCCAAATTATGTAAGAGAAAGTCTTGCCATCCATCATCTCCTTCTCCTTCTAAAGCATACCTATCATACCCAAATAAAACCCTAGGTCCACTGATGGCCCTGTCTCCTTGACCCTAGAAACAACAAATTTGATGTTGGTCTCTCTGTATTTACCTACTCTGTTCCACATCAATGTGGACAAGTATGCCATGTGATCTTTTGCACTTGCTTTCTTTTATATTCCACCAAGTATAAAGCTTGAGTTTTAATATTTCTTGGGGAAATTTCATTAAAATCATTCATTACATGTTTTCTAAACCTATTTCAATGTCTAATATCTGTATTTCATGATCCATGCATGATACAAAGATGAAGCATGCAGATAATAATTTATACTTCTGGCAAAAAAAAAAAAAATTCCATTAGTTGTAAACACCCAACCCAGCATCATAGTACTGGTAATTTAGAAAAAACATAATTAAGCCGGACTGAGCCCCGGTAGCATAAGTGGTTGAGTGCGGGACTGCGGCCCACAGGCTTGGCAGTTCAAATCCAGCAGCGGCTCTCAGGAACAGCACTGGGTAGCGCCCACAATCACCAGAGGCAGTGATGCCCCCCAAAAAAACAAAGACAAACAAAACAAACAAAAAAGAAGGTAAGTATTTAGAAATAAATATACTAGGCCAGAAGGCTCCTCATGAGAGTGGGGATCTGGTGGTCAAGGGAGGGGAGAGGGGCCATGTAACCTGAGGTGGGCATGTAAGTCTTGCCAGAATCAAAGGCCTCATCTGCAGAATGGCTGGTGGGTTCAAAGTGCTGTGTTTGCAGTTAACAGCCCAATCAGAGCTGACTAGGTCATCAGGCCCCCTTGTCTCACTTCAAATCTCCAAAACTTCTGCCATGGATTGAATTCCAACTCCTAGGAACCCTACCAGGACTACTCCGATGGGGTCCAAGATTGTAATTCTGTTGTTGATGTTGTTAGGTATCACCTAGTCAGTTTCCAGTCAGCAATCCCATGCACAACACTCTGCAAATGTATTTGACTGTCATGGATCATAACAAACTATGGATAACATTGCAAAGAATTGGAGCTTCAGAACACTTGTGTTCATTCACAATTTGCACATAAGCCAAGAGGCAGTGAATCAGAAGAAAAGGGAATATTGGAAGGTTTAAAAATAGAAAGGCACGTATATCTTTTCTCTCCATTTATTCAATCTGCATCCTGCGCAAGTAATCCAAGAAACTAAACCATATGAAAGAAAACAACAGGGCAAAGACTTGCTAGTTTATTAACAAGTGCCCATTCGCAGGTGACACAATTTTGTTTGCTGAAAGCCAGGAGGATTTGATGCACTGCAGAGATGAAAGTCAGAATGTAGCCATCAGTGTAGATCATAACTCAATGTAAAGAAAATCAAATTCCTCATAACTGGACCAATAAATATCATGCTAAATGTAGAATTTCATTTTACTTGGATTGACAATCAGTGGCCATGGAAGCAGCAGTGAAGAGATCTAAAGAGAAAAGGACTATTTGTATTCCTCAGCCCTGTTCACTGAAGACTTAATCCATGTGTGAACTCTGTAAATAGATTTGGGATGTCTATTGTCATCCATAGAATTCTGCAAATAAACCCTGATACTATCCCCTCCTTTAGATTTGTATTTTATTATTTACAAACTTTGCGCTACACAGCCTGGTGAGCCTCTTCCTTGTGGACTTAGTTGACGCCTCACTTAGGGCATAGTAAAAACCATCTGGCAGATGTGGTTAATTCAATATGTGATACCTCATCATTCAATCTCCCTTTGGACCCATTTTAAAGCTGTTTCAGTTGGCTTTCTTTTACAAAAATGAAGAGAAACACACGTGACTTTAGTTCTTGATTAATCTCCTCAGACCACAGACCTGGGATGTGAACATTCTTGCTAACATGCTGAACACATTCAAATGGATGTTTGCTGATACAGTTAGCTTAAAACTTAACACCCATTTGATCTCCCTTAGGATCCATTTAAATGTGTTCTAGTTTTTAATATATTCTGCTTCCTGATTGAGGTTATTACTTGTTATTATTATGGTTGTTAGCTTTTATTTGTATCTTAATGTTTGTCTGTATATGAAATTCTGGACAAATAAATCTATAGAGAATAACTGGATTAATAATAGTTCCTTGGGGCATGGCAGAGGAAGATTGGGGGGAAAGGGGAGCTAATAAAGATGAGTACAAAACCAACTCCCTTAACATAAGAAAACTTTGTTCTAACAATCGGGCATTTTATGATGCTCACCTTCTCAACACAATCTCTGAAGACAAAATAGATACATAAACAAATGTGGTAAAGAAAGCAGATGGTGCCCAGCTAGCAAAAGATAAAGCACCTGAGGTCTTAAAGGCCTAAAGATAAAAAAAAACAATCCTCTAGCTAAGAAGTAACAAAGTCCACATGGAAGACACACACCAGCCTGTGTGATCATGAGGTGTCAATGGGATCAGGGATCAGACATCTAATACCCAGAATAAAAGCATCTCCAATATGATTTATGGGGCAACAGGGAGTGGAGACCCAATGTCCACCTGTAGACAACTGGACATCCCCTTATAGAGGGGTCACAGAGAAGAAATGAGGCAAACAGGGTATAGCACCTATAGCACTGGTGAAACACACAACTTTCCTCTAGTTCTTTGGTGCTTCCTTCACCCCATATCATGAAGTCAATTCAACCTTACAAATCAGACCAGAGTGTGCACACCACTATAGATAAGAGCCTGTAACACAGGGAATTCAGGATAGATAAATCCCAGAGGGCCAATAAGGAGAGCAGAGATACCAGGAGGAGAAAGGGGAAATCGATCATAAGGGTTGACCCAGAATCCCTCTCCCAGGGGGATCAATAATAGAAAAGTGGGTGAGGGTTGATGGAGGACGATGTAAGTTATGGGAAAAATAATCTATAACTTATCAAGGGTTCATGAGGGCAAGTGGGGGAGGGAGGCGGTAAGAAATGGGGAGGTGATATCAGGGGCTCAAGTTGAAAGAGAATGCTTGAAAATGATGATGGCAGCATATGTGCAAACGTGCGTGACACATTGGAGGAATGTATGGATTGTGATAAGAGATGTTAGAACTCCCAATGAAAGCATTAAGGAAAAAAGGATGAGTATAAAAACCAAGAAAATGTTCTATAACTGATTCTTGAGGTGACTGAACTATCAAATTGTATGATATGTGAATTTTATGCCAACAAAACTGTTGGGGGCAGGAGGGAAGAAATCAAAAAACACATGACACTGGGTGGTCTGCTGCACAGACCTCTTTAGCCTAAGCCAGGGTGTCTTCACCCTGAATGGCAGACAATGAGTAAGTCAAATCCAAAAGAATGAGTATGTTTGATTTATCGTACTGTGAAGAACACTGAGTGTTCCATGCATTGTCAGAAGGATAAATAAATCTATCTTGGGAAAAGTGCAGCCAGAATGCGAGATTGCATCTCATGTACTTTGGACATTTTACCAGAAGAGACCAGTATCTGGAAAAGGACATCCTTCTTGGGAAAGTAGAGGGACAGTGAAAAGGAAAAGAAGTTCCTCAAGGACTTGGAGTGACACAGTGACTACAACAGTGGATGAAATGCAAAAACTGTGCAGGTGGTACAAGACCTAGTGCTTCATTCTGTCGCACAGAGGACCCCAGGGAGTGAAGAAGTGCGACAAGCGAGTGCCTTCCAACAAGGGGCACATTTGGAGAACGGTGAGACTGCCTGCCACAGTAGGGATTCACAGCCTAAGAATGCCCACACGGGGTCACTATGAGTCAGAATCTACTCTGTGACAGTGGGTTAGATTTGATTTGGTTTTAGGAGCCCTGGAAGGAGTCCGGGTGCTACTGCTTAGTAAGTGTTGGGCTGCTAAACACAAGGTGAGCAGTTCAAACCAACCAGCGAGTCTTTGAGAGCATGATGGAATGAAACCATCAAGATTGTCAGTCTGAAAAACACTCTCTAAGGTAGCCATGCATCAGAAATGATCTGAAGGAAGTGGGTTTGGGGTGTGTGAGTGTGTGTGTGTGTGTGTGTGTGTTGCTGTTGTTATTATTGATGCTGTTGTTATATTCCACTGAAACAGCAAAAATAGTAACTTTGGTGAGTGTAATACTTCACAATTTGTGAACCAGAGCACTAAAGTTTTTAGAGGCTTCTGTGGCTAGAACATTCAACTGCTGACAGAAAAGCTAACAGCTTGAACCCACCAGAATTTCTATGAAGGTCGACAGCCTTGGAAATCTCATCAACTATTCTATTAGAACACTGTGCATCAGAATCGACTCCACAACGTTTCACCCAGTGGTTCAAAGTGATACTTACCATTTTAGTCATGACTGATAAAGCAAAACTGGAATGAATTAAATTTGTAAAATGGGATATACTCAAAAGATAGCCCAAACAGAAACAAGTACAGGCCAACACCCTACTAGAAACATATCTCCGTCTTAGAACACAAGAACTGTGCCACACTGCATAGCAAACACATCTGTTAATTAGCAAAGGTAGAAACAATCCTGCTGGGTTCCAAGATGACAGCTGAGCTCACCGTTTTGAATATGTCCTGTTTGCCACAGTTTGGCAATAAGTCAATCTCCAAAATCAAGCTTCTCAAAGAGTTTACTGTGTTAGTCCGGGTATACTAGAGGAACAAATTTCATAGACACGCATATGGATATAAGGAAAGGGTTTACATACAAAAGGAATGGAACACTGAGAAAGCATCCCAACCCAGTCCAGTTCAAAGTCGTAAGTCCGATTTTAGCCCATATGCCTGATACAGTCTATAATGTCTCCTTCCGACTCACGAAGTCACAGGCCAGTGGGTGCAGAATCCTGGCAGGGGTCTCCCCATGGCTCCTCATTTCCAGGGCTCAGGGTCCATCAACAGCATCCAGTGGTGGCAGAAGCAACTCATCGCTGGCAGAAGTCTCCATGTGGCCTCTCCAGCTTCAGAGGTCTGGCTCCATCAGGGCCAAGCTGTGTGGCTTCTCCAGCTCCTCAAACGCTGCCATCTTGTCTTGTCCATGATTAATCGTCTCTGAGGCTAACTCCCAACAACTGGGGAAGATAGCTTCTCATCTTCACAAGGAAAATATTGTGAGATTTTCCAGAAGTCTCAGGAGAAAGCCATGCCCACACGGAAGCCTCATTGGCTACTCAATGGCTATCTCCAGATTAACAGGCTAGACTCCACCCCTACATTTCAATCTAAATTTAACAAAAGCCCATGACTGCCACATTTACCATGCCTCTTCAGAGCCTCCCATTTCAGAGATTTAAGCCATATGTATTTTTTTTCTCTTCTAGTTATCAGTCTGGTCCACCTACATTTTACAAATTCAGAACTATTCTGGTGTTGCTTTGTTGGTCATAACAAAACTGGTTCTACCCAGCTTGTGGAAATCAAAAAGGAAGCCTTTTATCAGAGACAACATTCAAAACATCTAGGAAAGAAAGAAATAGAAATGGAAAACAGAGGAAGTGGGATAAGTAATGCTATTATCATGAGCATGGCAAACTTGGACCTGTAACAAATTGTGTAAGACTTGTTGCATGGGAAACTGACTTGTTCTGTAAAACACCCCCTAGTTCACATAAAAGTTTCATTTGTTTGTTTGATGACACGAGCTGCTATTGTTGTTAGATGCTGTTGAGGGGATCTCTGACACGTGGCAACTGCAGACACGGAGGAATGGCAGGTTGCTGGTACCTAAGTCAGTCCCAGGACTGGTTGCCACTAGGCAACATTGACCAACAGGGTCTTCAATGAATGGTCTTTCAAAAGCAGATTCCAAGGCTTTACTAGCCTATTGCGTTAGTCCAGATAGACTAGAGAAACAATTCATAAACACGCATATGGATATAAGGGAAAGGTTCATATAAAAGAGGAATGGAACATGGAGAAAGCATCCCAACCCAGTCCAGTCCAAGGTCATAAGTCCGGTATTAGCCCATATATCTCATACCAGTCTATACAGTCTTCCAACACATGAGGCATGTGCAGTTACACCAAGATAATCACAGGCCAATGGGTGCAGAGTGTTGTGCATCCAACGGCAGTAGAAGCATCCCAGCACTGCCAGGGGTCTCCCCATGGCTCCTCATTTCTAGGGCTCAGGGTCCATCAGCAGCATCCTTTGGCAATAGAAGTATCTCAGCACTGGCAAGGGTCTCTCTGTGCCTTCTTGGCCCCAGAGGTCTAGTTCACTCACAGCAAGCCCATGTGGCTTCTCCTCGGGCTCCACCAGGTTCCAGCACTCAGGATCTATCAGCCTGCTACCATCTTGTCTTGTCAGTAGACCAACTCTAAAAGATTGAGTCTATAGTCTCTCACCTCCACAGAGGAAATATCACAAGATTTCCCAGAATTCTCAGGAGAAAGCCATGCCCACACAGAGGTCTCATTAGCTATCTCCAGATTGACAGGCTAGACTTCACCCCTACACTCCCAATCATGATATTGACACCAAGTACATGACTGCCACACCCATGTTCATCTGGAAGCTCCACAAAAGCCTTTACAGCATCAAAGCAACATGCAAGCCACTTACAGATGAATTGCCACTATGTGTGTTTCATTGGCTGAAACTCCAGCTCAGGTCTCTTGCTTGTATGGAAGAAGAGAATTTTATCAATGCACAATCATTAACCTCTCCTAAGTGGCATAGAATTGCAATTAAAAACATAAATAATGGAAAGTTGTCATAATTCTTGAGCTGTCATTCTTTTCCTCAGCAGAACTCCACGCTTGTATATCATATTGTACATATAATTGTCTCACAATATTTTTACTTAATGATATAAATATACCCATGCTTGGAATCTCAAAAAATTAATATCTAATTATAGCAAAATATCTATTTACCTAACCATGTTTGTATGCTTCCAAGTCGAGGAAATGAAATGAAGAAGTGAAAAAAGGTTCAACAAGAAATGCACTTGTAAAAAAAAAAGAAGAAGAAGAAGAAGAAATGCACTTGTGCACAAAAGATCTCTTTTCTCTACCTTTGGTGTCATTTCCTGGAGCAACATGTTCCAGTGTGTAACTGTCTAAAATAATCATGCAGTTGCACATTTTTTTAATTTAAAATCATTTATCGTTAAATCATTCCCTTTCTCCACTTTAGACCTAAAAATGTACTCTTACTGCTGATCTAACAAGATTTATATCACATGTTTCCTGCTCTGGCAGCAACTCAACACTTCATCATACTAGAGAACATTCCTTGTAGCTCATTTATCTGAGAACAATGTTATAACCGCTATTTCATGTTTATCAAGAAGAACTTTTGGGCTGTGCCCTGGTGGTGTAGTGATTGTGCACGGGACTGCGGCCCACTGGGACAGAGGTTCAATTCCAGCAGTGGGCCTGGGTCTCCTACTCCCACCGCCGGAGAGCAGCGATGCCCCCCCCCAAAAAAAGAAGAAGAAGAAGAAGAGCTTTTATAATCATTCCTGATATTCCGTATGCCAAAAAAAAAAAAGATTTACTGCCATGGACTTGATAACTCACAGCAACCCTGTGAGCCAGGGCAGAACTGCCTCTGTGAGCCTCCAAGACTGTGACAGCTTACAGGAACAAAAAACCTGGCCTTTCTTCCTTCGCACTGCTGGTGGTCTTGAACTGCCAGCCTTGCCTTTATGACTATTATGGCACCAAGGCCCACTATAATATTAGTTCTATTGTGATTAGACAGATGTCTAGATATGTACACAATCTGTGAGAAAAATGTATAGACAATATGAGAAAAATACTCTAATAAGATTAAATTACACTCATACTTTTGTAGGTCTAAACAATTATTTTTATTAGTCCCTCAGGTAAGGGATTTTACCATTTGGGGTCAAACTATAGGCACCAGTGCTTTTAAAATGCACCTTTGGGAGCCCTGGTGGCACAGTGGTTGTGTGCAGGACTGCGGCCCACAGGGTTGACGATTCAAATCCAGCAGCAGCTCTCCAGGAACAAGGCTGGGCTTCCTACTCCCACCAGGACAGTGATGTGAGAGAGAGAAAATGCACCTTTGGTTGGTTTGATTTTCAGGGGGTTAAAAATACATCTATAAAAATTATATATATACAAATATATACATACAAACACACATTGGGTTTAGCTAACATTTAGCACTCTGAAAAACGGGGACTCAATGTACTTCCTATTTTTTTTCTGTAAGCCTAACATTGTTCTAAAAAACCAAAGACTATTAATGAAAGTTTGGCACAATGAATTTGAGCATCTTTTGCCGAGAATTCAAAAATGAGTGAAATGATTCTTTTTCCTGAAAAATCTCCCTTGCCATACTGTCACACTATGTTCGTGCTGTTGCAAACACATGTCAAAGTTCCATTCTGATCTGTAATGTCATAGTGGACAATAACAAGAACAATGGCCTAGAAGACCCTGCTCGTATCATGTCAAACATGATTTCAGATTAAATATGATTCTGAATCACAATGAGCTGAGTTTTCATTCAGGAAACAGGAGCTTTATTTTGTTGGCACACGACATACTACTAGCATCCATTCTGAAGTGTCCTTTTTTTCTATTTACTTTTACTTTAAATCCTAGTGGCTAATATTTATTTTGCTGTTCTAAAAACATTCAATTTTGCAAAATGCATAGGTCTTTGCAACCATCATTGCAGTGTTCAAGTAAAAAAATTCTGACTTAATTTCCTGTCATCCACAGTATATTAGAGAAGCTCAGGGAAATCACCCAGGCCTGCAGGGATCTGTCAAGTCCCACGGAAGTAGCAGGAAGAGGGCATCTATCTGCAGGATGCTCCAGTATTTAAAGAGAAGGCACCATCCCTTGGCAAGAGAACCTGAGGCAAGGCTGGGTGCTGTGGGAAAGGGTGTATAGACTGAGATAGGTAGGACCATGAGAGCCATGCAAGTACAAGCAAGAATCACAGTCAGCCCTGGAGAGCAGGCTGGATAATGGAATTGGACATTGAAATCTACAAGTGTCTGCAATGCAGAAAAAAATGCTCAGGAAGCTATGAAAATTCTATCAGCAAGGATTCAATCAAGGAGGGCAGTATTGCGAAAACAAAGATGAGAGCATCGTGGAGCTGAATCTAGAAAGGAAGGATATTTGGGTGTGGGGGCTGGCTAGCCATAGGACAACGTGATTTGTCACACAGTGCCAAGGATGACATAGATCAGGGTAGAGATGGTGGAATTTACAGAGGGAAAGTATATAGAAAGATTCCTCTCAACAAATCTTCACTGAGCAGCTAATATGTACAGTGCTGAGTGAGTGGCAGTTGACTTGATTCTTGATGGTAAGGAAAGGAGAATGTCCATTTTTCAGGTCAACCACTAGTAGCCATTCATGAGATTCAATGGAAACCTGGCATTTGTAATAAAAAATGTTAAATTCATCTAATCCAAGCCCTTCATTTGACACAAAAAGAAGTGTGAGATCTTGAAAACTTGATTCTGAATAATAAAAAGCTGCAGAGGACACTCAAATCAGCAGAGTTGAGCAGGAATTTACAACAAGCACAACTAAACATAAGACCTGAAACCAAAATTGGCTAGTGACATTGCAAATATTGCACACCTCAGGGACCAGGAAGGCTCTTTTGTGACCTTCTTCACACTGATTATAAAACCTTGGTGGCACAGGAGAATTAGCATTGGACTGCTACCCTAACTCTTGGAGGGTTGAATTCTCTATCCCACTCTATAGGAAAAAGCAAGGCTGTCACCTTCTATACTCTTTGCAGCCTTGGAAACCTTACTGAGCAGTTCTCTGTCTTACAGAAGTAGAACTAGGAGTCAAACGGACTCTGAGGCAACAGCAGAGCAGACAAGCTCTATAGAAAACAGGTCAAAATGCCTCTAGATGGAGAGGAGAGCAGGCCAAAGAAATACCATGCAACTCACATGTGCAGTTTTAAATTTTTTTCTAGTCACATCCAAGATGAATTAACAAAAAAGAAACAAAGTCCAACGTTATACATTATCTGAGACCAAATACGAGGATGTGGAAACATATAGAGACCCTTAGGAGACCCCGATAACACAAACAGGCAATTGGTTAGATGTGAAATCAAAAAGTTAGAGATAAAAAAAAAAAAAGTTAGAGCTCCTCATCCACCCAAAAGCAATTCTGAAAACAGGTCTGGCAATCTACTTCTAAAACCATCCTTCATTCAAAAAAACCTATGGAGCAGTTTGATTCTGATGGGGGCTCTGATGAGTCAGAAACAACTTCTTAGATTGCAACCAGTGTATATAAAATATGATTTCATTTAAATAGTTAGTGAAATCATTCAACATGTCCTTATACCAAAGACATGTAAGTTCTTATACCTAGACATTGATCTGGACCTTATCCAAATGTAGAATCATGCTTTCCAATATTACATAATTACTAATTAGATGTTTTATTTTTCATACTAGATCTTTGACATTCAGTATGTCAATTTTACTTAAAGTGCATCTCAACTTGGACTGACCACACTTAAACTATAGTCAGTGATGACCACTATAAAAGGCAACACTGGATTCTTCAACTTCCTATCTGCTTGTCTACTTGTGGTCTGATTCTATTGTACCAAAAGCCCTCCTCTCTTCAAATAAGCGCAGTGCTTGAAAGTGAGGCCTTATCTGCCAGTGCAGGGGTACATGACTCCAGGCCTCTGACCAGGTGTCCTTCCCAGCCCTGGTCACAGAATCCTGGAGCCCGTGTTGCTCATGGCCAGGAACTGAGAGAAAGCTTGGTCCCCAGTCAAGAAAGTGGTGTTCTGAGCCTGAGGGGACTGGAATCCTGAGAGATTCAAGTATTGCCATCCAAACTACAAACAGTGTTTTCTCAGACTTACTCACACTCTTCTATTCTTCACAACACAGTATCTGGTTCAATAAATATTTATTCAATATATGAAAAATAATGTTCTTCAGATATAGTTATTTCATATAAGTACCATGCACTAACCAATTGCACCACTGGAGTGTCTTATGCGAAGTTATTTTGCAAAGAGAAAAAATAGAAGGTTATAGCAATTCTTTTTGGACCCAACTGATTCTTTTTACCAGGATGAAACTGGCTTTTGGCATTGGTTAACAACGTCACATCTGATTCATGGGGACTCTGCGTGCAGAGTAGAAATGCTTCCCAGGATTTTCCAGGCTGGGACCTTTCAGCAGCAGATTACCAAACCTTCTCCTGAGGTACATTTAATGGGGTTTGAACTCACACCTATAAGCTGCTAGTTGAGTGGTTAACCTTATTGTGTTAGTCTGGGTAGACTAGAGAAACAAATCCATAGACACTCACATGTTTACAAGGACGAGGTTTATACACAAGAGCAATTCAATAATGAGAAAACATCCCAGCTCAGTCCAATCCAGTGCTATAAATTCAGTATTACCCCATATGTCCAATACCAATCTAAAAGTCCTCTTCAGACTCATGAAGCACATGCAATAACACCAGGCCAGTGGGTATAGTCTTGTGTATCCAGTGGCAATAGAAGCATCTCAGCACTGCCAGGGGTCTCTCTGTGGCTCCTCCAGTTTCCAGGACTCAGGGTCTATTAACATGCTGTCATGTGTCTTGTCAGCTGCAACGTCTCCCAAGGAGTGAACTAAGAGATAGTGTCTCCTGCCTCCAAGGAATGACCACATCTCCCAGAATTCTCAGGGGAAGACTGTGCCCATACAGAAGTTGAATTGGCTAGCTACAGATTGACAGGCTAGACTCCACCCCGACCTATACTCTTAATTCTCAAATTGACACCAGATTAGGTGCCTGCCACACTTGTATTTCACCAAACCAAAGAGATTATGAGGAAGAGTCATACCTGCTCTGTGATTACAAAATGTCAGATGCGTGGAGGACTGAGAAGATGAGGAAGCTCTCTCCCATGCTGCCTTCCACTGCTAAGGCCTCCGAAAGTGAAGGGTTGCCAGGGCAGAGGCTGCCCCTCTGTCATCTGCAGAGGGGCAGTGCCTTGCTGGCCGACATTGTAAAAAAAAAAAACTGTCAGATGTTGTCATTCTTGATAGCCTTCACCATCTTGTCTTTACCTTGTTCTCTATACTTTCTCCCCCTTATTCTACATTCCTTAATTTGCCTTTTATCTTTAGTGAACAGCAGTTCTTTGTAAAAGGTTGGAAATGAACGAAAAAATGACTGTATAAGGTTGTTTTGTGACTCCCAATTTCTCTGAGGGCAGCATGCCTATTCATTGCAACAAATATTTATTGAGTACCTACTATGTAGTAGCCACTGTCTCATTTGCCGGAGGTACTAAAAGGAAGAAGGCAGGATTGTGACTCGCTGGTCTGCACCACCTCCCAATGCAGGCATTTTTCTCCAACATAGCATTCTACTGGACTATCTCAAGGATGTTTAGATCACATCTGCATGGATCTGGGCCCTATCCAAGTATGAACGCATGCTTTTCAAAGAAGAACAGATAAGAAGAGCAAGATATATTTCATTAAAACCTATGGTAGTGGCCACGCACTGCCCTCGTCTTTTTTCTTTTCGTTTTTACATAACTTCTCTTTTCTAATCCTCTCAAAAAATTTCCTCTCTTCACTCTCTTCCTCAACTCCTCTTGCTCCCAGTTCAGAGACAATGAGACATAAACAAAACCAGCTGTTGTTTTTAATAAAAAAACACATAGTTGACCTAACTCTTATCCACCTTTTTCATGATCTTGAACACACATGGAAACACAAAGCCAAAGACAGTAACTTTAGACCATGAGGGGAAAGGATAACATGCTGAGGATACTGATGTCAAATAAACAGATTCTGGGATCTCCATATCACAGAGTTTCTGAACCAATGCTGCCTTGTTTTTGAGCATAGGAAGTTCATTATATATAACTGTTGTTGGCCCAACATATTAACTGATATTGGTGTGTGTTAGATTCAAAAATTTACACAGCATGTCTAAGGCCCGTGCACAAGTTTGAACTCTGACTTCAAGACCAGCACCTAGGTCTCACGCTGTCCCACACTCCCTTCTACAGCGTCTTCCATCGGCATTGTCACTTGTTGGGTCATATTTCTTGGCTTAACCTGGACCATAAAATGTATCAAAGATGTTGAGGCAAGTACTGTAAAGTTCAGGGTTAGTTTGATCAAGACTTTGACCTGAGAATCACAAGCACCATGTTTTGTGGACCACTGTGTCTGGAGCAGGCTTTTGCATCTACCTGGATTGGTGTGCCTTCTCCTCTTCTACTTTACTTGTGATTGGCTCACACCATATTCTGAGTTCTGACCTCTGTGTCTGTCCTTGGATCAATGTGAAATCCTACAATAATAACTAACTACTGTGGTCCTGTGGATGATGAAGAGATACAAGTAAAGAAGTTACCATAAAGCAAGACAAAGGGGTGGGAGGGGCACAGACACCAAAGGAGAGGCCACTTCTTAATAGTACAAAGTAATCGGACAAAAGTAGATACTTCCCCCACCCTAACCCCCCCCCACACACACACACACACCCCACCCCCTGCTATCAGGATCAGACTGTCTCGGTTCTCCTGGCCTGTGGCTAATGTTTCATGGGAGCACAAAGAAGGAACTGTACTCTTTGAGCAGAGACACCCTGCTCTGTCTCCGTCCCACCTGGACTACAGCAGTCTTACACTGCTAAGTGATTAGGAAGCCCTGAATATAGTTTAAGTCAACACAGGTCAGGTCCTGAGGCACCAACTTAGAAAGTCTTCTGCAAGCTCTTTTTATTCCACTGTCCTTGGACTACTGAACTCCTTCCCACAAGCCACCAGAAAGTGCATGGCAATCCCGGCTGTGAGAAAAGAAAACTTTATAGTACTATCTCTTTATGTGCTCAGTCACAAATGAAACAGCATGTCCACAGTCTCTCAAATGTTCACACTTCTCCAAACACAGGTTCCCTTGAAGCACACACCCCCAATGGACAATTTTTCAATGCACAATTGCCACCATAGTCCGAAGAACCTGAGCCACTCAAGAAAACATATCCTGCAGTGAATAATAACATACTTTTGATTTTATGACTCATTCTTCATGTAGAATAAATGGTATTTAGCAGCTTCCATTCTTCAGTTCTTGCATCAGAAAAGTCACATGAGCTATAGTGCTCACCTGCATTTACCTGAGGGGTCTCTTTGGCTTAAGCAGCCCAGTCTATCATTAGAAAGTTCCAGATCTGAAGGGCAATGAAGTCTCATGTCCCTTTCCTTCTCTGGCAGTCTTTCCATCAGCCCTCCTCAATAGCCTGAAGAACAGCGGTTTTTCAACCTGTAGGTCTCAATCCCTTTGGGACTCGAACAAACCTTTCACAGAGGTCACTTGATTCATGACAGTAGCAAAATTAAAGTTATGAGGTAGCAATGCAAATAATTTTATGTTGGGGGGGTCACCACAACATGAGGAACAGTACCAAAGGGTCATTTTAGGAAGGCTGATAACCACTGCTCAAGAATATCCTGGTTAGCCTCCAACTTTTGACCCCACACCCACCCCTGTGCTAGCCTGCATGAGGTGTCCTCCTTCCCTCTCCCCTCCATTCTTCAAATTCTACCCATGTCTATTTTAGGACCCACCAGTCATGGCTCCCATGAGAGTTCCTAAAACATAGTTGGACAAGCCAGGAAAACACTCACTCAAAAATCTTCACCTTAAAAAAAAAAATCTTCACCTAAAGTCCGACTCACTTTTCACTAGACAATGAGCAATGCAGGCCAAGAGTCACTTTGCATCACAGAGTGTCTTACATTACATGAGCATTTAACAGGTGTGGCAGTCATGTGCTTATGTTAATTTCATGATTAAGATGTAGGGGTGGAGTCTAGCCTGTTAATCTGGAGATAGCCATTGACTAGCCAATAAGGCTTTCATGTGGGCATGGCTTTCTCCTGAGACTTCTGAGAAATCTCACGATATTTCCCTCAAGGAGATGAGAAGCTGTATCCCCAGTTGTTGGGAGTTAGTCTCAGAGACGATGAATCACGGACAAGATAAGATGGCAGTGCCCAAGGAGCTGCAGGAGCCGGAGGAGAAGCCACATGGCCCTGTCCTGATGGAACCTGACCTCTGAAGCTGGAGAAGCCACATAGAGACCCCTGCCAGCGCTGAGATGCTTCTACTACCACTGGATGCTGTTGATGGACCCTGAGCCCTGGAAATGAGGAGCCATGAGGGGACCTCTGCCAGCACTGGGACTCTGTACCCACTGGCCTGTGACTTCGTGAGTCAAAGGAGACATTATAGACTGGTATCACGCATATGGGCTAATATCGGACTTATGACTTTGAACTGGACTGGGTTGGGATGCTTTCTGAATGTCCCATTCCTCTTGTATATAAACTTTACCCTGATATCCATATGCGTGTCTATGAGTTTGTTTCTCTAGTTTACCTGGACTAACACAGCAGGTAATTAGCCAAAATGCCTTAGACTGGAGGTGGCATGATTTATCATTTCCAAACCAAGGTCCCAAGAATTTTCCAAGACTTCCTCTCATTCTAGGACACCAGAAATACACTCTACTCTCCTCATTCTAGAATTCAATCCACATTCACTGTGCACTCAACTTCTTACAGCATGTAGTGTACTGCTACGGGGATCTGACCATTTCTAAGGGAGAACTCAGTTTTCTCATAACATGCTGGAATGCAAAACTGAAACTAATTCTATTTTTTGGTTCATAACTTACTCAACATTTCCTCTTTGAAACCATTTTCTCTATTTGATATTCAATTGTTTAACAAAAACTCAATTACAACAATAGGCAGATACAGCACTACAATTATGTTGGAGCAGATTAAGTGCAATTAGGGGCTCAAAACCACCTTGCTCTGGGAAACCTGGGTACAGAGACTATTTCTGCCCCAAGCCAGGAGGGAGTTCCTTCTCCTCCCTGTCTCTAGCTGCGCCTGTATTGGATGCCAGTAGACCTCACAGCAGGGATTCTGTAGCTTTAAGAAAAAGGAAACATTTGCACTGAACCATGACGGTTTCTTTGCAATCTGGTATGTGTCATTGGTGGGAGAACATTCTAGGTGGTAAACTCAGAGGTTATTCAAAGATCACCCCGTGAAAGACAAATTGGAATCAGATTACAAAGAGCCTTGAGAGAAACACCAAACCAAAGAGCCTACATTTTATTTAAGGGGGACTGTGCTAACTGAAGTTGTCCTTAGACATGGCAAGAGGTGGCAATGAGAGCCTCCCCCCCCCCAAAAAAAAAAAATGCATGCATCCTGGCTTTGGCCAGGAGTGATGGTGTGATGGTGTGATGGTGTTAACATGTGCGTGTTCTCAGAGGGGAAACAACTTCCTCCCACCCAGAAGCTGAGCAAGGTAAAGTTTCCTCTCTCTGGTAGGCTTCCCTTCCTTCAGGGCAGTGGGCAAACCCTGCTGAGGTGACAAGGAACAGACAGCAAGAAATGGATATGAGAAGTGGAAACCTAAGAGTTTAGCCTGAAGACAATCAGTAGAGTAAAAAGGACTCTCACACCCTAACCAGTCCCTGGCCAGCTGTGCTATGGACTCAAGGAAACATTACATGACAGGTACCTAGCTCTACAAATGGCTAACAAGAGCTTAAAGGATGTATATGAGACATACAGTGTGCCAGCTCCCTCTAGATCAGTGTTTCCACAAATGGCCAATACTGCTCAAGCGAGTTATAATGGTCTTGGTGGACTACAAAAGCCAATACTCACACTTTAACCTAGATGAATAGGAGCCCTGGAGTGTAGTAGATACACAACAGGTTGCTAACGGCAGGGTTCACAGTTCTAAACCACTAGCCACTGGAGAGGAGAAAGACAAGGCTTTCAACTCCCATAAAGAGCTATAGTCTCAGAAACCCATGGGGCACTTCTAGCCTGTCCTATAAACTTAACAAAGTACAAACCTCTTCTTTCTCCTGAGAAGCAACAGGAGGTTTTAAGATGCCAACCTTGCAGATAGCAGCCTAACTCATAATAATTATGCTACCAGCACATCCAACTTATAGCACAGATGTTCTCAGTTGTGAACCGCAAGCTGCTATAAACAAGAAAACCAAACCAGTTGGCACTGATTCATAATGAATCCCATTGTACGTCAGAGTGGAATGGTGTGCTCCTTGTGGTGCTCAAGACTGTTTGTAGAAGGAGATCGCCAGGCCTCTCTACTAAACTGACTCTGGTTGAACTCAAACCACCACTTCTTTGTTTAGCAGTCAAATGAATTAACTATTTTTACCACTCAGGGACTTCTCTGACAACTGTAAGTCCTGGGGAGAAAACTGCCTGTCGAGTTCAAGTACCTCTGTACATGGGAAAATAAAATATTCAATAATTTTATAAACAATATTTGCCACAAATGGCTTCTCTACTCTCTCTCTGAATACCCTTTTCTCCTTGTGTCCCTTTACCAAGTAGAACATAGGGGTAATAAGAGACATAGAGGAAATACTTACAAGGAAATACTAACTAAACAATGGAAAACTCCTGCATCAGTGGAACCTTCCGGGAGACAGAACAGAGAACTATGCTGTCACACTTGGGGACTTTAGTCATCAGGTCAATTCCAACTGATAAAGACCCTATGAATCAGAACAGAACTGCCCCTGGGGGTTACCAAGACTGCAAATCTTTATAAGAGCAAACAGCTTCACCTTTCTCTAATAGAGCAGCTTGAAGTTTTGAACTACTGGCCTTACAGGTAGCACATGTAACCCAAGACAGAACATCCAGACTGACCTCAAAGACAACCAGTGCCAGAGCAGTCAGAGCTCAGTTTGACCACATTGTGCTGGTTATAAGTTCACTGTCTACACCAGACAATCGCTGTAGTCTCACAGCCAGAAGGTCCTTGATCCTGGACATAGGTACCCTCAGTTCCTCGCTCAGACATCATTTACTCCAGCCAACTCCCCACCACCCTGGGCTGAGACAGGTGCCTCCACTCGCTGCTCCACTGCCCTGCTGCCCTCTACACACCACTCACTCCCTTGATCAAATAACCCTTTAATGGTTCTGCTTCCCACCTTAAACTGCAAGCTCCTCAAGGCCATGGACTACCTCATTTTCTGCAGGCTCTGTGTTCAAAGCGAGGTCTTTTCGTTTATTCTAAGTGTGACTTTGGACAACAGAGCTTCTCTTTGTTTCACTTTGCTACTACTCTAAAAATTACATCAAACATTCACAGCAAGTACTCAAGAATGGTGCCAGGTAAATGATGAATGCTTATTAGCTATCATTTCTTCTATCCCCAGTGAAATCAATGAGAGACTATAAATATTAGTTGGCACACTTCTTCAGGCAACTAAGTAACTGGTTTTCCTCTATTACACTGTACCTAGCTTGCATACTTGCCATAGGACATTCAGAAAGCATGCTCCAATCCTGGATCTAGATAAAGTGATGAAAGAAAGTAGAGACTCTCATTACCAATGAACCAAAGTCACATCTCTTAGCACACCATATGGAGGAAAAGTCATTTTTGTGAATGTCTTAAAAGATAAAACTTTCTTGCACAAAGCTACAAAAATGATTATATGTAGTAAGTGTTACTGCAGATATTGATATCCTTGGCAATATCATTAAAGCTGACTATCTGTTTCATTTCTGAATCTTCATAATAATTAAGGCCAACAAGACAGTTTTACAGCTAGATAAACAGTGAAGACTACCTGCATTGGGATAGTGGTGAGCATAGCTGCCTTCCAGAGGTGAAGACATTTGTTGGAGGTCCAATAGCTGGGTCAGAAAGTTGTGCAGGCTCTGTCTTTCAGTCCTACACCCAGAGGTATGTTAACAGTTGGTTCCATTTTATTTCATCTAATTAAGAAAGGTTATTCATGTGCATCTGCCATGCAGAAACAAAGGCAGGAAGACACTGGTCGCTGATGTGATTACCTCAAGGGACTTTTCTCCTCTTAAAGGAACCTTCCATTTAGTCACTGGATCTGGAGCTACTAGGAGTCCATTATAGAGAGGGCCTCCCTCACCCACTTTTATTCCTGGCCATCAAGTCAAGTCTTATGCATAATGAATACAGAGTAGAGCAGAGCTGTCCCTTGTGAGTTCTGAGATGGCAATCATTTCTAAAAGCAGAAAGTCTCTAGTGCAGGGGTCCTCAAACTTTTACAATAGGGATCCAGTTCACTGTCCCTCAGACCATTGGAGGGCCGGACTATAGTTTTTAAAAAAAACTGAACAAATTCACTTCGGGTCCGGGATAAGTCGGCTGCTAAGAAAGACAGCGGCAGTGGCAAAAACATGCGGTGGGCCGGATAAAAGTTCACAGCGGGCCCCACGTAGCCTGAGGGCCATAGTTGGAGGACCCCTGCTCTAGTGGGTTCAAACGGTTGACCTTCCACTTATTGATCCAATGTGTAACCCACTCTGCCACCAGTGCCCCTTCCCAAAGCACCAGCTCCCTGCCATGGAGCTGATGCCGACTCACAAGGACCCAGTGAACAGGGTTGAACTCCCCTGTGGATTATTTGCCAAGACTGCAAACTTTTTTCTTTCGGAAATTTTATTAACATTTCATGCACATATCATACCATTCAATAACTCAATCATATCAAGAAGAGCGGTATAATTATCACCATCACCAACTCTTTATGAGAGTAGAAAGCACTGTCCTCGTGAGGAGTGGCTGGTGGTTTCAAATTGATGACCTAGCAGTTAGAAGTTCCACATGGAACCAATGGGCCCCCAGGGGTCCCCCTAATGCCCCTTTGGTCTCGTTCCTGTATTGTGATATCCCCACCTAGGAAGCTGGAGCTGGGGAGGCCCTTTCTTGTCCAAGTGCACTGGAAGTATCTGAGATTTCAATTTCATCCTGTGAATCTACAGGAAAGCTACATACCTCAGTCATCTCTATTTTTTCCCTTTTGTCTTTTCTTTCTCTTTAACTTTCTACTGTGAACTGGGTGAAGGTTTACAGGATCAATCAGTTTTCCATATTTGTTGCTCATCATTTATTACAACGCACACACTATAGTATCACTTACCTTACTCACTCCCTTTGTGTCCTACCCCTTCCTGCCTTCAAAACTGTGCTTGGGATCTCAAATGGTTGATTATTCTGAGGTATGCACACATCCCTAGTGTTTCAGTTCCCCATATTCAACAGCCATCAAGTCAATTCTGACTCATTCTGACCCTATGAGACAGAATAGAAACACTCCCTAGGGTTCTCAGGTTTCCAAGACTGTAAATCTTTGTGAGAACAGAAAGCCTCCTCTTTCACCAGCGGATCAGCTTGCCGTTGGCACCCAACTCATAGCCCACCATGATGCCTTGGTTACCCTTATAGACCTGTCTGTCTACTGCTTGGTTAACATTTGTGCCATGAAATGAGTTCATTTCCAGATCCAAAATGGGACTGAAGGCTACAGTCTCAAGTGTTCCACCAGTCTCTATCTATTAAGTCTGGGGTTGGTTGTTATTTTAAGATTTTAGCCTTTGCGTAGTGGTTGAGTGCTGCCCACTGGTTTGGCGGTTCAAATTCAGCAGCAGCTCTCCAGGAACAAGGCTGGCCCTGCCATTCCCACCAGAGGGCAGTGATGCAAAAAAAAAAAAAAGATTTGGGCCTTTGATCCATGTTCTCCCATGGAGTCTCTATTTTGAGCACCAGACAGAAATTGGCCACAAACCCTTTGTGTGGTGTGGGAATCATGGTCTCTCCTCTTGAAAGCTGGCATTTTCTCATTGATGCAACAAGGAAGATAAACTAGATTATCTGTTCTGTCATTCTCCATCTCTGAGGGCAGATTCTCATTCCCTGAATCTATAGCAAAAAGAAAGACACCGAAGAAGTAAGCGGTTCAAATCCAACACACAATGAGACTAAATTGTCGGGATCAAAGCACAGTTCTGTGGGTCAGGTATTATGAATACTGGGTTTTTGATCCTGTCACTGCCCAGCTATGCGGCACATTCATGGCTTCGTGCCTCAGAAGCTTTAATTCAACAATCCATAAGGGCTTTTGGCCATCCCAAGTCACCACATTCTTAAAAAGATTTTGATATGGGGATTAAGTGATCAAACTAGAGTGCACTGGGATTTGTTAATAAAAGATATCACCGGGCTGAGCACCGGTGGCGTAGTGGTTGTGTGCGGCCCACTGGGACCGAGGTTCAATTCCAGCAGTGGGGCTGGGCCTCCTACTCCCACCACTGGAGAGCAGTGATGCCCAAAAAAATAAATAAATAAATAAATAAATAAATAAATAAATAAATAAATAAATAAATTGGGGGCAAGTCAAATTATAAAGATCTTTAAAAAAAAAAAAAAAAGATATCACCTTACACATGCTCTCCAAAGTTTCCAAAACCTCCCTGACATTGCCTTGTAGGCACCATCTTCATTCAGTCATTGTTGATTCACCTCCCTCCCCCAAGTTTGCGGTTTTGGTTTCATCCTTTGTTCCCCTTCCAGGTGTACTGATATTGGTGGCAGCGTTTCTGATGCCTCACAGATCCTTCCCCGGCCTGCTTCTCCAATTGCCTCTCTATAACGCTCCCTTCTTTGGAGCTAGCTCTTCTTCACCATCCGCCACTTTACCTTCTGCTTTGAAGTCCATTTATAAGCATGTGCGAGCTCAACTCTCAACTGAAGGGCAACCTTTCCCTGATTCACCCACACCCTCAGCTTTCATCACTGTTTAATGCCAGGCATCAGGTCTCCCTCTAGTGGGAGTCCATTGGGGTAATTCTCTGGGGCCTTTCTAACATCTCTGGAACTAAGCCCTGGGCCTGCAACAGGCAAACATGGAGATCTGTGGATAGAATTATTATTATTACTATTACTATTAAATTCACTGGGGAAAAGTCGGGGGAAGAATGAGGACAACAACGAACTTTGAGTAGCCCTTCTGCGAGCAGAAATGAAGATGTAAGTAGCCGCTCCCCCCCCCCCCCGACGTCCGAAGTAATCAATCCCAGCTTGCACAAGCAACAGAAAAGCTGGGAACTAGGAACGGTGCAGATAAAGAGAAACCCAGCGTTCCAGCGCTCAGCAAGACCTGCAGGAAACTTCCCCCACCGCTACCTGCACAGACCGCACAACGGCGGACACAGACCCGCTGCGCATCCACCCAGCCGGGAGGTTGTGGTCATCGGGGCGCCAGTGGAGGGTGTGCAAACTTGGAGGCCCGAGTACAGGCACTCCCTAGCCGTCCTCGGTCCGATCTGACCTTCCCTGCCTCTGCCTCCCTCTCCGCTTGGTCCACGCTTTTCGCAGGCCAGCGCGGATCTCAAGCCTTGGGCTCTGGGGCCTGCGGGCGGAGCCTTTCAACAAAGAGAGGACCCTCGGCCCGCGAAGTAGCCGAGCGGACCTCGCGTGGCAGAATCGAGAGGCGCTGAGCTAGGGTGGGCGAGAGGCAGTGAGGCGGGACCGTGGTTCTGAGAGTGGCCACGGCTCTGCAGGTATGAATGCAATCCCAAGAGGACACCTGGGGGCCTGCACGGTGACCGCGAGTCCCCGCCACGGTCCCCGCCATGCAGTGACCCCAGCCGGGCACTCGGCGGGGCTCGGCCAGGCAGGGCAGCCAGCCCGAGGCCGGAGCCGCCGGCGCGCGCCCCTCCAGGCCAGGCCCCTTGCTGATGCCCACACAAAGGGCGCGCCCTCCGTCATCCTACCTGGTCCCCGTGCGGCCGGCGCTCGCTCGCTTGTCCTGGGCGCGGAAGCGGACCCTCCCCGCTGCAGACGACTCCGGGAGCTCCCGCGGAAGCAGCTCGGCCGCAGCGACAGCGCAGCCTCCGACAGACGGCTCAGCCGGGCGCCGGCGGCCCGGAGCCGATGGCGCGGCCGCTGTCCTGCTCCGCGCGCTCCACGCAGCCCGCTCCGGACGCTCTCGGCGGCTTTTTATTTCATCCCCGCCCTCCGTGCGGCAGTCCGTGAAGCCCGCGCGGCCGGGGACTGGGGGATGGGGGAGGCCCAGCGGCGAGGGGAGCGGGCGCTAATCGCCGCACAAAGACGCTGGAACGTGGGCGGCTCGCCCGGCTCTTTCCCGGGAAGGGCGCGCGCGAACCCCCGCCCCGGGCGCACAGCGCCCTCTGCTGTCGGGAGCTGGGCCTGCTTCGTTCCTGCCTTCCTGCTTTGGGGCAGGGCTGCTGATCACCCGTGCCTGGTTCCAAAAAAAAAAAAAAGCTGAGAAATTAACGGCAAAGACGTCGCGATGAGGGAAATAAAAGGAGAATGCTTTATTTTAGCGATTACCAAAGCTGGTCTCCTGATTTCAGATCCGGGGGGCAAGGGATGTAGAAAACTGCCCGCTAGGAAAGAAACAGGTCCGCCAAACACTAACTCAGCCAAACCTGGGGCCAGAAAGGTCATGGAGCTGGGCAGCTGGGGCCCTGGGTTCAACTCCTAACTCTGTCACAGACAGGACAAATATTAACAAACCATTTGACTTCTCTGAATCTAAATCTCATACTCTGATGTATGAGGATATTACCAAAGAAGACTGAGGATTATCTGCCACTCCCTGTGGTAGCTGGCACCCCAGTGCACAGAGGCCAGCATGCCTTGCTTGCTCCTCCAGAGAGAGAAGAGGCTGTCTGCTTCTGTAAAAATCTAGGACCTCGGAAACCCCAGCGAGCAGGCCTGCTCTGTCTTCCACAGTCACTGTGAGTTGGAATTGACTATGGCAGAGGTTTTGTTTGTATCGGTGTCTCTGTTGATGCTATTCTCTAGGTCACACAGCATGCTAAATAGCATGTGCCTTTAGGCATACATGAACAAAACTATGAAATTATACCATCTTCAATGCACATATTCTAATTTATTTAGTATAATATCTTCCTTTCTTAACAACACACTTCTAATCTGTGGAGTTGAAATGCTAGCTTTCCCACCTACTAGCCTGGTGACCTCCACTAAGCAAGTTATTTGACATTTTCTTATCTGGAAAATGAAGATAGTTTGTGTGAGGGACTGCATCCCACAGGGTTGATGGTTCAAATCCAGCAGCAGCTCTCCAGGAACAAGGCTAGGCTTCCTACTCCCACCAGGGCAGAGAAAGAAAGAAAGGAAGAAAGAAAGAAAGGAAGGAAGGAAGGAAAAGAAAGAAAATGCAGATAGTAATAGTATGCATACCATAGTATGCACAATTCATTTCCTCAACTACATACACACCTTTTGCATTAAAAGGCATTTTAGTAGATATTTCTCCTCTTCAAAGATATGAATGAGGCTGAGCCCTGGTGGCCTAAGTGGTGGAGTGCGGAACTGCAGCCCGTGGGCTTGGCGGTTCAAATCCAGCGGCGGCTGGGTAGCGCCCACGACCACCAGAGGCAGTGATGCCCACAAAAACCAAAAAAAAAAAAAAAAAAGGTATGAATGAACATGGCTTCAGTCCAGTTATTTTTTTAATCTTATTATTCTTTAGTGGTCAACAGTGGGAGACATTGTAACAATAGCACTTTGTTACTTCATCCTCTCACTTGCAGTCTGCACTGAGGCCTGAGCACATGGAAAGAACAATACTTCCATCTCCTACCACTGAGGAAGTACTAGTATAGCTCATATTCAAATGAATGAATGATTACTGCAAACATACACACACACCCAGCCCATTGTCATAGATTCCAACCCACAGTGGCCCTAACAGGACAAAATAGACCTGCCCCATAGAACCTCTGTACTGCAGATCTTTACCAATGCAGACAACATCAACTTGCTCCTTTAGAAAGAAAAGTGTGTTTGAAGTGCTAACTTTTTGACTTCCACCAGCTGAGCACTCTACCGTTGTATCATCATAGCTTCTTATGCACAATACACCGTGAGTATCAAATAAAGCAAACAAATGCAAACAGTCCTGCTACTGAGTCAATTGAGAATCCCAAGGACTCTCTGAAGCTTGGGGAGCTGACTTTCCAGGAGCAGGACCCACCTCCTCTTTCCACACCTCTGAGCAACCCAGTGCTTACCTGACAGTCAACACAGAGACACAGGAGTCAAGTTGGGGGCTGGAGAAACAGCTGAAGTAGAGAGGAGACGGTTTGAGAAGAAACTGCATAATTATGTTACCTAACTACATCATGCTGTCTTATACATGCATTTGCAATAAAGAGTGTGCTTAATTCCCATGTATTATAAGACATCCAAGTCATAACAACCCTACGTACACAACTCTCTATATTTACAGTTATTAGGTAATATACACTTAATATAATACATTTGTAAATTAATATAGAGATATGTCTATTCAATATAGAGAAATATGAATCACAAACATCACTGGTAGCAACAGATGCACACGTACACGTGCACACACACACACACAAATACACATATACATGTCAGAGAAGCCAGGCCCTAACATCATCACAAGTCCGGTAGGTGCAACTGTATAGCGATAATAAATGGAGATTATAGAAAAGTCATAGAAAATATGAGAGATAGACATAATGGATTCAGATACATCTTATGGTAGCATGCTCACCTCAGCCTCTCTTGGTGGTCCACGTGGAGAGAGACACAGAGAGAGAGAGAGAGAGAGAGAGAGCAGGAGGAGAGGGTATGGGAAGAGGGAACAGGGAGGAGAGAGAAAGGAGTTGGAGGAGGAGAGGCAATGGAGACAGAGATCCTTTATTCTGACCAAAGCTTATATTATCATTTGGGGACGTGCAAGCCCCCTAATTACAGATAAGAACATATGTCACAGGAAAGGGTTGTGTTATTGGTAATACATTGATGAGGGGGATGATCCAGGAGCACACACAAGTGGAGGAATAGGGTAATATGTGATAAGATGGGCAGCCCCCAGCCTCATGGTGGCAGCCTATATTTAGATATGCTAGAACAGGTTTGACTTGTTCTCTGACCTTCATAGAGACCATTAAGAGTAGAGTGTGAACCCCGCCTCCTGGGGCCAGACTGATAGTTAACATGCTTCAGGGAGAAGTAATCTATTGTAATATAACATCAGGGGGCAGGCCTGTCCAGTCAGCAGTCTGGCTGGCTGGAAGCAATCTGCTCTTTGGGGGAGACAGAGTTGGGGAAAAGTCTTACATTCATCCTCTATCCTGGCAATAATTTTGCAAATCTATTATTATATTCTTACATCTAGTAGTAGACACTTTTGAATGCTACACCTCAATGGGAGAATACGGTTCCCTCTATTCTCTTCCCAGTTTCTGTAAGTATATGGAGATCTAAGCCCTGCTTCCCCTTTATTTCCTCTCCCAAATCATAGTTTTGTGTGACCATTGGGCATGTTATCCTCTATCCCGGCCACACAGTTTGGCCATACATTTCCTCTGGAGGAGACAGATATTTTCAACATTGTTTAATCCAGAGAAGGCCAGACGCTATTGATTAAAACAAGCAAATGCACAAAATATCAAAAACTAAAACATGGGCTCTGAATCTGAGGCAGTTAGAAAGACAGGAGAGGACATCATTTTCTCTGCTGGCTCAGCCCTGATGTCAGTTTGCACTGGACTGACCCCAGGTGTACCTCTGGCTTATGGAAGCATTCTGGAAGGGCACACATCTGCTTATTTACAAACTATACTTTTAAGAAAAATGTTCCAGTAGGATCCTCCTTCAATTTTCCTTCTTTTACCCATGACAGTTTTAAAAAAGTATTCCATTCTTGTAGCAAATATTATGCTGTTAGGTGCAACCATTAATTTCCAACTCAGAGCAGCAGCATTTAACAGACAAGAACTTCCCCACAGGATTTTCTTGGTCGTAAACTTAATAGAGGTAGATCACTTAGTTTTTCTCCCATGGGGCCACTTTTGTGTTTATGCTGCCAGCATTTGAGTTCAACTGAGTAGAATTGGGGGGTGTAATTGTTTGAATCACCATCCTATACTCCTCTATGTTCATTTAGAAAATCTGAAGTGTGGTCTTTAATTTCAATCTAATTACTAAGTAAAAGCCAACTAAACCACTTGGTACTAAATTAAAGAAATAGTCATCTACTCAGTCTGTACAAAAACAAAATAATGAGTATGGATTTATTAAGAAGTGCTTCAGCCATTCTTAACAAAGTCACACAATGTAAGCTATACTTTCCAAAGAAAGTATTTAGATGGACAATTTTGAGAATACTCAATTTGTTCTTCTGTACTGACACTGTAGCCCAACTATCACTAAAAAGGTGCCAGATGCCAGAGTTGCTATAGAGATAGCAAGACAGGAAAGAAAGCAAGCTCTGGAATTAGATAACTTAAGCAGCAGTTCTCAACCTTTCTAATGCCACCATCGTTTAACACAGTTCCTTATGTTGTGGTGAATCCCCAACCATAAAATTATTTTCATTGTGGGCTGAGCCCCGGTGGCGTAGTGGTTTTGCGCGGGACTGCAGCCCACTGGGAGGGAGGTTCAATTCCAGCAGTGGGACTGGGCCTCCTACGCCCACCACCGGAGAGCAGTGATGCCCCCCCCCAAAAAAAAATTATTTTCATTGCTACTTCATCACTGTCATTTTGCTACTGTTATGAATTGGGCAACCCCTGTAAAAGGGTCATTTGACCCCTAAAGCGATCGCAACCCACAGGTTGAGAACCACTGGCTTAGAGGATGCACGGTCCTTGTCCCTCACCTGTACCTTTCTGTGTGGTCTAGTCAGTTAAACGTTTACAGTGTCTGTTTGCTCAGCTATGACTCCTATGTTGTTTTTGTGAGAATTTTTTAAATACTAATTACAATCGAGATATATGTTTGCCACAATTTAAAGGCTCAAAAACTATTGACAGCTTATATATATCCCTTAAGAGAAAATTTGTATATCCCTTCTTAGGAATCATGGACTCATTGTCTGGAGTGTAAGATTCAGGTGACTCTACTAATTACTCAGCATATAACCTGCCAAAAGGAGATGATAAATGTTGAGCAATAAGATACAATAGGAAGATAAAGGCCAAGTTCTCCAGCTTCTGTGAAAATGTTATCTAAATCTTTGACCTTGGAAAATGGGAGTGTTATCTACTAATGGAGCATTCAGTCAGAACAGGATAGCCTGTGCTGCAGTAACAAGCAGCCCCTAAATCTCACCTTCCAGAAACACACTCTCAGACATGGCTCGTTGTGAAGTTATTTGACATGCCAGTTAGGTTCTCCGTCTTATGGGGATCCAATTGGCTCAGTCTTTAGATTCTTCAGATGCCTCTACTCAGGAGTAGAGTAAGACGGACAAGTCTCCATTGTTAAGAGTAGTGTTGATATTTCCTAAAATTATTTTACTTTTACAAGAAACCAGAAAGGGGAGTGGGGTGGACAAGACAACTTAACAAAGACATTTCAATCCTGGCTGTAGCTGATGAGGTCAATATCTAAAGCACCAGAACTTTCCTGGGGTTTCCACTCGACATTATCCACAACACTACCGATTTCAACAAAGTGGTTTCATTTTAGGTAGTAGCACACAAAAGACAAGTCTGTTACACCTTAGCATGTTTAATTATGATTCAGCTCAGTTTGAATATTTGAGTGCTTACTCTCGGTCAGACTGCCTAGCAAAGAAAACACCTGAGTGATTGTTTTCAGAGCAATAATATATTCTTCCTGAAAATGTTGTTGGGTGCCACCGAGTCGGTTCTGCCTCAGAAGCACTGGCCACCCTCATGAAAACACACCATTCCAAGGCTACATGTGATCTTGAATTTGTGATATCTCATTACATTTTACCTTTATGGCAGAAGATGTTTTATGAACATCAATTATGTTCCAAATTCCAAGACAGACTTGAGAGAGGTTAGTCTTTCAGACATAAACTAAGGGGAATTTTGGTCTGAATGAAAAAAATAAACAACTTCTTTACAGTTTCCCAGATCCTCCATGAATGAGCTTGTACAGAAAGACTCTGGTTTATTTGTTATTATTTTTGTTTTGTTTTTTTTGGGGGGGGGGCATCACTGCACTTTGGTGGTGGGAGTAGGAGGCCCAGCCTTTGCTCCTGTGGAGCCGCTGCTGGAATTGAACCTCCATCCCAGTAGGCCGTAATCCCATGCACAACCACTATGCCACCAGGGCTCAGCCCCTTATTTGCTGTTATTTTTAGTACATATTTTTTCTGGATCCAGTGAATTCCCAGAGCATAAGTCTCACATTCAAAAACAAATACATCAACAACTCAAGATCAAACCTAGTAATTTTTATTTTAATTTGCACTGGCTTTCTGGATCCCATAGACTCTCTTTTAGACCATCCGTGTGGGATTTCTAATGTAATTTCCTTCTCTCTTTTTTCTCCCCACTTTAGCCCAGACGCATATCAGTGAGGGCCGTGAACGTGAACACATCCAAACGACCCAACCCCTGAGGACTCAGGTGCCCCTTGTAGCCTTTGCATTATCTTCAAGTTCCTGTGTGTGATGTGTTTCCTCAGGAGGGAGTTCTGTATTGATATGCATCTTTGAAGGAAAAGGTCAAGTCCTGTAAGAAGGAGTGTTTATCACAAAGGGCCAAATGTCTATAGCAGCAGTTCTCGACCTGTGAGTCATTACCCCTTTGGGGGTCGAACACAGGGATTGCCCAATTCATAACAGTAGCAAAGTGACAGTTATGAAGTAGCAGCAAAAAAAAAAAAAAATTATGGTTGGGGTGGTCACCACAACATGAGGAACTGCAGTAAAGTGTCACAGCAATAGGAAGGTTGAGAACCACTGGTCTATAAGAATGGTGCACATCTGTGGAAGACCAATGAGTCAGGACTTGCTATCCAAAACAGATGGATACAAGAGTCGGGAGTGTGCAGGCATGCAGAATCATTCCTTCTGAGACTCAGGGAAGGAAAAGGAAAGCACACCTTTTTCACATGTCCTTGTGAGCAGGTTGCAGGGCCAGCCCAATTCATGGAATGAGTCAGGTATGGCATGAACAGCTAGAAACTGGGATGCTAGGAATGTGAACTTCCAGGGAACTTTGCGCTACCAGAAGCCTGCCCCTCTGGTGTGGGATCATCTGTGAGTATAGGCGCCTCTGTCGATCCGTTATTGTTACCTGCCTTGTTTTCTGACCATCACAATCTTCTCAGTGGAAACTTGCCACCTCCTTTAATGAGTACTAGACAGATCTTCTAGGGAGTGCACCTGGATGGCTTAGAGTTGGAATAGGAAGCTATTTATGCCATAGTCCAGATTTTCCATAAGTAGAGAATCTCTTCTGGTCACAAGGGAACATTTTTAGAACAACGGCAGCATCAGAACATGGCAGTCTCACAAGGATTATGTCTGAAGCTTGTGGTTTTATTCACCCTTGCCTTGTCTTGGCAGCTGACAGTGTCAGTGTTAAAATGACTGCACTTAGCTCGTTTCCATTTTATAATTAAAAATAAATAATAATAATAATTTCTAATGTAATTTCCTCCTCTCTTTTTCCCCCACTTTAGCCCAGACACATATCAGTGAGGGCCTTGAATGTGAACACATCCAAGTGTTTTCCAGTGGTTCATTGCTTCTCAGTCCTGTTGCTGAGTGGATCCTCCAAAGTACAGTTATTAACTATTGATGCAGGAAACAAACCTCGCTTCTATAGATTCCAACCTATAGTGACTTATAGGACATAGTAGAATGGCCTTTGTGGGTTTCCGCGACTGCAACTTTTTAAGGGAGTCGAAAACCTTGTCTTTCTTACTCAGATAAGCTGGTAGTTTCAAGTTGCTGATCTGGAGGTTAGCAAGGTCTGGTGAATTCAGCCCAATGTATAATCATTCTACCACTCGAGTTCCATTTAACTGTTGATAACATTATTGATTTTCAAACTATACTTGGCTTTAGAGCTGGCAGTTTATAAAACACACATTTTAGAAACACACCAAAGAGAACATAGCACCGTTTAGAGAACATCCATTGTATAAAAATATTTTAATAGGTTACAGAATATTAAATTAGACCAATATTAACAGCACTATGCTCAGAAACATATTCACATAAAAATTAAATCTACATCTATACACTCAAGACCAAATCTTAAAATTGTACAGCATCATTTGTCTTTATCAATCACAGATGGTTAAAGAGCCATCTTTCCACAGATATTAAACCAATCATTCTCAATAGAGCTACCTTAGCTGTTTGCTCAATCATCTTAATCTCACTCCTCCACTCATCTGTCACTAGGTTCTGGACTCTGAAGAGAGATAAGACATGGACTTCAAATATTCTGGCTACTCTCGAAAGTGAAGAAAACATAACTTTCATAACAATTATAACTACATAATCGACATAATTAGTACTCTTTAAACCAATATGCTACAAATAATGTCTAATCTTTTTGAGACAAAATACCACTCATGTTATTATGATGTAAACTTAAGCAATAATTAAATACCACAAAACATTTGATCCTAGCATTTAAAATTGAGACATCTCATTTTAAACTTCCCTTTGTTTTTCAAATAAAAATGTATTTTAAAAACCTAACACTCATATTTAAAACTCAAATAATAAAGTAAAATGCTATGTAAACCAAATTTATTTCTATCCTAATGTTAAATGCCCTTATCCTCTCTTAAGAAAAAATATTTGATTATTTTAAATATTAAAGCCAAATGCTAAGGCACAGATGACAGTAGATAAGTTGTTAAGACAGCTAGAAAGTATGTTTTAAGTAGCTTGTTTCTTAAGTTCGAATAGTTTTTTTTTTAATTTAATCATTTATTGGGCGCTCATACATTGCTTTTCATCATACATAGTTTAACACACAGTTACATATATTGTGCCATGCAACCCCACAAGTTCAAGTTTTTGTTTTTCAGTTTTTTAATTTCTGTGTAGGGAAAGAAATTTTTAGTTTAGAAAAATATCCACTCCAACTCAAAGGGTTTTAATTTCAGATTTGGTTATAAATAACATTGATAATGTCTTCTCTATATTCGATAATGTGTTGAGTAATTCCATATAAATAAACGGCCTTTCTTTGTCAAACGTTCTTTCTTGTTGAATAATGTAAAGAAATATTAAAGCTCTAATTTTAAAAGCAGAGGTATTAATTCTAAAAGCATTTTTCTTAGATATGTGTGTCTATCTTGACAATATAAATATTATTGTAGTTTAGGGGTCCTTTTACCCCATGGAGAAAATTATTTCCAATGTATTTTTTTTCTTTTAAAAAAAAGGGTGGGGGGCTGAGCCCCGGTGGCGTAGCGGTTGTGTGCAGGACTGTGGCCCACTGGGATGGAGGTTCAATTCCAGCTCCACGGAGCAAAGGCTGGGCCTCCTACTCCCACCACCAGAGGGCAGTGAAGCCCCCCCACCCCCAAAAAAAGGGGTGGGAGTGGGAGTGGGGAGTGCATAGCATCCTATCATAGGTCACACAGATCTTTAGTTCAATTACAGTGATTACAAATTGATGTATTATCTTTCTGATAAATAATAATTAAAAAGTCAAAACCTTTCAGAATCAAGAAACACTGAAAAATATGCTTGCCTTTTTTTTTGTTTGTTTGTTTGGGCATCACTGCTCTCCGGTGGTGGGAGTAGGAGGCCCAGCCCCACTGCTGGAACTGAACCTCTGTCCCAGTGGGCCACAGTCCCGCGCACAACCACTACGCCACCGGGGCTCAGCCCGCCTTTTTTTTTTTTTTTTAACCATTTGCCTGACAATACACACTTAATGTGACAGAATTTTGAAGGCACATTTCTTCCTGGGTGCTCAAAGAAACGGGGACCATTTAAATGCCACCTAGTGGTTCTCACTAGAATTGCAGCCACGGTTTTGTTTTCTGAAATAATGATAGGATACTACTATATTCCAAACAATGAGATTCTAAGTTACATCAGTAGACCACACGTGCTATTTATAGCACAGCCGGATTTCTCCTCCACCTGGTTTCAGTTGTGTGTCCCTGAGCTTTCTTTGACTAGACTGAAAAAGACGCGCTGGGTCTTTTCACATTGACCTAGATTGTATCGTGTTTCAATGGATTTGGAATTAATTGAGAAATGTAACATTATAACCTCTCCCCACATCGTAAAACTCAGCGACATTCTATACTCTCATTCTCTTGAACTCATCGGTGCTGCTTACAAACAGACACACCAACTCCTCAGCCTGTTGTTCAGAGCTGTGATGACAATCATGCTGGGATAAATCCAGGTGTCTTTGGTTTGACGGGCTTGTGCTGCTTGAATCATAAGTTCGCACAAGCAAGAACCGTGCCGATTTCACCATGGAATGCAAAGCAGGTTTTCAAGAATCTCTCAAGAGAGGGGGACACTATAGACATCTGTATTCCTTAAATGGTCAGCCTCTCCTCTTACTATCTCATTGAAACCTGCTAAAATTGTTATGTTAGAAGCATCTGCTGATTAAACCTGAATTTAAAAGGCTGCAGTACGATGAAGACAGAAAATGACAGAACGCTCTAAAAAAATGCAGGCAAAGGAGGGACTCGAGTTTTCTGTATGTAACAATGAGCATCACAGTATTTGTCAGAAGAAACTGAGGTCAAAGAAATAAGCTTGACACCGGAGAGCAGTGATGCCCCCCCCCCCAAAAAAAAAAAAAAGAAAGAAAGAAGCTTGAAAAATTAGCTGCATTGCTTATAAAAGTCTAATCCAGATTAATAAGAACTCTACAGATATTTCAGCTTAATTCTTTGAATGGGATTCTAGGAGGTTTATCTGGGTAGCTTATTTTTTGTTCTTGTTCCTCTGTATCCTGTACAATTTGCAATAAACCAAGATTCAGAAATTACCCCAATGGTAATTTCATAAAGAAACTATTTACAAAGTTCGTGTTTATCTGTGGATTGCAACTGTCCAAATTAACATGTGTTTGGTTGTCATATAGAATCTGATGTCATCCATCTGGCCACTACGAAAGGCCAAACACAGCATTGCTGATGGTGGCAGCCATAATTGGAGCAGGGTCTGTTTTTCTAGGTTGTTCCCACTTCCCGCGTTACCAGTCCAGCTGCAGGTCTGCTTTGCTCCATACATATTTCCCTCCTCGCTTTAGGAACATCTTCTCATCAAACCCACTGCATTTTATTGCTGCTTCTACGCCAACATCCAGAATGGACTTAGAAGGATCCTTCCGTCCATTTTTACAGTTCAGAAAGCGCATCTAGGAAAGCCATGGCAGAAAATGGGATGTTTTTATATATAACAGACTATAAAACCCAACTTAATGCAGTAAAGACATTGAAAAAAAACCAAAACTCAACTTAAAGGCTTGATCCAAGATCACTTTTGGTATCCCAATTATTTTAACAAAAGGTTGCTGAGAGCCACAAGGCAAAAGCATTACTAAAGCTACCAATTTTCTTCAAACCATCTCTTTACTCAAAGAGTGTGCATTCTAATGGAAGGGACAGGCATAAATATAACAGACCAATTAAGTGTATGTCCAAGAAGTATGTCCTTCCACGAGGGAGTGGTAATCAAGGAAAAGATGAAGGATCAAGTCCCCCAAAAGGGACATGCTTTGGTCTTGGCAAGCTGAAGAAAATAAGATTATAAACGCACAGGGTCATATAATGTGTTTTAAATTATAGCTTAATGGTATTGTTCAGATACAACAAATGCTTTATTGGAAAAGGGGAGAAACCAGTGAGAAAAGTTCTGGAAAGAGAGACAAGGCAGGAGATCAAGGAAAACCTTACATAGCACTCCACATCTCTAAAACTAAGCACTTTGTAGTGAAAATGAGGTCTTCGTGTGTGTGTGTGTGTGTGTGTGTGTGTGTGTTTACTTCTTATGACCTGCCATGATACTGAGAGTTCTACAGGGAGTCAAGTTATATTTGTGGATTAAAATGTCGATATTCAAAAGCAGTTTTGGGTTCAGCTATGTTTGCCATGGGGAACCCTGGATGTGCATCGATGCTGGGCAGCATCCTGCAAGGTTGACAGGTCAAGTCCCTGAGCCAATGCTCAAGAGAAGGAGGAGGCTGTCTCCTCTCAGACTACGATAGCCTTGGAAACCCTGTTTGGTTGCTGGAACTCAGAATTGACTCCATGACAGTGGGTTTAAGTTAGATATGAGTTAACTGTGTGGAAATTAGATGGTCTGTTGAAGATTTATCAAAGTCTTGGGTCAATCATGATCATTTGGATTTCAAAACAGAATTGTGTTTGAATTTTTCTACCTACCTTGACCATACAAAGTGAACATTTGCTTCAATACATTTCCCTTTATGCTCCATAAAGAAAGTTCAGATTAACAAGGCATCAAATTACTCTAAAGCATTGTTAATTGGTTTAAAAATAATAAAATACTAATGTTTAAAATAATAATTTCTCAAAAAAATTAAATCCAAGCCAAATATTAGACTCATGGCTATAGTTAGAGCTTATTTCTTAAAAAGCAGTCTTGGAATCTAATCATTTGCCTTCTGTTAGAAAGGTTAATAAGAATTTATATTATCTAGTGGGAAGGAGTGAAAATGGAAAAGTGATTTTATTTCCAACTCAGAGAAGCATGAATATTCATTTCATTGGAAGACAGTGATGGCATGGTTATACCAATGGCATTTGGAAAGGATATGTAAGTATCACCTCACCAGAGTTAAGGTTTATAAATAGCCACCTTGTGTAGGACACTCTAGCATCTCACTTTCAGAAAATGACTGGAGTGTTCCAGAGTTGGAAAAGAGGGCTTAGAAGACACACAAGAGGCCTTCCTGCTGGATTTGTTTCCTGGAGATCTTAGTTCCCTGGGATGCTGTTACCAAGTCTGACATGTTGTAGGACTCTAGGTCTTGGTCTGTGCTACAGAGCATAACAAAGTACAGGGATATGTTGGGCCTTCTAAAGGAGAGTTACCTAAATACCACTAGTCTTCTCTAAGTGTAGAAAAATTCCTTTTATCAGAGCAGGTTTGAAATAAGAATCAGTCAAAAGGTTCATCTTAGTTATGTAAAGAAGTCTATGAAAAAAGTTCATAATTTAAGATACTTGGGACCACCAGAAGATAAGAAACAGGTACTTCAACTCTTTATAACCAAGATGTAAAATCCTAGAGCTAGTTATGAGGGACAGAATGATCCAACGAAGGACAACAAGGTCCAGGACAGCAAAGACCTCAGGGCTAAGAACCATAGTGCAGCAGGAGTCCGTTTTGTGAAGAAGCATTGTGTGATGAGGTCCGGAGTTTGTGGATGAAACTGGAAGTGCTTTCAGTCCCCACCCAAACTGGAATGAATGGCCAAGTATGAAACATCAATCAGGTGTTAAAGCATTACCCAGAAACGAAAAAAAAATGAGTAGCATATTTTTGGTTTAAATATGTCACAATAGGACTGAGCCCTGATGGCATAGTGGTTGAGTGTGGGACTGTGGCCCACTGGCTTGGCGGTTCAAATCCAGCAGCAGCAAGGCTGGGTAGCTTCCACGACCACCAGAGGGCAGTGATGTCCCCCCCAAAAAAAAGTCACAGTCAGAGGAAATGGTCACTGTAAAATAACATAATTTCCAACTAAAATGTACAGGGTTGTTTCTTGTAGGTTTCTCTAACACTGGGTTCTTAGCACTTGTAAGCAGTAAATCTAAAGTTTCTCAGTAGCAACTGAATGAAGCTATCAAATCAATGTGATATGCTATGTGGCCTCCCTCCAACAATAAACTGAATGGAGGATATCATCCAGCCAAAACTACTTAGTAGCAGACTCTGATATTCATATTAAGCTCAATGTAACATTCATGGATCTATGGCCACAGGAAGACAATATTGCATAGAAGTTAGGGTGCTATGGGAGCAAATACAAATAATTCCCGTAGGAGGGAATAGCTCATACTTGGACACATGGAAGATAGAATTATAGACTAACCATTGACTAGAAAAATACACATGCTAGGTAAAAAGGACAAACATATACAAAATGATTATGCTTATTATAACCCAACTACTATTAATTTTAAGTGATCATTTTATAACTCATTAGAAATACTCACATATTCAAAAAAAAAAAAAAAAAAGAAAGAAAGAAATACTCACATATTCATCCAGAATAAGGTAGGAGTCTTTCATCTGTAGAGAAAAAATTAAACATAAACTTAGTTTCAAGTATTGTTTTCAGAATACAAATTAAACTATTGTAAAATGTTTATGAACTGGTATGTTATTACCTCCAGGTTCAACATTTTCTGCTTTCAATGCATACCTTTGGGTTTGTAGCTTATAAGTCAACTCTCTGTGCCCCATTACTACCTAAAACACATCTCTAGAGCTATTTGTTGGTTTGTCTATTTAGTCATATCCCAACAAGTTAGGAGTATCTGATGCCTTCTGAGACTATGAAATGTTCAGGCTCTATTTCATCATTTCTCTAGTTGTGGCAGTTTTTATTTCATAACCCAGTACTAATAGTGAATGTGCCCACCTCTTTTTGTTTCAGTAACTGATGGTGGTGGTGTTGGTAGCTGCCTTGGAGTTCAACCTGGCTCCTAGCAAACCATGAATAACAAAACAAAAGACTGCCTGGTTCTTTGTTCTCCCCAAATGGGTTGTTGAGGTATGGATCATTGTGATGCATAAACTCTACACTGATGCATTTTCCTTGCATTTTCCTCAGGAAGCACAAGGCCTTTCACCAGAGAGCCTCCATTGTCTTGATGTTGGCTGTGCCTGTGTTACAGTGATCAAAACTCACATGTGAATCATAGTAAAGAAGGTAAAAATTCTACCACAGAACCACAAATGACCCATGAATTATAAATATTAATGGTTTTTTTTTGCGGGGAGGGGGGGTCATCACTGTGCTCTGGTGGTGGGAGTAGGAGGCCCAGTCCCTCTGCTGGAATTGAACCTCTGTCCCAGTGGGCTGCAGTCCCGCGCACAACCACTACGCCACCGGGGCTCAGTCCAAATTATAATGCTTTTAATGCAATATATTACCTGGGAGCTACACGGTGGCCTTAACCGAGGATTTCAATTTTATGCTGATATTTCTTGTAAGGAACCTAGGTGATTGGTTGCTAACTTACAAGTTGGCATTTTGAAGTCTCTCCATGGCAGAAAGTCCTTAAAAACTGTTTCTGGAAAGAGTCTCATTGCCTGCCATGGGGTTGAATTCATAGTATGCCTTTATAACAGAGGAAAATTGCCCCACAGGGTTTCCAAGGCAGTGATAAAAAGAAAAAAGATTGAAGTTATCAAGGATTTTATTTTAGGTAGGTAGAACAGGAATAAGGGTGTCCATGGCGCATGCTCAGAAATTCGAGCTCCCGGTCAGGATGGGGAGTATACCTAGGTGGGCAGTACATCTTTATTGGTCCATCTCGGCTATGTGAATTTAATTCAGCCAATGGGTCAGCCAGTATTGTCAACTACACCTCCCAGCAGAGGCCCTGGGAAGACAGCATCTGAAGCTCACCATGCTTCTTTTTCCTCTTGGCAGCTGCAGTGATCTCTGGCCTCAGGACTCCACATGCAGGTGTGAAGGGCCCTCTGGGTGCCTGTGTAAAACCTGAAGCTTCTTCTAACCTTTATAAAATTCACTTGGATCACAAGTGATCTTGACTTGGGAGTAAATTTTTTCTTATGTGAAGCTAAGGTCTTTCTCACAAAGAAATCCACAATCAATACTCATAGAAGCAACAGTTAAAAGATCAATCAACATATTGTTCTTGGTAAATGTGGTTCACAGCACCTCTGTAAAGTGTTAAAGAGGGAAAAAAATGCCACTTTAAAGACTAAGGTGTGCCTGACCTGAGCCTTGGTATTTTCAATCACCTCATATGCATGTGAAAACTGGACGGTGAGTAAGAGAAGAAAGATGTGCTTGAATTAAAGTATTGCCAAGGAATATTGGACATCCCATGGACTTTCTGGGGACTAAACCAATCTATATTGAAGGAGCTTCAACCAGACGGTACCATAGAAGCATGGTACATGGTGAGACTTTGTCTCACCTAGTTTGGCCACCTTCTCAAGAGAGGGACATCATGCTTGGTCGAATGAGGGTCAGTGGAAAAGTAGAAGGACCTCTGTGAGTTACAACAAGGAGCACAAACAGCAAAAGTCATCCTGAGGATAGCTCAGGATCAGGCAGAGTTTTCTTCTGTTGTGCACAGTGTCATTGTGAGCTGGAGGGAATGCGTGGTAGCTAACAACACACACATACACATAGCACACACATATACACTCACACATACAACTTCCACACACATCTATTTATGCCCTGTGGAAAAATGGTACTCATTAAGAGATCACTGAGCTGAAAGGAAGCAGAATTTCTCCTGGGTCTCCTCTGACTCCTAAGACCAAATGCCTTCCAAATCTCCATAAAAAAGGCTTTAAAATAAGGTTGTATTAAATAAATAAATAGACTGTATAGATTGCCTTGAATAAGAGGCAACTATTTCTCTCTGGTGAGTCAGTCTACATAGGTGATGATAAAGAAACCAACTTTGGCTTTATACAACCTTCTGGTTTGATTCAGCCACCAAACAGGAAATCTCTTTGTGGCGGTCCAAGAATCCATCAAACTCTTCATCACTAATGATGAATCTTTCTGCTTCTCTCAACGCATCATCACCAGAATTCTCCCCATCAATTAACAGACATTGGAAAACCTGAAAGGCAAGCATAATGTTTTTGTTAAGTTTCCTTTATTATTTTTTACTTCTCTTAATTTCCCTCTGATTCAATTTTCATCTTTCTTTGAGCGAAGAAGGCCATGGAATTGAAATTCATTAATATGGTAATAGAATTTCCATATTCCTACAATATAAAACTGACCTATACTTTATTTGATCATCTAATCTAGCTTATTTTTAAACTAAAAATTAATAACTGTTCAGTGAAGGACATATAGAACCTAAAGTACAAGAAAATGAGTGAATCAGTTAGAATTTCAAAACCAAGAGAAAAGTATTTTCAATAATTTTCGTTTCTTCCACTTTTTAAAATATATTTATAAAATTTTACATAATACATTTTCAGAGAATATATAAGGACCATTTTCTAAAGCTATTTAATATTTGCTTTTAATACTTTTAAAATGTCTCTCTATTTTTTATTATAAATTATAGCATTATTTGAAAACAAAAATTTCTGACCCAGAAAGGCAAGGTGACTTAAGAAAACATATAGCTGGTAGATAATCAAAGACAGAGTCAGAACAGATCCCAAGTCACCATGGTTCTTACATAAAGCAAACTTCTAGGTAGTTAGCTAGGTAGTTTTTAGAAAGATTTAAGTAATATTTTATTCAGTTGAGAATAAATTTGAAAAATGCCCTAAATATCACCTTCTTATTAACTCTTATTTATGTATTTCCTTGGTCACATGTTCTTCTGGGTTCCCTCAGTTCAAGACACACCACCACCAAGCCTGGTTTCCATGGGAGAGGTTTGGTTTTACGTTTCTGCATTTATGACTCTGCTCCATACTAGACAGTAAGGGCCTCCAGAAACTTGCTGTTCACTCATCTTTGTCTCCACATCACACTTCTTTTTTTTTGGGGGGGGGGGGGCATCACTGCCCTCAGGTGGTGGGAGTAGGAGGCCCAGCCTTTGCGCCGTGGAGCTGGAATCGAACCTCCACCCCAATGGGCCGCAGTCCCGCGCACAACCACTACGCCACCAGGGCTCAGACCACATGACACTTCTTATTTGAGCCAGAGAGCAGGAAGGGAAAGATCCCACAGACGAGTGATCTAAGGAAGTTTGAATCTTAGCAGACTGCAATATCACAGGGATATTGTGAACAAACTTGAGGATGACTCTGCCAACAATGTCTTCTAATAACTCAATAAAAAATTTTAGTCCCATCAGAGTAATGTAGAGAATATACCATATTTTTTGGACCATAACACGGATTTTTCCCCCCAAAAGTGTGTGTGTGGCGGGGGAGAAGAGGGTGTGTCTTATGGTCTGAAGGTGTGGTATCTCTAAACATTTTAGTATAGTGGTACTATTTGGTTCAGAATATTTTTTCTTGTTTTCCTGCTCTAAAAACTGCATGTGTCTTATAGTCAGTTGCATTTTATGGTCCAAAAAATATGGTACTCATTATAAATAAGCAGGAGTTTTAAGAAGGCATCCAGTCATATTAAATTAGAAAAACAGATTCATTTAGACTTTATGCTGAAGTATTCTTTTATAATATCTCTAAGCACTTAGCATATCTTTTCAACTTAACTTGCACAAGATTCCAAAAAGAAATTCCTTCCAGTTTTCAGTCATGAAAATGAAGATCAAGAACTTTTTGATTGTTTGTTTGCTTTTGATGGTGGGAGTAGGAGGGCCAGCCTTTGCTCCTGTGGAGCCGCTGCGAGCTGCTGCGAGATCAAGAACTTTTTTTTTTTTGGCACCACTGCCCTCAGGTGGTGGGAGTAGGAGGCCCAGCCTTTGCCCCGTGGAGCTGGAATCGAACCTTCATTCCAGTGGGCCGCAGTCCCGCACACAACCACTACGCCACCGGGGCTCAGCCCCGCCCCCCCCCTTTTTTTTTTGGCAGAGATCAAGAACTTTTATGAAGTTCTTTGTCGAAAGTGGAAGAAGGGTCAGAACCAGGCTACCTGCCTGGTTCACTAAGCCCACCGTTCTCAAGATTTGTATCATTGTTGCTACATTTCTTAAAAAGTCTCTCCTAAATGCTTTCTTAATAAAAATCAGAACAAGTCACATGATGCACTTACTTTCCAGCGGACAGGGTTGAGTGCTCTAATCTGCTCATTCATATCCTCTTCTACATTGAACCGATTAATCACAGAGTTTATCTTGAAAGCCACTCTATAATCCCTGCACCACCTCCTCAGTTTCTGGAGATTCTCAACATGGTTCTTCTTTCCTTGACCACGACCAATAAGGACATTCACTTGCTCATTGAAGCTATCACAAGAGATAGCAAGAATATCCAAATAGTCACCTGAAAGAAAGTAAAAATCTTAAAATTTTTCTGTTACAAAATCAAGCTCTTTAGGTAGTCTGTCTCTTTATGATAAAATGTATCTTGCACTTATCACTTTTTTCCCTTTTACTTTTTTTTGGGGGGGGGTGCATCACTGCCCTCTGGTGGTGGGAATAGGAGGCCCAGCCTTTGCTCCTGTGGGGCTGGAATTGAAAACCTCCATCCCAGTGGGCCACAGTCCCGTGCAGAACCAGTAAGCCACCAGGGCCCAGCCCTCCCTTTTACTTTTTAAAGACAAGTTTCCCTTAGAAGTCTCAAACGTCATTGAAATGTGAATGATACTTAGTGCTATGTGAAACAATTTTAAAATATTTATGTTACTTTTAGGTGTCATTGAATTGTTCTGACTTGTAGCAATGCTTTGCACAACAGAAGGATACAGATAATCAGACGTGACTATCTGAGTACTCTGGTGTACATGTATGTACATGTCAGTCAGTCATTGCTACCTGGTTCCCTATGGGTAATGGGGAGTAATAGTCCATCCTAGTCTAGATCTGAAGCCTCCACTGACAAAGAGGTGGTGTGTACACATTGAGAGGAAAAGCAATAGGGAGGGAAGGCTCTACCATCGAATACTTCTACTTTGCCCTTCATTAGTTCGGCACATCAAGCAATTCTGGACTTACTTCCACCCCATACATGTGAACAAAATTGCTCTAATGAAGAACCTTAATATTTTTAAGGTCCTCTTCTTGACATCATGCATATTTGATTCATTATCTACATAAAACCAAGATTGGTTGAGGCAACAGTCCCTCCCTTGCAATGCATTAGGCTAAGTGCTGTGACAATGTATTGTTACTGGAACACAAAACACTGTCACTAAAATTTGTCTTTCATTGATTTCTTCTCCATTGGATTTGGGTGATTTTCTGTTGCTTATATTTGTTTTTCTTGGTTTTTTGGATTTACTGCAATTGGTTGTCATTTCAGGTTATTGTCTGGAACTACTGACTTTTGTTCAAAGGAATCCCTTTATTATTTCTTATGAAGTTTATTTTTTATTTGTTCTAAATACCATTATATTCTATTTCTCTTGACCTGTCCTAATTTAACCATTATATCTATTTTTTTTCTTTTTTTGTTTTTGGGTTTGTTGGGCATCACTGCCCTCTGGTGGTGGGAGTAGGAGGCCCACCCTTGCTGCTGGATTTGAACCTCCAACCCAGTGGGCCGCAATCCCGTGCACAACCACTACACCACCGGGGCTCAGGCCTAACCATTATATCTAAGTGACAAAATTGACAGATACATAATTCTTGCTTGGCAATCTTTCTTGGGATTTATGTATGGTATCACCTTGTTTTCTTGCTTGCATGATTTCTTCTGAGAAATCAGAGCTTAGTCTTACTGGATCCTCTTTGTGGATAAGACTTTGCTTTTTCTGTGAGTTTAGTCTACCTGGATCCCTTGTGTAATTAGTATTTCGTTTTTCATGAGCTACTCATGACGTTTTTGCTTTGAGTGAGTATGATAAGTCTCAGTGATTTTCTATTAATCTATTGATGTTTGGAATTGATTTAGTTTACTAAATGAATAGCTCCTCATCTTCGTGACGTAAGGAATGATTTATTGGCAGTAAGTTTTCAAAATTTCATTCTATTTTTTCCTAGTCACTTCCTGTACTGCAATTTCAGTGGCATATATATTACGTATCTTGATAATATGTCATATTATTCTCAGACTTCCTATACTTTCCTTCATTCTTCTTTCCTGATTGTTCCTCAAACAAATTAATGTTAAAGGATTTGGCCTCTAGTTCAAGGATTATACCTTCTATTGCTTCAATTCTATGCCAATGGCCTTCTACTAAGTTATTCATTTCTGAAAACTTATTGTTAACATTTTGTGTTCCTAATCAGTTTTCTTAATTGTTGTTGTTTTTTTAAACTGGTGACTCAGTAAACTCCATTTATTAACCTCTGAATCAAAGAATTAAGAACTCTGCATATGTGTTTAAGGACATCCGTGGGCATGTTGCTCCCAGTGCCGTGTCCATTAAAGTCAACTTGCTCTAATCAGTTTTTATGTGGTTTCTAATTGCCTTCAATTTTGTCATTCTGTTCCTTATGTGTTTTCCTAGAGTATCTTTCTGTTTTCCTGTTTATCAGTGTGTTTTCCTCAAACTCTTCTGTGATCTCTTCCAAACCCAACTCATTAAAATTGAGTTGATTCTAACTCCTTGCCACTCTCTATGACAGGGTAGAACTGCCCCAGTGAGTTTCTGGGACTCTTTACAGAGTGGAAAGCCTTGTCTTTCTCCCACGGAGCTGCTGGTTTCAAACTGCTAACCTTGCTGTCAGCAGCCGAATGCACCCCCACTTTAACAATGGGGATCCCTTGAGGAGCCTATGGAGAAGTCCTTAGAATTCCCTTTCAGGTGGTGCTGTTACTTTTCTTACTCAGAAAAACTTTCTAGCCTTTTTTGTCACTTATGTGAGCCTCCTTGTTTTATTTTTCTATCATAATTACATATTGTCTGTTACTTGGGATGGGGGGGGGCATCAAGATATTCTCACTTATCGATTACATGTGTGTTTGCTTTGCCCTGATTGTAAATCTTGCTTCGCTGTGATAGATACAAGTTATCAAAGAGAGCACACAGTGGTGGTCACCAGTGGTTCTGGCAGTGCTAGAACTTTTCACATCTGTTCCTGGCTAAGCAGGACAGTGGCTGGCAGTATACAAATTTCAGAAACTGAAGATCCACTGCCTCTTAAACTACACTACACTTTGGAATCCTTTGAATTTCCCCAGTATAGACAGTTTGCTTACCACGACATTCTGATGTAATAGCCCCATGTAGATTGTTAAAAATTTTTTGTCAATATAGATATTTTGTTCAATATTCTTGAGCAGTCACTGGCTGCCAAAAGAAAGAACTAATCTCTCAGTCCCAACATGATTGACAGGTGAGACTATTAAGAGACACACAAATATTTTAATAATTGAATAATAATTTCAAACAAAAAGATCAGAACTTTACATTTTAAAAATATATTAATTTCCCACTGGTGGCTAAGCTAATACTTTAACTATTAATATTAGATAAAAGGAAATATACAGATAGCTATACTTACATTTTATTCTGATATCTTGCCATACTTGTTTATTTTAAGCCACCATCCCCCCAACTGAAAAACTATCATAACTCCAAGCCTAACTTAAAAAGAGATTAGTTTAAGAAGTTCTGTTTATCTTCCCTTCCTTTTCTCCAGCAATTCTGGCTTAGGGCCCAGAATGGAAGGAAATAGAGAAAACACTAATAATGGTAACAAAGTAACAATAGCAGATGTGTCAGCCACCATAATGTACCATAATGTTGGAACCATCTCTCCCGGATCAGGCTTCCGTTGCTCACAATACTGACACTGGGCAGCTGCAGGTCTACTTTGCAGAACTTCACCAGCTCTCCCAAGTATTCTCCTCGGTCATGAATAAATGGCTCTCCTCCCGAGAAGTTTATCTTCTCCATACCTGTTAGAAAAGAAATGTGACTTTGTCTCCTTCTGATTGTTTTTACACTTTACAAATATCCATTATTTCTGATTATTCCTCTCCATCAAGCCCACTGTATGGGAATATAATCATGTAAACAATAGGAAGCCTAACAAGAAAAAAATGCACATGAAGTTTCATTATTTTATTTAAAATCATATATTGCAATTTAGAGAATTAATGACACTGACAATGGGGTAAATAAGAGGGCAGGTAATAGAGTGAGATAGCCCAGAGCTTTGCAAAGCAGGAAGCGATTTCCACTGCAGTCCACCTGGTACGATCCTTCCATATCAATCTGGGATTTCCCTTCACCTTATTGCATGCCTATTGTCAGAGATCTCATTTACTGGTTTACTCTTTGGTTTTGGAAAACTCATTTAGGAGTGTCCTAAAAATGTAGAGAATGAATTATAATTCATATAAAAATGTAAAGTGAGTACTACAAAAAATAAAACAAGTCCAGTGCCACCAGGAGTTCTATAATCATGTTGCTGCTAAGCACCATGCAGTCATTTCTGACCCATAGTGATCCTATGCACAAAAGAATAAAACACTGCCTAGTCCTGCCCCATCCTCACAACCTTTCCCATGCTTGAGACCACCTCAGTAGCCACAATGTCAATCCATCTCCACGGAGGCCTTCTCCTTTGCTTCCTCTCCACTTTACCAAAATGACATCCTTCTCCAGGAACTAGTCTCTCCTGACTATGTGTCCACAGTAAGATGAAGTCCATTTTTGCCTCTAAGGAGAACTCTGGCCACATTTCTTCCTAAACAGATTTGTTTTGTCCTAGACGTCCATGGTATTTTCAATATTCTACTCCAGCACCACAATTCAAATATATTGATTCTTCTTCAGTTACCTTTATTCAAAGTCCAACTTTCACAGGCAGGTGAGGCAATAGAAAATAGAATGGCTTGGGTGAGGTGCACTTTAGTTTTCAAAATAGCATCTTTGTTTTTCATAGAATTTTGCAAAGCTGACGTGTTTTTGTAACAATGTGTGGATCTCTTAGAGATCCTGTGCAGCAGATGTCATGTGCTCTCTTGGTTGCAGCTTCCATGAGCATTGTTTGTGGATCCAAGCAAGACAAAAATCTTGACAACTTCAACCTGTCTCCATTTATCAGTTGTGAGGATTCTGTAATCCACACCGAAAGCTGTAATCCTTGATCTTCATCAGCAAGTGCTTCACGTCCTCCTTTCTTTCACCAAGCAAGGTCATTTCATCTGCATATCACAGGTTGTGACTAAGCCTTCCTCCAGTCTTGATTCCATATTCTTCTTCATATAAGTCAGCTTCTTTGATAATTTTCCCAACATACAGGTTGAGTAAGAAGGAATGGTGAGAGGATACAATCCTGTCACACACATTTCCTGATTTTAAACCATGCAGTATTCCTTTGTTCCTCTGGATCCATGTGCAAGTTTCTCACGTGCACAATGAAGTGTTCTGGAATTTCCAATCTCCTCAAGTATACCCATAGTTTGTTATGATCCACATATTGGCTTTGCAAAATTCTATCATGCAATCTCCAGTTTCACTTCTATTATAAAATCCTTACTTTTCAACTACCCTTACCTCCTCTTTGTTTCCAACTTTTGCATTCCAATTGCCAGTAATTATCAATGCATCTTGATTGCATGTTTGATAAATTTCAGACTGACATCATTGGTGGAATTCCTGTAGTTCTTCATCACTACCTTCCATTGGTGGTGCACAAATATAAATAATAGTTATATTGATTGGATTTCCTTGAAGGTGGACATAATACTATCACAGACAGCATTATACTTTATGAAAGATTTTGTTTTGTTCTTTTTGACAATGACTGCCCCACGATTCCTCTTGATTGTCTTATTCCCAGAATGCTGAGTCATATAATCATCTAACTGAAAATGGGCAAGCCCATTTCAACTCACTAAGGCCTAGGACATTGATCTGTATGCATTTCATGTCATTTTGATGACTTCCAAGTTTCCTAGATTCATTCTTTGCACATTCAAATTCCCAAACATTATCAGATTTTTGCAGATATTTCTCCATACCTCAAATTGTACCGCACCAGCAAATGAACAGCCCAAAGTTTCTACTGCTACAGGTTTTACCTGACTCACATCACAATAGTTGACTCCCTTGCAAGAAATCAGCTTCTCCTCATTCACATTTGATTAAAGGGACCCATCCTATGGCACAATCTCCAACAAGGTTCAACTTTCACTCATTAGGCCCTCAATAACCGACAGTGTTTTAATGCTTTGTCCAAGGTTTTCAGCAGCTTCTTCCTCTGAAGTGGGGAACTGAGTTCTGCTTCATTGTCTCTTCTTAGTCTGGAAGCTCTGTGGAAACCTGTTCACCTCGGGTGGTCTTGTTGGCAATTTGAAATACAGGTGACTAGGTTTCAGCATCACAGCAACACACAATCCACCACAAACTAAGAAATTGACAGACAAGTGGTAGTCCCTGCTCAGTGAACCTATATAGGATTTCATGTCAACCTTGACAGGAGAAAATAGTCTCATCTTTCTTCTGAGGAACAGGTGGTAGTTTTGAACCACCAACCTTATAGCCAGCAGTCCAACACTTACCTGGCAGTGCCACCGAGGTCGATGTGAGGACTCAAAACCAAACCAAACTTCATGCCATCTAGCTGATTCTACCTTACAGCAACCATACTGGCAGAAGAGAATTGGCCCTATAAGTTTCTGAGAGTGACTTTCTAAAGGAATAGAAAGTCTCATCTTTCTCCCATGGAGAGGCTAGGTGTTTTAAGCTACTCACCTTGAGGTCAGCTGCCCAACATGTAGCTCACTATGCCATCAAGGCTCCTCAAGTAACGGCTCATCTATCCCAAGTACACTTTTCATCAATAATTTGGTCTGGCATAATATTTTCTTCTTTTATAAATTTTAATTTTTTTAAATTGGGGTTGATATAATATTTTCTCTTTTTTGGTATAATTCTTTTTTGGGGGGAGCATCACTGCCCTCTGGTGGGAGTAGGAGGTCCAGCCTTGCTCTTGGAGAGCTGCTGCTGGATTTGAACCGCCAACCCAGTGGGCTGCAGTCCTGCACACAACCACTACACCACCGGGGCTCAGCCCTGATATAGTATTTTCATTGAAAAATTTTAACTCAAATTTTTGGGGGTCATTGCTAATTTTCTTCAAGATTTTAATACTGGAATTAAAAATTCTGATAAGATTAATTTTTATAATTCTTAGGACTCTGTAGCTGTGTTTCCTCCTTTGTAGAGCTTTCTAGTGTTCTATTTTTTAAGATTATATACCTTAGTTATAGCCATCGTTCTTTCTTTTTCTTTTTTTTTGGGGGGGGGGGCGAGCATCACTGCCCTCAAGTGGTGGGAGTAGGAGGCCCAGCCTTTGCTCCATGGAGCTGGAATTGAACCTCCATCCTAGTGGGCCGCAGTCCCTATAGCCATCTTTCTTAATTGATCTGATTACTTGGAAAGACCCTGATCTTTATGTCCTTAGAAGTGTTCTTAGAAGTGTTCTTATGACACTTTATAAAGTATTGAGGGTTGGTGTGAAAGGGGGGGGGGGCGCGCGCGTGGAGAGAGAGGAAAAAGGATGAAAGGATGATATCAAGAGCTCAAGCAAAAAGCATATATTTGGAGAATGACGATGGCAGCAGGCATGCAAAGGTGCTTGGCACAGTATATATATGTATGTATTGTGATGAGCGATGTATGAGCTCCCATTAAAATGATTACTTAAAAAAAGTGTTCTTGGCTGAGCCCTGGTGGCAAAGTGGTTGTGCACAGGACTGCAGCCCACTGGGATAGAGGTTCAATTCCAGCAGTGGGGCTGGACCGCCTACTCCCACCACTGGAGAGCATTGATGCCAAAAAAAAAAAAAAGTGTTCTTATTTAATAACTCATTTTTAATTTTATACTTCTTTCTAGAAAGCTTAATATAAGCATGTAGATACTTCTGCACTTATCTACTTTTTTTCCCCTTCTGTCAATCTCTGTCTTTTATCCCAATTTTCTAAAATTTTCTTCAGTTTAGTTTATATGGCAGTCACCTAATCTGGGTCAATTTGAGGATTAAGAGTGGAGGGATGAATTCTAGCCCATCAATCTGGAGATAGCCAATGAGATCTCTGTGCGGACATGGTCTTCTGAGAATTCTGGGAGATGTGGTCATTTCTTCTTGGAGGTGAGAGACACACTCTCTCTTGGTTCATTTCCTTGGAGACGTTCTACTGACAACACTCACATGGAGACTCTCTACTGACAAGGCTGACTTCCTGTGAGATATCCCTGAGGAGAAGCCACCTGGAGCTACCCTGCTGGCCTGAGCCGGGCAAGCCACATGGATGTAAGCAGACCTCTGAAGCCAGAGGAGTCACTCGGGGACCCCTGCCAGCACTGAGATGTTTACAACACCACTGGATCCAAAAGCATTCTACCCCTCTGGCTTGTGATCATCTTGCATTCAGCATCATTGCGTCTGTTTCTTGAGTCAGGAAGATTCCATAGATGTGTATCAGACATATGGGCTAATATCAGACTTGTGGACTTGGACTGGACTAGGGTGGAATGCCTACTTAATGTTCAATTCCTCTTGTATTTAAATCTAGCTTATATCCATGTGAGTTTCTTTGGATTTTTTTCTCAGTCCACCTGAACTAACACAGTTCATTAAAATTTTAAGTTTAGAAATTCCATTTTTTTCTTTCAGACCTTTCTATTAAGACCTCATCCAGATATCATACAATTCTGGACTGAGCCCCAGTGGCGTAGTGGTTGTGTGGGGGACTGCTGCCTACAGGGTTGGCGGTTCAAACCCAGTGGCAGTTCTCCAGGAGCAAGGCTGGGCCTCCTACTCTCACCAGGGGGCAGCGATGCCCACACATAGATATCATACCATTCCATATTTCTTTTTTTTTTTAACTTTTTTTTCCTTTTTTTTTTAGGGCATCACTGCCCTGGTGGTGGGAGTAGGAGGCCCATCCTTTGCCCCTGTGGAGCTGGAATTGAACCTCCATCCCAGTGGGCCCCAGTCCCGCGCACAACCACTACGCCGCCGGGGCTCAGCCCACCATTCCATATTTAAACTATAACAAGCGGAGTTGTACATTCACTACCTCAATCAGTTTCAAAGCATTTTTTCTCTTGATACCAGCTCCCCATTACCACCCCCCACCCCCCACACACATACCTCCCCTGCTGCCCCTCATGAACCTTTGTTTTAGTTGTTGTTGCTATACATTCATCCATCCTAGATTTCATATATAGAAAAACAGAAAAAAATCAAGAAAGCTACCAACAATGATTAACCCCAATACATGAAGAAAAAAACCCAGCAAATATTAAAAACCATATCAAGCACAAAGATTTTAACCGTTCTAGTCAGATTTCTCATTTTAATCTCTTATAGTCATCACTACAATACTCTAATCACCAGATTATTTTCATGTCTCCCTTAGGGAAATCACCAGAGGCTTATTGTTGCTTGTGTTGATCCTGAAAATGTATTTGGACTTCCATAACCTTCTGCTTAATTTATTTTTTCAGGAGTCTTTTTGACATTTTATTCTTATTTCATATATGTAATTTTATGTTTTTATAATTATTATAGATGTTTGAAAGTTTTATTCTATTTTCTCTTTGATTTTGTCCATGTACACTTGAACAAAGCACAAAATAACTGATTAAATTTTCAATAATTGAGGTAGAGACTGGGAAAATAATAGGCATCAATACAGAATGATAGGGAAGTAAGAATCCATTAGATAATCTAAAATCTTTGTTGTGATATTTTTTCTGATGCCATCTTGCTTCCCCCAGCAATAATCTTCAACCTGCTGTCAGTGAATGATGCTGTTTAGTAGGCTGATTTGCATTTACACCTTGCAATGCTTTTCTCTCCTTCTGCTACTCCCGGTTTACACAGTCCCTAAGTGCACAGCTCTGGGGACCAGACTTTTCCAAAATAAAATCTTTTTCCATCTTAAGGAATTGGGGAGGTTGCATTACATGAGTGTATAGTAGGGAATGTTATCATGCTTTTGTTGTTGTTGTTGTTGTTATCATGCTTTTTTAGACCATAACCTCTCTTCTGATTCACATCTTCCCTCTGTATGATATAATGCTTTCAATCTATGAATATTCCTGCATTTATAAAATATGGTGAGTTTCTTAAAGCTATTGTTCCATGCAGACATGTAATGGGAAGAAGATTGCTATGACAACATAACTCATATTTGCATTATTTATTGTGTGTGGGTTTAATTCCCTCCTGCAGTGTAGGAAATTAGCAAATGTAGCCTTTCTAGCTGGAATATTTGTAGCTTCCATCAAATAACTCTTTTCCATATGCGTCTTGGTAAAAGACAGTTGGAGAAGATACAGATAGGATTCAGTTGTGAGTGATTATTAACAAGTGAATTAACTAGTGAATACTATACTGTGAAGAATAGAACGAGGCCTCTGAGAAGCACAAGGAAGGGGCGATGGTGTCACTGCCATAAAGAGATTAGTGCCAGAGAGGAGCACATAATTTGAACTCTGAAATGACTGCAAACTGAACCTCCTTGATCCAGGAGACATTTGGGACACCAAAGAAGCGAAAAAGGACTGGCAGCACCAGCAGCATAACCAAGAGCCACAACATGAGACCGGGCGGTGACTTCCCAATGCACAGAGTATCTCTGGACTGTGGAGGGGGCTGTTTCAAAGTGCTTCCTTGGAATAGCTACACTGCTGATCCAAAGAACAAGAGCTAAGTGCCTTTGGGTTGAAGCTTATAGTAGAGTGACATGCCCTTTGGCCACTTATTTCTCATCCCTAAAATCAGAGCTCTGTAGCATGGGTTAAACTGGGCAGAGGCCAACTCAAGGAGTTGAGGGTCAAAGCGAGGCCTGAATGAAACCATGGCAGAGAAGAGTTCGTCTTGTTCAAATAATTGCCTCCTGAGCATTTGTAATCTGTTGGCTTTTGTAAACAATCTAACAATCATATGTTCTTTGAATCTGTAAGCCATTTCAATGACTTGTTGGACCAGGGGAGAGATGGTTGGTGGCTGAACTGGTTAAAAGTTTGGAGAGGAGAGGGATATATCTAAGCTCTGACTTATATACATAGGCCTTGGGCTGATGTAGAATGGGATATCCGCTCCCTTTCTGTGTAGCTGAAAGAGGTTAGACATAGCCTCTAATCCTCTATAGAGTTTCCTAACCTTGCTTTTAATGATTCTCCTCTAAGTTGTTTACTGTAATTAGAGTGTGGTAGAAGAGAATTCTGCCACTCGTCTGTCAGTTTGCTTTACTGTGTTGGCTTGTGCGTTGCTGTGATACTGAAAACTACATCACTGATCTTTCCAACTCCAGTAGGGTCAGTGGAGCCTTCAGACTAAGAACAGGCTGCAAATTAGGACTCGGTTGTTCACTTCGGAGGAATTAGCCACAAAAAATCATATGCACAGCATAGAGACATAGTGAGATATTGAAGAGCAAGTGGATAGAGGCAGAATATTGTCAAAGATAGAGCAGAACAGGTCAGAAGTCCCTCAACATAGGACTGAGGAAGAGCTGCCTTCTCAAAGTAAAGTCAACCATGATCGTGTGACTGGAGCAAACTCTATGGGAGAAAAACCCTGAGTACTTTCATTTTATGGTGAGGCACAATTAAATGAGAAGAAGCAATTGCAAAATTCTACTAATAATTAGAACTCTGAAGGTGAGAAGTATGACTCGGAAAAGTGGAAGTCATCCATGTGATGTGATGCATAAATATCAGTATCCTCGATGCTAGTGTTCAGAAATGGACTGTTCTTGGCCAGTTTGTTAATAAGTCCTCGCAGTCGAGTCATATAATTCTATCACTATGTTTCCTCACATTTTTCACACATACCCGTTAGATAAAGGGGAAACACACTCCTTCTATAGGGTTCCACCCACCTGTGTTATGGGAGTTTCAACAACTATCACTTCATGAGCGATAGCAAGAAAATCACTCCACAGCAAGAGCATTGCAAACTGAGCTACTCAATTGGTCTCTGAATTGATCTCTGGTTGATCTTATGAGTCCTATAAGAGAGTTAGGTGAGGAGTTAAATTATTAAAATACTTTAAAATAAGATAATGTTTTATCAGGAGGAGAACAGAGACACTGAGTTGAAGTATTCAATCAGTTAAAAAAGCATACAGAGTGAGAATTGCAAGGTGGTTCTTAACAGATAAAATGTAAATGAACATGCCAACCTATATGGAGTGAACTAAGTCAGACTCAGTAAAGGGTGCCCTAAATGATTTCATGTATCTTCTGTAAGAAAACAAATTAGGTCAAACAAACCCACATGTTAGAGCACAAGTGAATACTGTAATTGCCAGTGGTAGTAAAAGCCCTTGATAGTAACTGGTCTTGGTAGTAATTGTCAAAGTTGGAAGGGGACATGACCTCTGTGGCACAAATGACATCTTGTTTTTGATCTGAGCACTGTTCTCATGCCTGTTTGCTCTTTGAAATTCACCAGCTGGTCCTCAGAGGATGTGTGCAGTGTTGTGCATGCAGGTGTTACTTCAGAACCTGGCTGGTGTCGTGGTTATGCTATGGGCTGTGAGCCTCATGATCAGCAGTTCAAAACAGCCAGCACCTCTACGGGAGACAGAACAGTGACAGTCTCAGAAACTCATGGGAAATTTGCTATGAATTTTTATACTTTTGTCTTTAAGACTTACTAAGGAAGAGGAAGGTACTAATGATATTGCTCAAATTGTTAGAAGAAAGGTAGGAAGACAAGGAATGAAGGGCAGATTTAGAGTAGAGGAGACTACATTGGAATTAGACATGCTGTTAATATCTGTGGGGTTTGAAAGGTACTAGTGTGGTGATGTTCAGCAAGCAATGTCATTAATAAGTTGGACTTCTTAATTATTTTAAAAATAACATTAAGAGCACAAACATGGTCCAAAAAGAGAATTACACACTGCTGTTCTTACATTTTTTCCAAAAAAATGTTTTTGTTTAAACTTTACTTATTACTTGTTTCTGAAAAAGGTAAATCCTTAAGTGGCTTGGATCTTAGGAATAAGCATTTGGACAAACTCAGGGAAATCGCTCAACCCTTCCTATTCTGTCTTTTCCAAAACACAAAGCAGAACAGACTCTGTCTAGGAAGAAGTACAACCAGAATGTTCCTTAGAAGCAAAGATGGCAAGACTTCCTCTAAAGCACTTTGGATCTTTTGTCAGGAGAGCTCAGTTCCTGGAAAAAGACATCTTGGGCTTGGCAAAGTAGAGCGACAGCGAAGGAAAGAGAGGCATGTCCTCGACAAGACGGGTTGTCGCAGTTGCCACCACAATGTCCTCAACCAGAAGAACAATTGTGAGGACAGGACAGAACTGGGCATTCTTTACTCTCCATTGTACCTCGGGTCTTTGTGCGTCAGAACCACCTCAATGGCACCTAACTACAACAATAACAGAGAGAACAAGGACAGGCATTTGCATATAGTTTTACTCACTGAAAAGTGGCAAGAGAGATAGATACTTGTTCTACTTATTCACAATATCAGGCCAACTATGCATCTGAGGCAGACCGAGGTGCCTACTCGAAATTCCTGTAGATTTTCTTTCAGATGGCATTTCCACTGTGGATGAGAAATGATAGTTCAAAGCTCTGGGAAAACTTTCTAGCCTTTGTGCACCCCCATTCCACCTTTATCTTACCCCACTAACCTGTTGTTGAACATCACCTCTCCTTCTGTGAATGTGAACTTACCTGCATCCTTAAGCAAAAGCAGTCCTCGCTTGGCCTCCGCTAGGGGCAGCACAAAGGACGTTTTGGCAGTGTGGAAACAGAAACCACATTTGTAGTTGCACCGACGCGTGAAATGATAGTTGACGCTGGTGGGAGTAATGGGCAGATTGTCATTTTCCTTTTGTTTCTCAGCTTGTGATTCTTCATGCTGCCACTGCTTTTTCCTCTGGGGACCTGCCAACCAAAATGTCCTCAGAAAGGACAACAGTGGAACCAGAGCCAACCACAGAGAACTGAGCTGCTGCCTAAAAACCTTCAGCAGCACTCCAGCAAAAGCAAGTGGCAGGAGCACCCACATTGTGGCCAACCACCTGGGAGCTGCCCCTGCATGCTGCACAGACGGACTTTATATACGGTAACTGTGGAATCAGCATCACTTCCCTGTAATCTGAGGGGAGGAAGGCCACACCTTCTGAGTAACTCAGCTAAGTTCACTTTCGATTTTCCTCTTCCTAGAATAGAAAGTTGAAACTGAGCCAATACTGAAGTTTCAGTTCCCATTCTGCCTTTTACTGAGTCACTGCTTACATTTCTCTATGTCACTGCTATTCAGTGCAACTTTTTCTTTCTCACTCTTTGTTTAGAAAACAGCCTTTCTTTTCTGTGTGTGTGTGTGTGTGTGTGTGTGTGTGTGTGAAGTAGAAGGTCAGGGAACCTCACTGAGATGGATTGATGCAGTGGCTGCGACAGTGGGTTCAAGCATAACAATTGTGATGATGGTGCAGCACAATACAATAACGTAATAATTAATTATATAGCACTCATTCAGCACATGACTATACTAAGGTTACCAACTGGTCATACTTTGTTTGCCAAGACAAAATCATAAAAACAATGTGTAACCCTTGGAGTATGAGTGATGAATCAATTATTCTCCAAATACCTTTCAGAGACCAGTACAATGCTCAGGTATGTAGCACAATATCTCAATCCTTGTATGGTTATACAATTTAATTGATATGTTTTGATAATATTGTAATTGGACATTTATATTTCTCTTCATTCAGTATCATTTGAATATCTTTATTATGGTAAATCTGTAAATTTTATTGTTTTAAATAGTTATACACACAAAGAACGTTTGCCAATTCAACCATTTCCACCTGCACAATTCAGCATTGATTAAGTTAATCGTGCTTTGAGGGCTGAGCCCCGGTGGCGTAGTGGTTGAGTGCAGGACTGCAGCCCACTGGCTTGGTGGTTCAAATCCAGCAGTAGTTCTCCAGAAGCAAGGCTGGGCCTCCTACTCCCACCAGAGGGCAGTGCTGCCCTCCCCAAAAAAATTCCAAAAATCAAACAAATAAAATCATGCTTTGTACCTATCTCCACAATTCTTTCCCAGATCTCCATTACTACTTACAGAAACTAGAGAACAGCACAGCCTCTCTCACGCTTTCCTAGCCCGGTAACTACTAAATCACCTTGATTTCTTTACATCAGTCCAAACTAGCCAGGCCATCCACTCCATTCCCCCTCATAGAGACCCTGTAGAATGGAATAGAAAGGTCCCTGTGGGTTTCCAAAACTTTGGGAACAGTTGGTAGTCTCACACAGGTAACCCCGTGGTTTGCCCCCCAAAGTAGTAATCTGCTAAGTTATCAGCCTATTTAAGTGGATCATACAATATGTGTCCTTTTGTGACTACTCTGTATACTTTTCGAGAGTCATTTTTTACTTAGAACTATTTAAGATTTTCCAATATCCTTTATAACTGGCAAGAATTAGTGTCAGTTTCTTAGAAAATACAACTGAAATCTTCTATCGTTAGCTCACTTTAACACAAATTACATTTGAGAATCTGGTCTTGTATTTTCATCATATTTGAAGCAAGATTGGCAAGGCCGGCGCGGTGGTAGAATCATCACCTTCCACAGACGTGGTCTGTGTTGGATCCAGGCAGTTCCACTGCCAACGGAAAGTGTGTGTGTCGCTACAGCGCTGACGCCGCACCAGTGTCCAACAGAGCAGCTCATGAAAACAGCCTGGTTTTGAAGAAGCAGCCTAGGGAAGCCTGTGCATCCCATGGTTCCTGTTGTACTGAGTCCAACACGAGTCAATGACTAACTTGATGGCGACTAATAAGAAGCAGCTGCCAAACAGTGTTTGAACAAGCGCCGTTTCGTCTTTGGGACTTTTGGAGAAAGTTACAAGAGCTCTGCTGACACATCTGCAGATGTAGCTTCAGCACTTAACTAGGGACTCAGCTTCTCTGGATTTCTATTTCCTCAAGCTGCAAAATGTAACAGCCTATGGGATTTTTGCAGACTGAAAATGGTAATATATTTTTAAAAGTAAGTGGCTATTTTTTAGTAATCAATTAGGTTTTGCTATTGTTATTCTAAAAGTATCATATGATGAATAGAAACAAATGTAAGTTTCACTTTCCCTAAGAGGGAAATGGAAAGAATTTTGCAATCGTAAAGGGAGGCCTAATGACTATCAGTTATGCAACAGTGGATATTACCCAATGCCTTGAAGTCTTTTTTTTGTCAAAAATATGTGAAAGTCTTACCATGATTTGGCTCAATTAAGAAATATTTTTCTCCAAGTGACATGTAAATGAAAACCAAATCAGTTTACATTTCAAAGAAATGTTAGGTATCACCTGATGGCTAACAACATAGATTTTTTTGAGATCTAACATGTTACAAGTTGACTGGACCAATTTACCTACTTGATCTTGTTAGCACATCTGGGAAACAACATTATTGTCTAACTCACAGCATTTTATTAATGAGTTAGTCTTCAATTGATCTTAGCCAAAAGGCCGAGAAGCAATAATGAGTTAGTCTTATTTATTTATATGCTCATTGAACAAGTCAGTTGTGAAATACGTCTTTGACAAAATTGAAAGAATTCTAATATGAGTTGGGTATTATTTTGCTACAGCATTATAAGAGGTCTCAATACATGGAATCCAAGAAAGATAAATCTCTCAGGAAAAATAATGAGAGTATTGATACCATGAGGATAGGGGGTTGGTGGAGGGAGAAGGGGGAGAGAGGGGAACTTGATGACAATAACTAATGCATAACACCACCCTCCCCCATGGGGGATGAACAACAGAAACATGTGTGAAGGGAGACAGTGGATGGTGAGACATATAAAAATAGTAATAGTTTATAATTTATCAAACAGTCACAAGGGTGGGAGAGTGGGGTGGGGCGGAGGCAAAAAAGAGGAGCTGATACCAAGGGCTTAAGTAGAAAGAAAGTGTTTTGAAAATGACGATGGCAACATATGGAAAAATGTACTTGATACAAGTGATGTTTGGGTTGTTATAAGAGCTGTAAGAGCTCCCAATAAAATTATGTACTTAAAAAAGCATATTAAACAAAAATATTGATAGAGGGGGCAAAAGATGTAGTTTCAGCTAATCAAAATATATGAAATATAACAGTTTAGGGCTGAGCCCCGGTGGCGTAGTGGTTGTGCTCGGGACTGTGGCGCACTGGGATGGAGGTTCAATTCCAGCTCACGGAGCAAAGGCTGGGCCTCCTACTCCCACCACCTGAGGGCAGTGATGCCCACCCCCCCCAAAAAAAAGAAATATAACAGTTTAAGATTTAGTTTGTTAGAAATTTAAAATGGAGTTTCCTGCAATCGGATACACCAGCAGACCCCACCTTTTGCAATGGAAATTCCTTTTTCTTGATCCAGGAGGGATGTCCTTTCAACACAAAGCTATTGCAAAGGAGACTGGTAAAATAAGTAGTCCAGCATGAAGTCACTCCCTACTTGGAGGAACACAGTGACGTGAGGTTTGCAAGGCTGGCAAATATTATACTCCTGATTAATGGAACCCCTGAGAAACATGCTCTTGTGTTAGGTGCCATCACCTCAGATGGCACAAGAGAACAAAATACTGCCTGGTCCCCAGTACCATCATCTCCATCGTTCCGATGACTGAGCTCCTGGGGACAGCCATCATGTCAATCCGTCTCGTTGATGGCCTTCCTCATTTTCACTGCCCCTCCATATTGTACCCAGTATGATATCCTTCTCCAGGGACTGGTCTCTCCCCACAACATGTCAGGAGACTTCCTTGCTTTCTAATATGTGAAAAAGGTCTTATGCAGATTTACCTCAGGAAATGAGCCTTTTGACCCCTTGACTGCTGCTTCCATGAGCATTGATTGTGGACCCGAGCATGACAAAATCCTTGACAACTTCAACCTTTTCTCCATTTATCATGATGTTACCTATTGGTCCAGTTGTGAGGATCTGTGTCTTCTTTACATTGAATATGAAAATTATACACTGAAAAATACATGTATAGGTTATTCAACTATAAAATTTGTGCCTGCCACTTCATCTAGAGTTAGGGTATACAATTTGATTGTCACTGAACTTTTGAAACTGTGTAAAACTAGCAAACCCCACAGATTCCTTCTGTCTCATGCTTGCAGAAATAATCTTAGCACTTCTGGGGTCGACATGGTCTGTGCCTTTGGCTGAAACCGTGATAGGCAACCCTGCACCCTTGCTCCCAGCAACATGGTAGTGACCATGTTCTCGGACTCTTTGGAGTCTTCCAGCATATGGAGATTCCTTGCTGGGAGGCCTCCTGGATTGCCTGGGCTGGAGGATCTCAGGTAGAAAGACCAAAGACTGCTAGCAATTGCTGAAAGCCCTTTTCCTTCAAGAGCTCCTGGGCTACAATTCACCCTCTCCTTTTCTTGTCACTTCTGGGATCAAAGCTCTAGGATTTCATCTGGTGAGTCCGTGACCAGTCTCTGAAAAGTTGCAATTTGTAAGGTTGATAGTGCTGCATCTGGAGCTACACCTGTGTCTGAGAAAGCTCTTATCTCTAGTCTGTGGACCTGCTTGCTTTTGATAGGCTCCAAACTATTCTGAAGGAAAGCCCATTAAGGCATATTTGGTCTCATTGATACTCTTATGTTTATAAACATATAACTAAGAAAAATATTGTGCTTTATTTTACCACACTTGCCCATTATGTTCTCTGAATTCTGTGGACAGAAGGTTGATTGGGTAGTGGGTAGGGCAGTACACATTGGGACAGCGCCCCACGGCTCTTACTGGTAGCAGACAACTAGCAGGATTGGGGGAGGGGGCACACAGTTGCTTTTCTACTTCTGATCTAATTAACTGGAAAACATGTACACATCCTACCAAGAATGATTTGCAGGCTCTTTTAGAGACTCTACTCACAAACAATGAAAGGAGGCTCATTTTAAGTTAGCCTACGGAGGAAGATGAGTGGCTTCTTGAAGAGAACACACATATTCCTGACTCTTACACCTGCCATGGCCACTAGTGAGCCCAATTGGAACCCAAATAATGAGGAAATAGGGATATTGGAACATTATAAAAAGCATTCTGGGAGGAATGAGGAGAGAGGTATCCAAACAAAGAAGTCTACATATGGTTAAGCCTGTACAACACCAGGCAAATGAGGACTCCCTGTGCCTTTCAGGAAAAAAAAAATCTGTCATCAAGCCTACAGTCAAGACGCTGAGCTGGATCCTGAGGTCTCTGAGAATATTTTCATGATCAACAGGACATATATTGTCCAAAGCTATCTGGACAATAGCAAAAGACTGCAGGAAGGGGAAGGTGTGCTCAGAACAAATGCTTCCCAGCTGGTAGACATCATCTTCAAGACGGTCAGTAACAGAGAGAACCAAAAACTCAAGCTATGCAAAGCATGGGGGTCCAGCTCCAGTGTGTAGAAAGACTGAGCCAGGGGGGCAAGAAAGGAGGGGGGCCTTGCAAAGGGGTTTTGGATCAGAATGCCCAAACTTATTGCAAAAACCCTGGCCAGTGAAAGAACGAATGTCTGAAGACAGCATAACAGTATGAATATAGATGCAGTGTTTAAACAGGGCACGGGTTTAAACTCTGCTGAAGAGTGACAGGCCCCAAGGGCTCTCTGCAGTCAGTGCAATGTGTGACTCAGGAAAGAAAGCTCACTCTAACATTCCTTCACATACTGCACTTAACGCCCTCACACATGGGAGGACTTACTGTTTAAACTTCGTGCCAGATTCCCTTTTTATCAGAGGCACTCCAGCTGTATCTCAAATCACCCAATGAACATGCTTGACAGCTTCTTCACAGGGAACCAGAGGGGGAAAGCCAGACTACAGGCATCCATATTTGGAAGGTCAGGGGAATCCACTGTGTTTGAATCAACAGAGTGCCTGAAGGGGCCTGGCATGTTTCTCCAATGAAGGTAATATGCAACTTAACAGTTGAGTTTCCCATAGGAAATAAGACCTACTGAGAAAAGAGGATTTGGAAGACATCTGCCCACTAACTAGACGGTTTCTCCCACATGGGCAACTCCAGCTCTCCGTGCAACATTCTAATCTGCCTGGTAAAGAAATCTGGAACTGGCTGAGCACTCCTCTGTGCAGCACCTTTGAGCTATAAATGAGATTGTGAAAAATATTCACCTCACTGCTTCAAATATTTACATCGTCATCAATGGGCTGTCTGCCAATGACTACCGTGTCTCCACCCTGGATTTGAAAGATGCATTTTTTTTGTATTCCACTGGACTCTGAATCTCAACTATGATTTGCTTTGTAGTGACAGGAGCCTTGCACTTTAACCAATAGACAAGTTCTGAATTTAAATAGTGAATGATAATGAAAATATGTGGATAGTCTCCTGATTACAGGACATAGTAAAAGGAATGGCTTGAATCATATCATTCTTAAAACAATAAGGAGCTCCCTCCACATGGCTGGTTTCTATAGGGTCTGGATTCCACACTTTGCTGAAGTGTGATGTGATACTTTGAAAGGGAATGAGACAGTGTTCTTGCTCTGGACAGGGGGGTGCAAAGGTCCTTTTCCAGATATAGGACTTGATAAGGATAGTCCCTGATCTCAGGCTTCCTACCTTCCTTTCAGCTTTCTATCTATGTACTCATTAAAGGCAAGGGCACACCTTGAGAGCACAGGTCTGGACTGCTTACCAAAGCCACAAATTGGATAATATCACATGAGGACAGGCCCTATGCCTCTGGGCTGTTGCTGCTACTGCAGCTAACTGTTGACTGAAGCTTAAAAGTTAACTTTGTATCAGCCTATTACTGTATGCATGGCCTATAGCATGGTGACTTTGTTCACTCCAAAGGTACCTTTGTGACTAATAGTTGTAAGAATCAGGTAGTACTGCACCAGCCTATGCGCTGCCATCAAGTCAATACTGATTCATAGTGACCCCCTGTGGTTTCTCGAGACTGCAACTGTTTACAGGAGTAGAAAGCCTGGTCTTTCTCCCACAGAGCTGCTGGTAGTGTTGAACTGTCAACCATGCAGATTGCAGCCCTATGCAGAACCACTACACTATCAGGCAATCCTACTACACACAACCCTAATGTGACACTTAACGTTGTCTCAAGCATTAATCCTGTGATTCTGCTCCCTAATCTGCTATGAAGACCCTTCTGCATAATTGTATAGAGCCACCCTTCACTGTAGGAACAGCCCTTGCCAAGTCCTGATTACATGTCTGTACAAGTCTTGAAGTCCTGAAACAAGTCTGTACATGTTTGGAAGCAGCTTCATGGAAAGGAAAACCTGGAGAGTGAGTTATGCAGCAGTAACCACCCAAGACATCCTGGAAGTTGCTACTTTAAAGCTCTGGAATGTCAACCAGAAAACAGAATTGATGGCACTCACCTGAATGTTGGAACTTTCGGCTAGAAAAGCAGCAAATCTACTTCTTGTTTCCCTGTACCTTATTTGGCTCTGTGTGTGTGCATCCTTATATAGAAAGAGGTCTGCTCACCATCAGGAAAAGGGACTTGAAACGTGACCTGGCAATCCCAGACTGCTCAAGGCCTTGCTGCTGCCTGACAGGTCATGGTAATGCCCTGTCCTGGACATCAGCAAGGCATCTCTGGTGGCACAAGATGATAGATAGCTGGATCAAGTGAGCAGCCCAAAGCACATCAATTCAGGTGCTTTATCCACAAATAAACCTTTCTAAATGAAGCACCAAAGATGCATCTGCTGACAAGGACTTGGGGAGAAAACGAGGAAGGAATCATCTTCTTTCGCAGGGTCATGGTGACTCTAATAATCCAACACTTAGACTCCTACACTCACTTTGGCTAGGACTCTGACAGGTGATGCCAAACTCCGGTTGGCCTATCTTGCTGTCAGAAAATATGAACTGTGCTAAAGATATAAAGCAAAGAAAAATACACCACAAAGTAATAAGGTGAAACCATTTGAGTGTTGGCAGGTGGACTTGACTCAAATGCCCCAAAATGGGACCTATAAATTTTTGTTAGCCTTATTAGACACATTTTCAAGTTTGACAGAAGCCTTTCCAATTAGGAGCAAGAAATCTTCTGCAGTCACTAGACCCCTCCCTGTAAAGAGATTACCCTAACTGTGGTCTGGCATCTATCCTACAGAGAGACAATGCACCAGATTTCATGTCAGGGGTGACCCGACAGGTGAGTAAAGCTTTGCAGGTCAAATAGAAGTGTCAAACTTCACTGAGGTCTCAGTCACCAGGAAAGGGTGAAGAAGGGGAAAATTGTTCTCTTAAAAAGACAGTGGCCAAGCTTTGCCCAAAAGCACAACAAAAGTAGATTCAGATATTTCTTCTTGCCTTACTCCATCTCTAGGTGGGTCCCTGAAACCACTCAAATTGAGTCCTTATGAAACTGTGTATGGGGAATATTTCCAGGTGACTCTCTTAGTGATGGTCATTTAGAGGAATCTGTCAAGGTAAATGTCTATGTAAAACTTCTGACTTGGTTTTGCGTATTCTGTTACTATAGTCCACAGTGCATAATCTGGCTTGTTTTATGTATTCTGTTACTATAGGCTTTCTATACAGCATCCAGTCTGGGAATCGGGTTCTGCTAAGCAGTGGATCAGAGCGTTCGGTGTGCTGCTGGTCGTTGTTCCACAAGAGTCAAGCCCTGGACCCATCACACTCGACTGAAGCCAGTCACCCCTGGAGAATGGAATGTAGAACCACAGGACAGACTGAGAACACACTTCTTGCCATCTTTTTCATAGCCCTTTATCTTTTCTGTATCTCCTCTCTATAAGAATGAGAACATATGGGTATATTTAACTCAAACTGTGGTAAGCATGTCAGATTTCTACCTATGTAGAACAAACCCTCACAACATGCTTAATGGGGGCAGTACCCCTTTAGAGTTGCTCAGGAACTTTAGCATAGTCAAATACACCCCACTGGGCCTATGAAACATTCCACAGTTTACTCCTAGGGTCCAGCTTCTAGCACGGGCCCCTGAAAATGTTTCATCTTGAGCTAAAGTAAGGGACCCCAGCTCCAAGTTGTACTCTTCATTGTTGGCCAATATAACTCCCTTGTCTGCCCTGGGTCCAACGTCACTTGTGCAAACATTACCCCAGAATCCTATGCCTCTGTCCATGTCTGGTTGCCAGCAGGTTAGTGTTCGTTGTGCACTAACTTTGCCTTTCATTACATGCCTTCTAATGCCATCATGGGTCCTTGTGCATTAGGCCTCCTTTTTTTTTTTAATCCCAGAAATCAGAGATGTCACTTGGCACTCTAGGGAACAACAGCTTGTCCTTGACTGCAGAATGATATTCATCTCTTCTTCCCCACCAAGGCCATAGCTTTTGGGATATTTTCTGTGTCAGCAAACTCTTTCTGGTTACCAAACAGTGAACAGATGCATGGACTTCATATTGAACAAGTGCATGGACTTCTTATATTATTTTATTACTCAATATTTAGCATAATTTCTAGTTGTTGTATCCAGTTATCTTCTCTCTGTATTTCATGCTAATTCTCCACTTTCAGTTCAATTGTAGTTGCTCCTGACCCAAAGAGTTAGACTGAAATTCAGCAACAATAGTTTTGTATTAAACATACCTCATGTGCTGTTAGGTGCTGTCAAGTTTGTTTGCACTCTTATATTGTCCTTATACTTGAAACAATTGTTGTATCAACTGTGTCAATCTACCCTGTTGAAGGTGTTCCTCTTTTATGTTGCCCCTCTATCTTACCAAGCAAGCCCTTTTCTAGGGACTGGTCTCTCCTGATAACATGTACAAAGTAGAGGAAGTCTCACCATCCTTGATTCTAAGGGGAATTTTATCTGTACTTCTTTCAAGATAAACTTGTTTGTTCTTGGGCTGAACCCTGGTGGCGTAGTGATTGTGTGCGGGACTGCGGCCCGCTGGGATGGAGGTTCAATTCCAGCAGCGGTTCCACCGGCAGTGATGCAAAAAAAATTTGTTTGTTCTTTTGGCAGTCCACAGTACTTGAAATATTCTTCACCAGAACAATAACTCAAATGACTCTATTCTTCCTCAGTCTTATTTAGTGTCCAATTTTCATATACATATGAAGTGATTGAAAATACCATGGTTTGAGTCAGGCACAACTTACTCCTCAAAGTAACCTCCTGGCTATTCAATACTCTACAGGTTTCCTGTGCTTCAGATTTAGCCTATGCATTGTCTTTTAATCTCTTAACTGCTAAGCATTGATTCCCTAAGCATGGATTTTTGGGTTCAATCAAGTTAAAATCCTCGACAACTTCAAAGTTTTCTCCATTTATCATGAAGTTTCCTATTGGCCAGGTCGTGAAGATTTTTGTCTTCTTTACATTGAGTCATAATCTATACCAAAGGCTGCAAACCTTGATTTTCATCAGCACATGCTTTAAATCCTCCTCACTTTCAGCAAGCTTATGTCATCTGCATTTCACAAATCGTTCATTAGTTTTCCTTTGATCCCGATGCCACATTCTCCCTCATATAGAGCACCTTTTCAGATTTGTTCAGGATCCAGATTGAAAAAGTATGTCAAGAAGATTCAATCTTTTTTTTTTTTTTTGGCATCAATGCTCTCCAGTGGTGGGAGTAGGAGGCCCAGCCCCACTGCTGGAATTGAACCTCCGTCCCAGTGGGCCGCAGTCCCACGCACAACCACTGCGCCACCGGGGCTCAACCTGAAGATTCAATCTTGACTCCACTTTTCCTGACTTTAAACCAAACAATAATCTCTTGTTCTGTTGCACAACTGCCTTTTGATACATGTACAGCTTCTACATGAACAAAATTAAGTATTCTTGTATTCCCATTCTTCTCAACACAGTTGAATGCATTTGCACAATGAAACACAAGTAAACACTTTTGTGATATTCTCTGTTTTCAATGAAGATCCATTTTACAGCGGCAATAATACTCCTCGTTCTTTATTCTCTCCTGAACCCAGCTTGAACTTCTGGCAGCTCCCTCTTAATGTATTGTGAGAACACTTGTTGGATGGTTTTCAGCTTAATTTTACTTACATGTGTTATTAGTCATATTGTTCTACAATTCAAACATTCTGTTGGGTCACCTTTCTTTGAAATGGATACAAACATGTCTTTTTCAGATAATAGGGCAAATAGCTGTCTTCCACATTTTCTGTCAGAGGCGAGTAAATGCTTCCAGTGTTTCAGCAGCTTGTTGAAATAGTTCATTGGTATTTCATCGATTCCTGAGTTCCTGCATTCTTGGTTTTAGTTAATTCTTTCAGTACAGCCTGAACTTTTTCCTTCATAAGCATTTGTTCTTGCTTAAAAGGGTGGAATGTAGGCTAATTCTTTTGGTTACAGAAACTCAGTATTCTTTTCATCTTCTTTTGCTGTTTCCTGCATCATTCAGTATTTTACTCATACAACTGTGCAGTCTTGTAATATAAGACTTGAATTTTTTTCTTGAGTTCTTTCAGTTTAAGATATGCTGAGACCCAGAGTTAGAAAAGCAAAAATGAAGATCGTGCTCAGCATATCATAATAGACATGGATAGGAAGATTTAATATTGTTAAAAAATTTGATGCTACCTAGGGCAAGCTATAAATACAATATAATCCCAATCCAAACCTACTATGATTCTATAAAGAAACAGAAAGCTTTTTTACTAAATTCATATGGAAAGTGAAGAAGCCCAGGATAAGTAAAAGCTTCTCAAAAACAACAAAGTAGGAGATATTATACTACCCAATCTCAAATTTATTACACAATTTCAGTCCAATCAGACTGGGACTGGTTTAATGAAAGATACATTGATTGATAGAACAGGATGAAAATCCAGAAATAAAATCACCCACCTATAGACAAATGATTTTTTACAAAGATCCAAGTGGGGAATAGACACCCCTTTCAACAAATCTGCTGGGAAAACTGGATCTCTGTCTGCAAAAGAATGAAGCAACACCCACATGTCACCCATGCACAAAAACAAAATTGCACTATGTTAGAGAAGTAAATGTCAATCCCAGAAATATAAGGATCATCAATGAGAAAATTTAAGACCTTAGTACAGGGATACATGGACTATCAAATATAATAAATGGAGTAAACATGGTAGAAGGCAAAAATGTGAATGGAACCTATCAAACATAAAGCACTTGTGCACATCCAAAGAGTACAATGATGGGAAACATACCCAAGGAGAAAGCAGCGGGAACAACAATCCCAGGGAGACCTGGGGGGTGAGGACAGTGAGGGGAAGGGGCAGCGAGTAGGCAGCACTACAGGCAGGAGAACAATTGGCGTGTTGGAGTCCAGAACAAGCAGGAGATAGGGATCTGGGCGTGAGGGTGCAGGTGTCAGAGCAATAGCAAACCAGCTAAGAGGAGGTACCAAGAGGCGGAAAGTGATGGTGAGGCAGGAGGAAAGTGAAAGGAAAAGGAAACGGAAAAGACCTGGGAAGCAAAGCAATGGATAGAGATATAAACATAGAGGTGTACATATGCAAATACATTAATACACAAAAATAGAGGCATTGGCCTATGTACATACATTTTTTCTTTTTTTAAATTAAAAATCATTTTATTAGGGGCTCGTACATCATTTTTCCAATACATAAATAAACATACTGTGGCAAGCACCCTCGCACGTCCGCTGCCGTCATCATTCTCCAAACTTCCACCCTTTCCTCCGAGGCCCTGGTATCCGTTCCTCCAACCCCTCCCCTGTTCCCCTGCTCTCCCTCCCCCATCAACCCTCAATACTTTATAAATTGTTATTATTCTGTCATATGTTACCCTGCCCGACACCTCCCTCAACCCACTCCCCCGATGCCCGTCCTCCAGACAGGTCATATGTAGATCCTTGCAGTTGGTTCTGTCTCTCTACCCCACCCATCCAGTAGTTCCAATCTAACCACTGGCCCGAGAGTGCGCATCCATCCTGATTTCCCCATATCTCCAGCTCCCCTCTTCTCCAGTCCATCCGGATTTGCAAGGTAGAGTTGGGACCATGATGGTTGTGGGGGAGGGAGATCTCAGGAACTAGAGGAAACTTGTATGCATCATCACTGCCCGGCTGCACCTTGACTAGTGTGTCTCCTTCCCATGGCTCCCCTGTAAAGGGGTGACCGATTACCCACCAGTGGGTCTTAGGTCCCCACCCTGCTCTTCCCCTCACTCGTAATGAAGTGATTCCTGTTCTTTGATGCTCGATACCTGCCCCCTTTCACCCCTTTTGATCACACTTGTTGGTGTGCTTCTTCCCTTGTACATACATTTATACAGCAATACCCTGAGATGGTGGATGAGCTTCAGTTCTCTGCTCATACCCTCCCTTAATAAAAAAAATTTTGTTCTAACAAATCAGCTGTCTAAGATGTTCACCTTCCTGACACAGTCGTTGAAGACAAAGCAGGTGCATAAGCAAACGTGGTGAAGAAGGCAGATGGTGCCTGACTATTAAAAGATATAGCACCTGGGGGCCTGAAAGGCTTGAAGTTACACAAGCCACCATTCAACAGAGAAGCAACAAACCCACATGGAAGAAGCTCACCATCAGTGCAATCATGAGGAGTCATCGGGACCAGATAATAGTCATCAGAAGACACATAACAAAGAGACAAACAAAAATATATTGTTGAGAATGAAGGGCATGGAGCAGAGATCCAAAGACAATCTGGAGCTAATGGAACAATCTCCACAGGGGAGGAATGATTCAACCAGGGTAAAATAAAGCATCAATGAAACACACTGTATTCCTCTGGTTCCTAGAGGCTTCCTCACCCCCACTACCAGGACCCCCGTGCTGCTTCCCAATTCAGAGTAGACCAGAACATGTACATAGGCATAGATAAGGAATGGGTGTTCACGACACAGGATACAGGAACAGAAGTGGGAGTAATGATAGCAGGAGGGTAGGGGAAAAAGGAAGAGTGGAAAGGAGAAAGGAGGAGCCAGTTGTAACGATGGATACATTACTATATATACTCATGTATAAGCTTAGTTTTTCAGCATATTTTTATGCTATAAACCCCCCCTTGGCTTATACTAGAGTAAGGGTCCCACTTAGCTATTCTCTGGTACAGTAGGGTGTTCTCCTGTAACTTCTGCTCATCTGCAAGCGCCTTCAGTCACTGTGGGAGGTAGGATGACTGCTGATAACACAGCTCTCTTTTCTCCTGCACACCGGCAACCTCTGTATTACCCAGACTGCACTGGGCAAGAACCTGCCCGCTTCTGTGTTCTGGTACCTGGGGTGCACCACATCCTTGTCAGATGATTGTAGAATAGAGTCACTCTTCTTCTTCATGGTTGTAACCAATGATATAGCCTTTACTGTCTTACCTGTGCTTGGTCATGCCCCCTTGTTCCATCCAAGCATTGCTGAATACAAGTGCCAGTATATCTCTGGTCTTGGATATATAGCATGTTTATTTACAGTACTTAGTCTGCTCTATTTTATTTTCTATTTTCTCATTAACCTCTATCTGGACCCAGTGTTGACCCAGTGCATAGAGCAGCCTGTGTTAGGGTTCATAATATACATATTGCGATGTGCACACATTGTGTTACTGCATGTGCTGTATTAGCACTTTCCATGCATATGCGGTAATGCTGCATATACAGAAATGCAGCTCATGCAGTAACACAGAATGTATGTTTTTTGTTGATACCATATTGTTTTAGTTGACCCTCTTTTCCACTTACAGGGCTAGCTTACAAAATAGTCAAAAACATTTAACCTACTGATGCCACAATGAATGTAATTTCATTGGTATCTATGCTTATTTTGAAATTTACCAGCAGCTGCTGCATTTCCCACCTAGGCGCATATTCGAATCAATAAGTTTCCCATTTTTGTGTTTGGTAAAATTAGGTGCCTCGTCTTATATTCAGGTGAGCTACTACTCAAGTATGTATGGTAACCTTACACACCTCTCCAGAGGGAAGAACAACAGAAAACGGGAAGGGAGACAGTTGTCGGTGTGATATATGAAAATAATAACAACTTATAATCTTCCAAGGAACTGTGAGGTTGGTGAGGGAGGGGGGAGAGAATTATTTATAATTTATCAAGGCTTCAGGAAGGAGGGAATGGGGAAATCAGCTGATATCATGGGATCAACTTGAAAGAAAATGCTTTGAAAATGATGATGGGAACATATGCACACGTGTGCTTGACACGGTGAGTGAATCTATGGATTGTGATGAGATCTGTGAGCACCCACAATAAAAGCATTGAATAAATAATAAATAGACAAACAAGATGAGAGCCCACCGGGGATAAAATTTACCAATGACATAACAGACAAGGAGCTAATTACTAAAATCTGTTTAATTCAGCAATACCTCAATAAAGGAAAAAAATCCAACTGAAAGGTGGGCAAAGGTCATGAATAGACATTTCACAAGGGACAACACTCTAAGGAGAACAAACACCTGAGAAAATGCCTTAATTCGCTAGCTATCCTGGAGATGCTCAGCAAAACTGATGAGATTTCATCTTACATCCACAGAATAGTACAGTTGAAAAATACAAATAATAAATTCTGGAGAGGGTTTTTAAGAGTTTGGAGCTCTTATACAACACTACTGGGTTTGTAAATATGTGCAACCATTGTGGAAAGCAATATGGCACTACGTAAAACAACTGGGACTAGAAATACCATCTGATCCAGCAAAACCTTTGCTAGGCATATGCCCCAAGGAAATAAGACACAGAACACAAACAGATGTATACTATTCCAAGTTCACCACAGCACAGTTCACTATACCAAGAAGCTGAAAACACCCAAATACTAGTCTGTAGAAGGATGTATAAAGAAACTCTGGTACATACACAAAATTGATTACTATGCATCTTTACAACAGTGATGAAACCATGGAACAGTTTATGACACAGACGAATCTGGAAACCATTATGATGAGGGAATTTAATCACAAAACGACAAATATTGTATGGGTCCACAATGATAGGGTAAACATCAAGATGATGGCAGGCTTCTACTCCCAGAGCAGATAGTGTTGTAGGGAGCCTGCCTGGCATTCATGAAACTTACATCACTCCCTGAACATATACATCTTAAACACTTCAACAGAAGACACCTCATCTTAGCTGGGGTTAAGTTTTTCAAGATGTGGGGAGAGGGAGACCATTCAGTTGCTGGCATACAAAATTGTAGTAAGATCACTACAAACCCACAGACATTTATACCAGAGTGATGAACTTACCTTACCAGAAATCCAAGTCAAGACGGTAGGGGGGTGGGGTGGGGGGTGTCATATCTGTCTTGGATAAGGTGATCACTTTTCTGTTGGTAGAAAAATAGGGAGGAATGACCTCCCACTGGGGAAAAAAGTTTAACAATACTCGTATAGAACCCAAAGGGAAAATACACCTGACACTATATTCATAATTGGATATTTTTGGATAATTTTGGTCTAGTTTTATGCAGCTCTTGATGACTCAGACCATGTTCTATAGACCACCGAACTTTGACCTCTGTTCTAGCAAGACACAGAACAGCTTATGTGCACCACACCAGTAGAACTCGATCTGGAAATCCCACTAGGTGAACTGTGTTTTAGCTCAATCTCATCTGTAGCCCTGGAACTCAAAGCTGAACTCCATAAGGCTTAGTGTGAGAAGAAGCATATGACTGCTATCCCAGGGGTATAGATTTAGCAGTTGTTGGACTTTGTTTTGGATTTCTTTCCTTGAAGTTGCCCGATGAAGGGTGGCCCAAGACTACCATATACTTATGACTTTAATGCCATCCTTACTTTATTATGACACATATTAATCTGGTTCTGCCGCTGCTTATGAATACTAGGGAAGATTTCCCCCTATTACCAAGCCCCATTGTGTGTGTTTTTAATGTCCGTTTACTAAAGAGTTTTCTGTACAAGTCAAGAATGAATGTTAGGGCTGAGCCCTAGTGGCGCAGTGGTTGTGCGCGGGACTGCGGCCCACTGGGACAGAGGTTCAATTCCAGCAGTGGGGCTGGGCCTCCTACTCCCACCACTGGAGAGCAGTGATGCGCCCCCTCCCCCCAAAAATGAATGAATGTTAACACCATTCATAGCCAGCCTATATTTGTATAATGACTTTTTTCAGCAGTGTTTTAAGTTCTATACCATTAGCTAAGTGTATGCCATTATCAATATTATTACCTTATGCTCCAGGAGTATGACTGATGTTTTCTAACATAAACCTGAGACATACACACTCTAGATAGATGAATGGAATTGTCATCTAGATCACAATTCTAGCCCCTTCAAAGGTCAATGGGATATTATGAGATGGTTCTGCTTGATGCTCATACTCATGAAGAAATCACTGAAAGTATGGGTACTACACCAAGTGTGGTGAAGTAACTAGATGATGTCAAGCTATCCGAAGGAATAGGATCTGGGGTCTTACAGGCTTATTTGCAAACAATCCGCCATCTAAGTGATGCATCAGCGAAGTCCACATGTAAGAAGCATACCATCCTATGTCATCCAAATATCGTAAATAATCAAAACCCCAATCCAAAGGAGGGGTTATTTTAATTTAAATTGTGAACATCTGGCTTATAGAAGGGTATGGATGACAATGAAACCCTTAAAATCACTTGCAGAGTCCCCATGTGGGTTAAGTCCTTGGTATATCCCCTTTGACCACAGTGTAGGGATGTGAATAGTCTTGTTATCTACCAGAGATGATCGCAAAGTTGATGATGCCAGATAAACTTAGGTTAAAACTTAATATCATTTGATCTCCCTTTTCTCCTATTTTAAAGTTGTTTCAGTTTCTTTTTTTTAAAGTGAATAGTGAAAAATAGTGAATAATAGCTGCACAACATGAAGAGTATAATCTATGGCATTGAATTATACAATAGAATTTGTGGAATTGGCTAATATTTTGTTGTCTAACTTTCCCCCCATATTTAGCAAAAATAATTTCAGGAATAACAGCAAGTACAAGGAAGAAGAAAATGTTCTAGAATTTTTTTGTGTGTGTGGCATTACTGCCTTGGTGAGAGTTGGAAGCCCAGCCTTGCTCCTGGAGAGTTGCTGCTGGATTTTAACTAACAACTCTGTGGGCCGCAGTCCCACACACAACCACTAGGCCACCAGGGTTCAGCCAAAAATGTTCTAGAATTGAATGTGGTGTTAATTGTACAACTCTTCCTGACATGATGAAATTATTGAATTGTATGGCATGTGGATGAAGTGCTGATCAAACTTTATTTCAAAAGTGAAGGGGAAATACATGTGAATTAAGTATTCAGTGAATCTTCTCTGACCACAGACCAAGGAAATGACTAGCATTACTATCATGTGGAGTCCCTTAGAAAGTGGAATATTACAGATGCTGTTAGGTTAAAATGTAAAATTTTTTTCTCCTTACAGGAGGACACAAGCCAGTCAGGATGCAGGTGGCAACAATGAGACATACAACTTTCCTCCAGTTCTTAAATCCTTCCAAGACTCCCCACTATCATGATCCCAAGTCTACCATATAAACCTGGGTATGCCATAGGACGTACACTGGTACAGATAGGAACTGAAAACACTGGGAATCCATGACAGATGATCCTTTCAGGACCATCTGAGAGAGGTGATACAGGGAGGGTGGAAGGAAGATGGGGTAGAAAGGAGGAACTGATTACAAGAATCTACATATAGCCTCCTTCCTGGGGGACAGACAACAGAAAAGTGGGTGAAAGAAGATGTCAAACTGTAAGATATGACAAAATAATAATAATTTATGAGTTTTCAAGGGTTCATCAATGAGGGGGGAAACAAGGAGGGAGGAGAAAAAATGTGGAGTGGATACTGAGGGCTCAAGTAGAAAGAAAATGTTTTGAGAATGATAAAGGTAATAAATGTAAAAATGTAGTTAACACGCAATGGATATATGTATGGATTGTGATGAGTTGTAAGAGTCCCCAATAAAATGGCTTTTTAAAGTAACATCTTTTGTTCAAATCGTGTGTGTATGTGTGTGTGTGGTGGTTGTGTGTCAGCCATCTCAAAACCATCCTCATATTGAATGTCCCAAATTTCCACAGCATGTGATATCTTATTGTTGTAAACAGATGTAAACTAAGAGCAACAGAGAGAGGCATCAAGCAGAATACAGAAAGCATGGGCACAGGCTTAGGCCTTTTTTAATCGTTGGTTGCACAAGAGTGCTTTATTTCTAGCAAGGAGCTTCAATGGGAAATGTGTCAAATAGACTGGGAAAAGCTGCTTGAATTTCAGGGTCTGAGGTTTCATTAATCATGGATATATAGGTATATCTGGCTGTTGATCAGTTATGGTAACCAATCCTCAAGATCCCCCAACTTAATGCAGGTGCACATTATCAGTATTATTAATGCAAAATAATTTTGGCACGCTGGTATTGTACCAGTTATGTAAATCAGTAATCAATACACAGAACCTTCCAATACCCATATTTCCAGGGATTGGCAAAGAGTTACCGTTCCAGGACTTCTGGCAGATAAGCAAGGAGTAAACAACTAGATTATATTAGTGCTTTCTTCACGTGTTGCCATATAAACTGCAATGAGAAAATACACCCCTCACTGAGATGAATAACTTACCCAGCATTACAAGTTTGTATTTGAACAATTTTTTAAATTAGTACGTGTGTTAATCTAGGTAGACAAGAGAAACAAATTCATAAACACACATATGTGTAAAAGAGAGAGTTTTATATAAAGAGTAACTATACATTAAGAAAACATCCCAACCCAGTCAACCCAAGTCCATAAGTCCGGTATTAGCCTACATGTCCGATACCAGTCTATAAAGTCTTCTTTAGCCTCATGAAACACAAGCTATGAAGCAAAATGCAGGATGATCACAAGCCAGTGGCGTTGTAAGTATCCTAGTGCTGGCAGGGTTCTCCAAGTGGCTCCTTCAATTCCCAGGGCCTGGGGTCAATCAGCGTAGTGCCATGTGCATTATCAGTAGAGCCTCTCCGAGGGAGTGAACCCAGAGAGAAAGTGTTTCCCAACTCCACCTTTCCCAGAATTCTCAGAGGAGAGGGCCAAGCCCATACAGAGGTCTTATTGGCTATCTCCAGATTGACTGGTTAGACTGCACCCCTCCATTCTTAATCCTCAAATTGACCAAATAACGTGATTGCTACGTATGTTTTCTATTTTCCTAGTATTCATTTATTAAAATTCTATCGCCTCCCTTCTCATTAGCAGAATGGATAGAATACATTTTTTTTGAACGTCAGATACTGAAGAATGGATAGATACCATCGAAGAATCGACACATTTGAATTATGGTGTTGGTAAAGAATATTGAAAGGACCACAGACTGCCCAGAGAACACACAAATCTGTTTTGGAGCAAGTAGAATTCAAATGCTCCTTAGAAGGATGGCTGGCGAGACTTAATTTCATATACTTTGGACATATGATCAGCATAGACTAGTCGCTGGAAAAGAACAGCATGCTTGGTAAAGTTGCAGTGATAAAGAAGATAACCTTTGACAAGATGGGCTGACATCGTTGCTGTAATAATGGAATCAAACATAACACTTGTGAAAACGGCACAGGACCAAGCAGTGTTTTGATCCACTGTACAGATAGTTGCTGGGACTCAGAACGGACTCAACAGTGGCTAACGACTACTGAAGAATAGGACTTTCCTTAGGATCAACGTGCTATACAACTTTAAAGAATTTTCCCACTTATGTTCTTTCCTTCTCACAAGCAGGTTTATTCAATTTAAATACCCATTTAATCTGGGATTATCAACGATTCTGTTCATGGAATTTGGATGTGAGGGTCACAATTACAACAGTGTTTTGTTTTTTGTTGTGAAGTATGATATTTCATATAATCAAAACACTTAACATCAGATACTGCAGTGTCATGAATTTTACAGATGTCTTGTTGGAAGGTGCAGTGGTGAATTAATCATTTCTATTCCAAAGGTCAGAGATTCATATTCACCAGAGATGCTGAGGAAGTAAAATACAGCAGCTTGTTTCTGGAAAGATAACCGCCTGGGGAACTGTGCGAGGCAGTTCTACTCTGTCCTATAGTCACTATGAATTGGTACTGACTTGATGGCAATGGGGGTTGTAGGTAAACAGAATGGTGATGCTAGAGAGATGACAGTTCACTTAGCATGCTATATGCCAAGTTGTCTGTGTTGGAAGATAAGGGAAGTTAGCATTTAGCTTCAAGTTGCTCAGGAGTCATAAATAAACTAGTAACCGAGTGGTGTCTGTACAGAGAAAAACATCCAATGATACAAATCATCTTTCTTAAGCACATAGGGGAGGCTCCTTATACAGGTTTGGGGTGTGGAGGAGGGAAATTGACATAGACAAGGGCCAAGAAAGGCAATGGGAAAATGCACAAGTGTGAAAGGGTAAAAAGCAATTACAGGAAGATTGCTACTTTTCATTTTATTCATATTTAAAAGCATCAATGCAAGCTCAATGTCCTAAAGCCAAATTTCTCCTAGAAAATAAAACTATTCTCAGAGTTAAAAAATCTAATTACTCCTACTTTATTAACATAGACCTCAACAACACATGTATATTTTGTATATTACAAAGTACTTTTATCTGTCAGAGTTAAATTTAATCTCAAGTTTAAATCAAGTTTGACTGTTATAAATGAATGCTCATTCTTTTCAGTTCATCTAATATTTCCCACCTTGGCCTCAATTGTAGACATGATAAAAAATTCCTACTTACAGCTTGTGTGCTAGACAATCATCTTTCAAAATTACCAATGAATAAAAATACCGTGTCCAAATAACTGCATACTACTACTATGAGCAGTAATGTAGCAACACTGTTGATGGCATTCCCATTCAATCTGATATAAAGACTGTAAATTTCATTGTAGCTTGGTTTGACTTTAAACATGTAATTGGGGCCGGGGTTGGGGTGGGGGGTGGGCATCAGTCTAGGAGACATCTTCCAGTTTGAAAGTCAGCTCAGCAAAAAGGGAAGGGTAATTTCAAGAGGGGCACACATGTGGCAACGGGAGTGAAGGCCATACCTGGTTAAACAAGTAAAAGAAGCTAAGAACCCTTGGTGTCCGAGGATGGGCGAGGAGGGGTGGCCTTGGTGCGGAATTTGAGAGGGGAGGTCAGAGAAGGGATCTGACCTTCTTGGTCAGATGGGAGGGTGGGGTGGCCTAGGTGCGGGATTTGGGAGGGGAGGTCAGAGAAGGGATCATTTTCTCGGCGTCCCTAAAAGAAAAAGTCCTAAAGGATGTGAACTATGAAGTCTGTGAGTTGACCAAACCGGTTCTCCCTGTCGTCCACAAACACCTCCCAATTTCCCTATCCCGCGTCCCTATCCCAGTCCCTCTCCCCCTCACTGAATAAAGACAAGGGGAGGAATCTAAACCAGGGTCAGCGAATAAGGGCTGCCCCTGGGCGGAGAGCTCAGACCCTATTCGTTGCGCTGCTGCGCACCTCGCGTCTGGCCGGCGCATAACGGACCCCATGAGGACCGTGCCGGGCGTCGGCTCCCGCGGAGAGGTCCGCGCCGGGGGTTGCGCGTCCCGGCGCGCCCGTGCGAGCCGGGAGCGAGCGCCTCCGCAGGCCGCCGGCTGTTTACGGCGCGGAGCACACAGCGGGGCGGCCAAGGCCGGCGGAGACCGCGCGGAGATCACGTACCCGGCTGCCAGCCCCAGCCCGCCGGACCCCCAGACTTCGGCCACCCGGCCCCGCCCCAAAACCCGGGCGGCCGGAGTCCGCGCTTTCGTTTCCCCGCGCGGTCTTTTCTCCGCCCACCGGGAGGCGGAGGCGCGTAGAGGCGGCTCCATGGCGTCGGTCGGACGCCGGTTGGCAGGGTCGCTACTCGGGCGGCTCCGCGGGCAGTGGCAGACGCGGCGCGAGGCCTACGCGGGCGCCATGCTGACGGACCGCTGCTTTGCTCTGGAGCTCCCCGACTGCACTCTGGCGCACTTCGCGCTGTACCCCGACGGCCCGGGTCGTCCTCCGGGCGCCGGCCCGCATCCCCGCCTAGCCTCGATGCTGGGCTCCCCCGGACGCAGTTATTCCGTGTGTGTGCCCGTGGCGCCCGAGGCTGGCTGTGGGGCGCGGGTCCGGGCGGCCCGACTGCACCAGCGGCTGCTGTACCAGCTGCGCGGTGGAGTGTTTTCGCAGTGCCAGCTGCTGAGGCTGCTCGCCTACCGCCCCGGCGGCCAGCCTGGGAGCGCGCAGCACGGCTTCCTGCTCCGCGACCCCCGCGACTGCCTGGAGACCAGGCGCGCCCTGCTCCGTCTGCTGGGAACCTACAAGGAGACCCCGCACCCGCACGTGGGGGAATTTGAGATCAGCCCGCAGGGCCAGATGCGGCAGAGACTGTGGGAGCTGAAGGATGGCGAGTGGCGGGAGGCGGGCGGCGCGCTAGTGATGCCCACCCAGGAGCCTCAGCTCCACCCAGTTCTGCCGGACCTACCCACCTCCGCGGTCTTTCCCAACCGGGCAGCGGCCCAGGCAGTGTTGGAGGCGGTAAGCGTTTGGGCCCTTTCCAGCTTAGTATTTGGACTCTATCTGACCTAAGCAGGGTGCCGACGTGGGGCTGGGTATAAAGGTCTGTCCAGCCTAGATAGGGTGCCCCCACCCACATAGTGAGCATTTACTATATACCAGTTCTGTGTCAAGATTTGTAATTGAAGGGAAGCCGTTAACCCTTGGGAACGGGAAATAGGCACACACTAAAAGACTGGGATATCTGCTATTCGTGCTGCAGATGCTACACAGCAGTCAAACCTGTCCGCCTTGTGGAACACAATGACATCTCGGAAATACTTTCATTTGCTGCTTAAGAGTGAACTGGACTGGTGTTGGAAATTTGAAGAGATTCAGATTCACTGCTTATCTGTTTACTGGCTGTGGACTTGTATAAGTTACCCAGCTGCTCTTAAGCCCTTTCCCCGCCTGCAACATGTGACACACAGCAATTGTGAAATGAATAAAATTCAAGATTCTTTCAAGCCACAGCTGGGCCTGGGCCTGGGGGCGCTTAGGGTTGTCCTTCTGAGGAAGCCCAGTGGATCTCAAGTTAATTTTATAAGAGTCCTAGAGACAGCAGGTGGATCTCAACTCAAGCTTTTTTGAAAGAGCATTTTATTGGTGACTCAAGTCTAGCTTTAAGTTGTATCACAGTCATCAAGTTTTAAAACAATCTTTACCCCAGTTTCCCTATTTGTATACTATGGGTGATAATAATAGTACCAAATTCCTGGAGTTGTCATGAGGATCAACTATAATGGCTCTTGAAAAGCACTTAGACTATGGTCTGCCCATTTGAGCACATCAATAATGTCTGTGGTGCTCTAAGTATGCAGGGAGGTAATTTCCTACATTGAATTTCAGTGTTCAAACAATTTGGGGTTTGTGATTTACTCCCCCCAGGAGTAGGGTTCTAGGGAGGCTAAGATGCAGACTATTGTCTTTGGGAGCCTGTAGTGTAGCTTTGGGTTGACAAAGTGAAGCACAAGAGCCATATGTAGCTCTTTCAATATTTGTATGTGCCTCTGAAGTGACATTGAAAAACTTTAAAGGATATTATTCAGATACCAATGATTTTATTTGTTTGAAAAAGTCTCTTTATGGCTTTCAAATAATTTAAAGATTGTCGTGAGGGACAGCATCAGCTCTTCTGTCTCAAAAGTTTGATGCTTACATTTGTGGATCATGGCTCCTAGATGGGTCTCCTGTGCAGTTCCAGTGTTGCCACTTGGCCTGCCTACTGCACTGCTCAGCAGGAATGCAGACCTGGGGGGGGGGGGTCCTCAGATGAAGTTACCTTCTTCAGCTTCAGCTGCCAATACACAGTGGAATTTAGCTATGTGTCTCGCATGCCTTTATTCACAGAAGACAGTCCTGCTAACTATTTTAGACGTGGCTTTGAATCATCATCACTTTTGATGGATAGATTTGTTTTACAGTGCACATCTTTTATACCTGAAGCCCGAGTCGTGCTTGACCTGGTCAACCAATGCCCAGAGCAGGTCCAGAAGGGAAAGTTCCCAGTCATTGTCATAGAAGGCCTGGACGCCACTGGTAAGAGAGCACTGTTATTTATTTTTTGGGGGGTGGGGATCACTGCCCTGGTGGGAGTAGGAGACCCAACCTTGTTCCTGGAGAGCTGCTGCTAGATTTGAACCGCCAAGCCAGTGGGCCGCAGTCGCGCATTCAACCACTACGCCACTGGGGCTCAGCCCGAGCACTGTTAGTATGTTCCAGGCAACAATATGAAGTGGTCGTTTATAAAAATGCATCATGTAAAACATTTCTCAATGTAGCAAGTCTTGCATTAAGCATCTCCTTTGGGCTAGGCATTATCCAAGGCAGGCACTAAGAGTACACCAGAGAATCATATTCTGTACTTGCTCTACCCTAAACATTCAGAGCGTTAACGATGTGAGCTGGGAGTAAAGCCTTCAGTACTAGGGTAGACCAGAACCAGAAAACCAAACTCATTGTCATGGTGTCTATGCTGACTCATAGAAACCCCTATAAAACAGGGTAGAATTGCCCCTATGGATTGTTGAGATTGTTTATGGGAGTAGAAAGTCTGTTTCTCTTCCTTGGGGCTTCTGGTGGTTTCAAACTGTCAATCTTTCAGATCCCAGTCCAATGTGTAACTGCTATACCACCAGAGCACCAAGGTAGAGCACAGGAAGGCACTTAATTTTGCATGGAGGAGTGGAACAAAAAGTGGCCAGAAATCACTTCTGGAATAGATAATATTGGGTTATGTTTTATGGATAGGAGTTGGTCAGCTGGTGAAAAACAGACAGGTCCTCCAGATAGGCAGAGATGTGGATTATAGAACAAGCCTGGGTGTCTGAGACCTACAAGCAGAGTCCTTTTTTTTTTTTCAGAGCATTAACCTCAGCACTTACCTCTCTCCACCCCCCTCCCCCCCCCCCCATCTGTCAGTTGTCAGATTGTGTGTTGCTGCAATGCTGGAAGCTATGTCACTAGTATTTCAAATATCAGCCTGGTCAACCAAAGTGAATAGGTTTCAGCAGAGCTTCCCGACTAAGAGCAGTTTACAAAGAAGGGATAGGCTGTTCACTTTGAAGGAAATAGCCACTGAAAACCTATGGGAAACAGTGAAACAGTTCCAGTTGAGCCCCCTGTTGAGAAGGCATTTAAATTAGTGATTGTGAGAGAGCTGCCTTCTCAAAATACAGTAAATCATAAAACTCAGGTGGAGTAAAGCCTTTGGGACCTTTATTTGCATACAGGACACAACTTAAAATGGGGGAAAAAAACAACTGAAAACTACATAATTATAAGTATTAATTAGTAGGCATTCGGAAGTATTAATCTAGGACAGTTGTTAAGTTTTCAAAATGAAATGGAATGACTACAGATCAATGTTATTGGCATTAGTGAACTGAAATGAACTGGTATTCTCTCAGAAGTGGTCACCTTCTGATACATACAACACAGTTTCAACCGGCAGTTGTACAGCGATAATTATTATTTATTATAATAAGGATATAGTGAGCATGACAGAGAAAAACAATAAGAATTAGACACATTTCACACTTCGCCCTAATTGGTGATCCATGTGGAGAGAGAGTAGGGGAAGGGATTACATAATGAGGGAGAGGAGCGGAGAGTGTCTGGCTCCCAGGGGCAGGAGAGAGAGCAAAGAGAGAGAGAGAGAGAGAGAGAGAGAGAGAAAAGAGAAGAAATATGAGAGAGAGAGAGAGAGCCTCTATCCTGTGCCCCATCCCTATATACCCTTTGGAGCCATGCCATGCCCCTAGTTACAAGTAAGGACATACGCCACAGGAAGGGGTTGTGCCATATGCACACTTTATAGGAAAGGGAGCTATCCGACTCCCATGTGACAAGATCAGACTCCTGGATGTTAGGCTAGAGATCATGAACAACAGCATGAGAAACCGCCCACAGGCTTCAAGGGAAGCGAACCATCATCCTAACAGCGGGGGAGTTAGCTCTATTGTGAGACACACAAAGGCCTCAGATAACTGGGAGTTTCAGGGAGAATAACTAATTTAACTTCCATACCAAATGCTTGTAAGTAGTTTGCTTAATATTTTGGAGTATATAATCGTGGAGAAGTTCTGTCCTCATCCCACGGTATTCGCCATTTTGAATAAGGCAATCATAGTTTACTAGGCCGATAGTGACAGATTCAAAAGAAATGGCTTTGTATTCAGCGTTAAAAGGACATTTTTTTTAAAGGAAATTTCAAGATCTATTTTGAGGTACAATGTTGCTTGTGATAGGAAAGTATTCCTCATGATTCAAGGAAATCCATTTGAAACAATTATTAACCAAATTTATACACTAACCTCTAAAGCTTGTGATTTAGGAATTGCAGAATTTTTTTAATATCTTCGATTTGAAATTAGTCATACATGCAGTCAGAGAGAAAAGAGCAGTTGTTGTAAAATATGGCTTTGGTGATAGAAATGAAACTGAGAAAGCATGAATGAATTTTGCAAGACCAACAACTCCTTTTATAGTGTTATTGGTAAATACTTCACATATCATACAATTCAATCATTTAGTCATATTAAGATAAGTTTTACAATCATCACCACTATCAATTTCAGAAATTTTCTTCTCATACTAATTGTTGTTAGGTCCCGGTTTCCCCCCATTCTCCTGCCATGCCGTAGATCAGTGTTTCTCCATCTTCCTAATGCTGCAACTACTTAATACAGTACCCCATGTTGTAGTGACTCCCAACCATAAAATTATCTTCGTTGCTACTTCATAACTAATTTTACTAGTGTTATGAATCAGGTGACCCCTGTGAAAAGGCCATTCAACCCCCAAAAGGGGTTGTGACCCACACATTGAGATCTGCTGCAATAGATAATTATTAGTCCAGTTACTATCTCTATAGATTCACCTATCCTAGATTTAATAGATAAAAATTACATAAAATACTAACAGGAAGCAAGCAGCAATGACTAGATGAAACACAGGAAAACATCAATAGAAGAGAACACAGAAAATATTAAAACCTGAAACAACTTTATAATGTGTCAAGAACAATCAAATGACAAGATATACTTTAACCTAACTACTTTTGTGATAATCAAGTTTACAGGGTTCTCTGTCTGATAACAAAGCTGTTTAAATCTTCAATGGAGGCTTAATCCATGGGTGGACCCAGAAAATTTATTTGGAGCTTTCACTGTCATCCACAGCCTTCTGCAAACTGAGTGTTCAGAATTTAAACTCTGTTTCAGTTTAGGGTTTTATTACTTATAATTCTTGAATCATACAGGCTGGTGTGCTTTGTCCATAGGGGCTAGGAGCAATGACTTCTTCATTACAAATACCTTTTTTCCAACAACACAAAGAATGACTCAATAACACTAAACTATTAATAGAACAGTGGAAAAAATAAGGCTCTTGACTCCCGCTCTCATGTTTTGAGTATGTTTGAATTATAGTTTAAGTCTCTATTATTGTTGCCAATTTAGTAAATGTGTTAAATTTAAAAAAAATTGTTAAATTCTCCAATGTGTACTCTCTTCCTCTGTAAGACAATTTTTTGTAGTGTTATTATGAAAACTAGAAGTATACTATGTGTTTGATAAAAATAGACACTGAGCAATAGCTGAAAGTGTTATATGTTCTGAGAAATTCAAGAAAAATAAAAGGAATAAACAGTTGATAATAAAGTATTCAGGGCCTGAGCCTCGGTGACGTAGTGGTTGTGCGCGGGACTGCAGCCCACTGGGTTGGAGGTTCAAATCCAGCAGCAAGGCTGGACCTCCTACTCCCACCACCAGAGGGCAGTGATATCCAAAATAAAAAAATTTTAAAAATAAATAAATATTCAGTGTGAAACACAGGAAATAAAGTCTAGCCTCAGATAAGGGGGAGAATGGTGTCTCTCAGGGAACTGCACTCATATCACTACCCTCCCGTGCTGCAGATGTCAGCAAAGAAGCGTGAGATACAGCCTGACAACTACATCACCTGGGATGTCCAGAGAGAAGTCGGAAAATGAGGCAAAGCTGAAACCTTAAGTTTGAGGAAGGACCTAGAACCCAAGCCCAAGGCCTGAAAACCATGCCCAAAGAGCAGAATAGAGTGATATAATTAGAATTGGAATGGAGAGGGGTTGGGTGGGACGGTGAAGGAAGAAGGAAACTTGAGTATGAAGAACTAAGTAGAGAAAGGGACAAAGAAAGGCATTGCTTCCGTGCAGATGCTATGGTTAAAGACATTCTGAAGATTCATTGCTTACAGATGAGAATAGCCAGTGGTGGGTGGGAGAAGCTAATTATGAAACATGACACCAACTTGATACTAGGGGGCCCTGGAACTACACATCTCACTTTATCATTACTTTGAAAAGAGAGCCTTATCATTTTCTTCAAACTATTCTAATATCAAACAGAAGAAACCTAGAATTGTATGGTTCTGGAGCATTTATGAAGTGTATTATTATTCAGTCAACTCTCAATGTACTCGTTGAAAGAGTGCCTCTGTATCAAGTTATTATTAACTTTGGGGATGAATATGATGGCCATAACAAATATATATACCATCCTATATATGATCTCTAGGTAAAACCACAGTGACTCAGTCTGTTTCGGATTCACTGAACGCTGTCCTCTTAAAGTCACCACCACCTTCTGTTGCTCATTGGAGAGAAATCTTTGACGGTGAACCAACTATCATAAGAAGAGCTTTTTACTCTTTGGGCAATTATATATTGGCTTCTGATATAGCTAAAGAATCCACCCACTATCCTGTGATTGTTGACAGGTAAGTATAAGGACACTAATTTTGGCATTTTCTTTTCTAGACTTATTGTATGTTTTGCTATATAGCTAAGTAAACAATATATAATTATGTTCATTAAGTTAAACTACATTAAAGTAGGGATTCTTTAGCTATCTTCATTAGCTTTAGAATTGCTTGACATTTTGCCAATAACATTTCCTACATTTTGTAATCCCTAGAACAGTTTGTAGACAATAAATGCTATTTTGTGTGTACTCATCTTAAATACTAGGAAACTTAAAACATTTATAGAAAATGTCATTATTTCCATGAACTTTTTGAAACTTCCTCATACAGACTTTCTCAAAAACCCAAATGCACTGCCGTCAAGTGAATTCTGACTCATATAGGACCGATTAGGGCAGACTAGAAGTGCCCCAATGGGTTTCCAAGAAAGTAATTCTTTATGAGAAAAGAAAGTATCATCTTTCTGTGCGTGAAGCCACATGTAGTTTCAAACTACTAGACCTTGTGTATAACAACCCAACTCATAACCCACTATAGCACCGGAGCTCTGAGCTAGAAAGACCATGTCGAGGATATTAACTAAAGTCTTTTTGCTTCACCAATATGTACTTTATTGTACTTGTTTTATTCAACAATGTTTACTGGTCATCTTCTAGTTACCAAAACAGTAATTCAGTGATAAGTGAGATTCCTGCCCCCCCCTCCACCTCCTTTTATGCTTGTTTTTCATGGAGCAAGGTATAGAAATGCAGGACTCTTTAATAACTTTTTAAAAATCAAAATTTTGAAAATGATAAGTATTTTGAGGAAAGTCGATCAAAGTAATGTGATAGAGAATGACTGAAATCCTATAGGTTTTGTTTATAAAGGGTGCTCTGAGAAGGGGCCCTTGACCTTACAGTAAAACATCATCTGGAATCTAAAATATGTGAGAATTAGGGGGCTGGGAAGCACGGCAAATTAAAAGCATCAGCAAGAACAAAAGGTAAAGGTAGTGTGAGGCCGAATAAGGTTGAGATCTTATTTGGCCTACTGCCCCCTTTTCAGGAAAACAACAAAAATTCTCAGCACCCTACCAAGGAATTAAAAACATTTGTACTATAGCCCACAAGCCAGCATAAAGTATAGGTATCTGTTTTTGAAGCTCCCCCCGCCCAGTCTCCCCACCTGCACGTTCTTGCACGTGCCTTCCCCTTGGGGCAGTATCCCCCTTTCTGGAATGTACTGGTCTAGAAATGGTGCTGGTTCTGGAGCTGGTGGAGGGTGCCATTGAGTCAGTGTGACTGTCTGTGATAACAAAACACCGCGCTGTCCTGCGCCATCATTAAAATTGTTTCCATATCTCAGCCTACTGTTGCATCCACTGTGTCCCTACATCTTGTCTAAGGGGTAGAGACATATTAACAGAGCCCAGTAATAGTACAAAAGCAGTGTTTTTTGACACGTGACTAAGTGACGGGATCTATTCTGAATGAAGGAGAAGGAAGCAGTGGATAGATCATGTTGGATCACCAAGGCCAGGGGTCAGCAAACTCTTGAGACTCAAGAGCCAATCCTGCCCCTCCTAACAACTTTGAAATCACTCAAGAGGCTTAAATTGTGGGAACAGGTTTGGCAAGCAGGGAAGTGAGGATGACGGAGTCAAATTCAATACTGCATACAGACTCCTGAGACCAGATCTAACTCTATTACAGCTTTTTGCAAAGTTTATATAGGTTTCATTGACCAATCAGATCATACTTCCTGGTTTCCGAACATATCCTTATAAGGTCGTGAGTTTGCAGCATGAAAAACTATTGGCCCACATGGTGGGCTAAGTAAATGAGGTGTTTCCTGCTGAGTTATGTAAATGACATCTACCTGACTGAGCCAGCCATACAATTGTCTTACAAGACTATTATGTCCAATCACATTACCGAACCAACCATCCACTTGCATTGTAGGACACATCCAATAGTATTACAGGAGCTTAGCTGTTACTATGGGGAAACTCGAAACATTCTGATAGAGCTTCAGAGGTTAAAGTGGAAGGATATCAGGTGAGTTAGCCTGGGGTCTTATTGCCTCGAGACTAAGTTCCTTCTGGGAGTCATGGAAATGCAGGATACCCAGCAGCTTCTGCCTGACTACAGATTGAAATATTCCAGAAGACTCCGCAGTATCCTGCAATTTCAAAGCCTTTCTCCCAGATCCACAGGTCCTGCCAAGAATGTCCCTACACTAAATACGTTTTTCCAAATAAATTAAATCACTGCGATCTGAAATAATAACCTTCAAAACTTTTCAATGTTACTTGAGAGCCACACATTTACACTGAAAGAGTTGCATATAGCTTGAGAGCTGCAGTTTGCTGACCACTTTCCTAGGCCATGGTAAAGTGTGTGTTCTAATGTCCATTCACTGGGACTCCTTTAGAGGGTTTAAAATAATAATGGAGGGTTTAAAACCTCCTTTGGAGGTTTATATTTTAAATATATAATATATATGTTTTTAAAGTTGTATATATAAAAATTGTTTTTAAAAATGTGACACTAAAAATAATAATAAATAAATAAAAATGTGAACACTGTGAAGATCAAAGGAAATGGCACACACATCATACTAAACACATAATCCATTCAGAACATAAATGAAATCACCATGATTGTCCATTTTTCTCTCATCACGGTGGTAAAATCTAATGAACTCTCATAATATCCACAGTTGGAGATGATCTGGAGTAATAGGGTCCTAGCCAGTACTATTGCTAGCTAGTGCTTCAGGGAGCTTCATGCTGACACAGACTCCTGGTGAACAATTAGAAAGTCCCCCATTGGCCAATAAAATGAATATTGGCATGTCACCTGTCCTTCAGCTATGTAAGGGGGAAGGAAAAAGAAATTCCACCTCAGTGTTGCTCAGGCAGATTTTCTGAGGCTGAGGTTAGACATGCCCCACACTAACTACTTGCTGTAGCACTCTCACTCACCTTTTCACCTGTGTTTGTTAATTACTGCAACAGACACATAGAACTGGCATATATTATTGGTTTTATTAAGAAAGTTAATAGATTATTCAGGCAGGGCAGCCACTTCTCAGCCATGCCCTCAGGCAAGCCTCTGGTCTTTGGTCTCTCATCTGCACAGAATCAAGCCATAGAAAAGCAAAATCAAAGTGAAGAAATGATGAAATGAAAGAGTTGACTGGGAATTCGAAGGGTAGCTTGAGAAGACAGAATATTATAATAAAATATTTTGAATTATAAAGCCATAAAAAAGTTTCAAGCCTTGAATTGTCATATTGAAGGATTCTGTGGAGACAATGGTTCATGATACTGGAAGCAACAGAACACGATGGAAAACATACATGACCACTGTGCAAAAAAAACTCGCAAAAGCATTTTAACATTACAAGAGATAGCATATGGTCAAAACTTGATTGTATTGAAGGGAAAAAATCCAAGCTGTACTGATGGCATTATGAGGAAAATAAGGGTAGGATACCAATTGAAATGTTTCAATAAACTGATAAAGTAATCAAACAACTAATTTCCAAGAAATCTGGAAGTTAGCTACCTGGCCACTTCTCTGGAAGACACTTTTGCTGGTTCCAAAGAAAACTAGCCCAATAGGTTGAGGAAATTGTTTAATGATATTGATACCCCATGCAAGAAAATTTTTGCTGACAGTAATTCAACATTGGTTGTGTCATTACTTCAATAGGGAGCTGTGAGAAATAAAAGCCAGATTCAGAAGAGGAAGTGGAATGGGCATAGTGTTGCTGACTTCATATGAATCTTGGCTCAAAGCATAGAGTACTCAAACATATTTACTTGTGTTTCATGGAGTACACCAAATGGTGTATGGAGCATAACAAACTATGACTAAAATTCAGAATAATAAGTCCATAATACTTCCTGCTGCTTATGCATAACCTGTATGTGAATCAAGAGGTTGTCATCCAGGCAGAACAAGAGAATGTTCTTGGTTTACAATCAGGCAGAGGTGTGCATTAATTTATGTTCTTTCACAATATTTGTTCAATCTATAAACTATTCAAGTGACAAAGAACAATGGATTGGATTGGAGCAAGGCATATTAACAACCCAGAATATGAAGATGGAATAATATTGCTTGCTGAAATGGAGGGTGACTTGAAGTAGTTGGTGATGAAGATCAAGAACTGCAGTCTTCAGTATACATTGCATCTAAGTGTCAAGAGAACTAAAATTTTCATAACTGGCCATTAGGGAGCATAATAAACAGAAAATATGTGCTCACTTTGGCAACAGATACTAAATTTGAAACGATACAGGGAAGGTTAGCATAGCCCCTGCTCAAGGATGAAGTGTTCCATATATTTAAAAGAAAACAGAAAATATAGAATTTGTTGATCCTTTCATTTTGTTTGGTAATGCAATCAACATTCATGGAAGCAGGAGTCAAAAAATGAAGACATAAGAATAACCACTGTGGCTGAGCCCCGGTGACGTAGTGGTTGTGCGCAGGACTGCGGCCCACTGGGATGTAGGTTCAATTCCAGCTCCACAGGAGCAAAGGCTGGGCCTCCTACTCCCACCACCAGAGGGCAGTGATGCCTTAAAAAAAAAAAGAATAATTACTGCTTTGAAGATTTTTCTCCCCTTTTGTATAGAAAATAAAAGACCCTTGGTGGTGTTGTGGTTATGTATTGGGCTGTTAACTTTAAGGTCAGCAGTTCAAAACCACTGGCTGCTCTGCAAGATAAGGGTGGGACTTTCTACTCCCATAAAGAGTTACAGTCTCAGAAACCCACAGGGACAGTTCTACCCATTCCTAATGTCACTATGAATTGGCATTGACTTGACAGCTGTTGTTTTTTCTTAATTTTTTGGTAATGATCAGATTGTAAATTAATTGTATCTTAAAGTCAGTGAAATTTGCAGGCTCAGTAAATGTGAGAGGGCAATTAGGATTATACTTGTGAGTCTATATAGGTTTGGCAGAGGATAGATGTATGTCTTTCTGCTGCAAGCACCTCCACTAATGTGGTGGAGCATGCACATATAAAAACCTTATTAAACATAACCAAAACGCTTGAGGAGAAGAGTTGCTGACCCTAGAGGATAAGAATCATAGTTATGGGGATATTAAATTCTATTGACCTAAAATAGTTCACAGAGACCATCTCCATCCTACTTGAATATGAACTGGAGTTATAAATCCCTATAATTTAAAACATTGTTCTGGATATCAGAGGAGTTGCTTTTTTTTGGGGGGGGGGGGCATCACTGCTCTCCGGTGGTGGGAGTTGGAGGCCCAGCCCCACTGCTGGAATTGAACCTCCGTCCCAGTGGGCCGCAGTCCCGCGCACAACCACTACGCCACCAGGGCTCAGCCTGAGTTGCTCTTTTTTATGCCGAAAAAAACCCCTCTCGGCTTATACCCAAGTAAAGGTGCCCACTTATCAGTTCTCCAATGTAGTCTGGGTGTTCTCCAGTCTGTCCAGCTCATCTGCAGGCACCTGCAGCCCCTGTGCATGGTCCGATGACTGCTGACATCACCCTGCTCTTCTTTTCTTCTGTACACGGACAGCCTCTTGTCCATGCTGTACTGGCCAAGAACCTACCACTAATGTGTACTGGTACCTGGGGTGCACCGCATCCTTGTCAGATGATTGTCAGATGCAGTCACTCTTCTTCTCCAGGGCTGTGACCAATGTCATAGTCTTTACTGTCTTATCAGTGCTTGGTTACAGCCCCTTGGTCTGCCCAAGCATTGCTGGATACAAGTACTGGATTATCTCTGATCTTGGCTATATGGTACGTTTATTTATAGTACTTAGTTGCTCTGTTTTATTTTTGGTTTTCTTTTCAGCCCCTATCTGAACCCAGTGATGACTCTGCTTGCATGAAGCAGCCTGAGTTGTGCATGCACTGTGTTAACTGCATGTGTTGCATTCACACTTCCCATATGCGGTGATGCTGCGTATGCAGTAACACAGTGCACACAACACAGCATGTATATTGTGAGCCCTAACACAGGCTGCTCTATGCAAACAGTCAAGTCCTCACGTTCTGGAATATCATCGCCTGCATTAGGCTTCAAACTACAATCTGCATTGTTGTGTACATGCGGTAAGGCAGCACGTGTGGTAATGCAACATATGCAGTAACACAGTGTGTACACTTACTGGTGATACCATAATGTTTTAGTTGGCCCTCTTTTCTACTTAAAGAACTAGTTTACTGTTTTTTACTGTTTTTCTTTGAAATACATATTCAAAAATATTTAATCTCAATGTAATTTTATTGGTATCTATTTTTATTTTGAAATTTACCAGTAGCGCTGTTTTTCCCACCCTAAGCTTATACTCGAATCAATAAGTTTTCACAATTTTTTGTGGTAAAATTTGGTATCTTGGCTTATATTTGGATCGGCTGATAATCAAGTATATACAATAAATATAAAGGATTATTATCTAAACTATGCATAATGTGTCCTTAAATTGCATTTGATTTGAATGGTTTTCTCATAGCAAGATTGGAGAAGTCTGAAGAGTGAAAAGAGTATGCAATTGTTGGGGTAAGGATATGGTTATTTAAAAAGAAGCAGCAGTATTTTCAGTGGGAGAATTCCAACTATAGAAAACAGGACCCTAATTCGTGTCTAGATTTTTCTTCTTTGTCTCTGTGAATTGTCTGCAGTTTAGTAATTTAAAAAGATACCTTAAGGGCTAAGCCCTGGTGGCATAGTGGTTGAGTGCGGGACTGCAGCCCACAGGGTTGACGGTTCAAATCCAGCAGCAGCTCTCAAGGAGCAAGGCTGGGTTTCCTACTCCCACCAGGGCAGTTATGCCACACATACACACACACACACACACACACACACAAGATACCAGATCACCTTGTTAGACAAAAAGACCAGTTATTTGTTGTCTGTGTGGGTTTTATTCATGTTTAAATATTTTAATGATATCTATTTTAGACAACACTATCAACTGGCTGAATAGCAAAGGAGGCAGAAATATTGGATGGTAACTAGGGTTAAGATTGGCCATTTAATCAACTCCACTGACTTGGAAAAAATTAAAATCTATTCTCACAGGTAGTTTTTCTAGATAGAAAAGACTTTTAAAATGAAAATAATATCAGTCTTTTTACCAAGTTATTTCTTGAAAATTGAGCATTTGCCAAATGCTATGCAATGTGTAGTTTGGGTATCAAGAAAAAAGAAACCCTGGATGCAGTGATTAAATCTAGTGGACAAATTTCTGATAGAAACGGTCAGAATGTAAGTTTGCAAATGAAACATAAAAAGCAAGCCCATTGTTATGTCAAATCTAATTCAGAGCGACCCTATAGCACTGAGTAGAAATGTCCTATAGCGTTTCCAAACCTGAAAACTTTATGGAAGCAGACTGTAGGTTTGAACCTCTGTTTTCATTTAGTAGCTTAGTGCTTCACTGTTGTGCCACTCGTTTTAAGAAGTAAGAGTGAGAGAAGTGACACAAAGGCATGTGTCCAGGGAGAGTGCAAGGGAGCCTAAAACTCTAAGAACTCACTTTTTTTTGCAGGGGGGGCAGGGTAACAACTTGGAAGGATGGTTGATATTAGGATAAATTCCCAACTTAATGTTCACTTTTCTATTTCTTAGTACTGTTGTTACCATGCTACCCTAATTTGATCTATGTAACTATAATCTATGTTACATAAGAATTGTTGACATCCTTTAAACACCTGTTTATTCTTTTTTTTTTTTTTTTTTGGCATCACTGCCCTCAGGTGGTGGGAGTAGGAGGCTCAGCCTTTGCTCTGTGGAGCTGGACTCGAACCTCCATTCCAGTGGGCCGCAGTCGCGCACACAACCACTATGCCACCGGGGCTCACCCACACCTGTTTATTCTTACAGTAAATGTGGAAGGGAAAAAAAGCCTTAAGCTTTCCATTTTCCGCTTGAGAAAATTGAGGCTGTATTGGTGATTGACTTTCCGATGTTCACAAAGCAAATAGGTCACAAGCTCACATATTTTTAAAATAGTTTTATTGACACAGACTGCACATATCATGCAATTTAATCATTCAATTATATTAAAGAGAGTTGTGCAATTATCACCACAATTAATTTCAGAACATTTTCTTTGCTTACTCATAGTGTTCCATTTCCCCCCAAGCTTCCCCTGCCATAACCCTAGGTAATTATTTAATTTATTTATTGTTTCTAATTTCACAACTTCTACTTGTCTAATTCATTATTACTCATTAGACTCTTCGTTCTGTTCAGCCACTATTGATATCCTCTTCTATATTATTCTATTACCATTGATATCAAATCAGTGCTCCCATATGCAACAATCCTTCCCCTTCACCGATGGTAACTGTTGGTTGAGTTTGGTTTCTTTTTATTTTCGTGGTTTTCTTGATATACTATTCACATATCACATACTTCCATGATTAAATTGTTTTAAAAATCAGTTCTGTAATCACAATCAATTCTAGTGCTCCTCCCCCCTCCCACATTCATTGTTTAGCCCCAAATACCCCCCAACTGTAATATCTCCTACCACTCCTATATCCTTTAAAAATCTTTGCATCATTTATTTTCTGTATGCATATACTTCTTCTGTGCTTCACAAACTGGAAAACCAAACAAACAATAAAAAACGAAAACAAAATAAAGTGGTAAGGATAAAACAATAATGATATAAAAATGCAAATAGTGAGTAAGAAATTAGAAAACACCATCAGTATTTTAAAAGCTAGGGAAGATGTTTCTGTCATGGATCACAGAAGAAATATTTGCACCTAGAACAATTTCAGGTTTGATCAAGAAGGAAGTCAACTGACCAATTATCAAATTCGATCCTGCATGATCAAGATTACAGTCATCTCTGACTGATAGTAAAGCTGTTAGAGACCCTTGCCTGTGGGCAGAGGAAATCTCCAGAGGCTTCATCTGACTAGATACTCTGCAGATAGATTTTGGGCTCCCACTTCCTCCATAAATTGTATGTTCATAATCTGAGCTCTGAGACTTTCATCATAATTATATTTTGTTATTGTTGTCTTTGTGTCACACATGCTTCTTCCATGAGCTTGTTTGAATGCAATCCTTTAAGACCCCCAGGTGCTATTCCAGTTGATAGCCGGACACCATCTGCCATCTTCATACTGTGCTATAGCATCCATACTTCAATGATCATTTCATCACATTTTTTTTAATATACAACCAAGCCTCACCCAAATCCACTGCCATTGAATTGATTACTAACCATTGCTACCCTAATGGACAGGGTAGGCCTATTCCTTTAGATGTCTGAGATGATAAATCTTTACAGGAGCAGACAACCTCATCTTTCTCTCATGGGATGACTGGTGAGTTTAAATTTACTAGCTGTTAGGAGTTCAAAGCTTAATACCATACATAGTGTCTATAACAAGCAATGTCGCTCTGTGACAGCCATACAGGTTTTGTATGATACAGTAAGTTTATTAGTATGTTCTCTTTAGTGAAAAAGTATTTAAAGTATACAGTGATTACTGCTGAGCCCTGGCAGCGTAGTGGTTGTGCGCGGGACTGCAGTCCACTGGGATGGAGGTTCAATTCCAGCAGCGGCTCCACAGGAGCAAAGGCTGGGCCTCCTACTCCCACCATCAGAGGGCAGTGATGCAAAAAAAAAATGTACAATGATTACTAACCTAGGATTTCAAAGAATAGAAAATTAATAAACTACAAATACAGGCCAGTTGTGACCACAGACCCCTCTATACATTGGGACATTTATAATTATAACATAAATATTCATTGTAGGCGATGGTGATACACTTTTGCTTTTGGGTTTTGAGTTTGATATGATATGAACCATATCAAGAGTATAATATGCTATGTTTACCAATAGAGTAGTTTTAATTCAGTCATTTATCCACTTGTTCTTTTTTTCCATTTGTTCATTCTTTCATTCGAAGACCATTTATTACATACTTATTATGGAATACAAAGAAGACTACAAATTATTTTTAGTGGAGGAATTAATTATATAGTAGCAGAGAAGAAGATATCCAAACTCACAAGCAGTTACTTCTAATGGAATATGATATTTCTTTTTTTTTGGGGGGGGGGCAATCACTGTCTCTGGTGGTCATGGGCGGGACCCAGTGCTGCTCCTGAGAGTCGCCACTGGATTTGAACCACCAAGCACGCAGGCCACAGTCCCTCAATCAACCACTTATGCCACCGGGCCTCAGCCCATGATATTTCTTTAATATTGTCTTATAGATTTTTTTGTGTGTGTATGTGGCCAAGAGTGTAATATAGAAGAAAAACTTTGAAGAAAGAATTTGCTCTTTAGTAGTACCTGGGCATAGGACTTTAATGATGCCACAGTTTGATAAAAGATATTGCACCTAAAATTTCATGTATATATATGAAATTTCATATACATGAAATTTTATTCATTTTATTTATATATTTTATTCATTTTATTTATATATTTTATTCATTTTATTTATATATTCAAATATAGAAATGCTTCAAAAGCATTTCTAAAAGAAGCTAACAACAACAATTATCAGAAGTGGCCAGCTTTTGATATATACATCACGGGTTCAATAGGCGCAGTTGTGCAGCGATAATTATCATTTATTATAACAACGACATAGAGAACATAAGAGAAACAATAAGAGGTAGACACATTTCATGTCAGGGTAACATGCTCACCTCTGCCCCCTTGGTGGTCCGTGTGGAGAGAGAACGAATATTAATTTTCCCCATTTAAATAGCCTTATGGGGGACATATGAGTCCTATTGCCACTGGTCAGGACATGTCACAAGAGGGGGCTGTCTTAACAGCTATAAGGTGACAGTGGCTTAGGGATGACTGCGTGCCAAAGGCAAGAGGGATGTGATAAGGAAAGATTTTGGGCTTCTGGGAGTAGGTAAACAGGTCTGCCTGGTTAGGAATCATTGACAATGGCTTTGAATTCCGCCGACAGACCTCGAGGGAAGCGAATCACTATCCTAACGTGAATCACGCAAAGCCCTCAGATAACTGGGAGCATCAGGGAGAATAATAACTAGCTTAGTCAGCTTCATCGTGAGTCATATGAAGACCTCATAACTGGGAGCCTCAGGAGAACAGCTAACTTAACTAGCACACTGAATGTTGGTAAATAGCTTGGAGTATGCAATAGTGGAAAAGTTCTGTCTTCATCCCACACAACAGTGACTTATTTTGCTTAGGAGGACTTCCATGGGGGACACCAATACCAAGACCAGAAACCAAGGCCTAAACAAAAAAATGGAAGAGTTGGAAAGGACAGAGGGCCTTCTGATCCAAGGTTCCCCAAATTTAAATTTCCTTGGTGAGTTCAACATAGAATTGACACGTACTGACCAAGAGAGAACATTAAAAACAAATCACCTACTGATAGAGGAGAGCATTTTGCAAAGCTAAGAAATAGTAAATAAAGCATAATCTTACAGTAAGTTATACTTTTATTTGAAGAAAAAAAGAACTGTGTGAAATAAAGCCTAACATACCAGCATTGTTTTTCTTGTGCTTAGCTTTGGGCTGCTAATCACAAGGTCAGCAGTTTAGAACCACCAGCCCCTCAATGGGAGAAGAATAGACTCTCTGCTCCTGTAAAGAGGTGCCGTCTTGGAAACCCACAGGATAATTATTGTTCGTCCTGTGGTGCTGCTGTGAGTTGGAATTGTGTTTGGTTAAGTTTATCTTATACATCAGAAAAGCTTCATCAGAGCCATCCCTGGTTGCAGTGTTCTCAGCAGCTGGTTTTCATTTGGCATTTGGCAGGTACTTGGCATTTTCTGGGGGTAGGTAGAGAGCTCATTCCTCCTTTTCTTCCCCTGCCAGGTTCTGGCACAGCACAGCCACTTATGCCCTAGCCACTGAAATAAGTGGTGGTCTCCAGTACCTACCCCCAGCCCATCATCATCTATACCAGTGGCCAAAGGACCTGCTCAAACCAGACCTTGTCTTGCTACTCACTGTGAGTCCTGAGGAGAGAATGCAGAGGATTGCAGGCCGGGGAATGGAGAAGACCAGAGAAGAAGCAGAACTTGAGGTGAACAAAGTATTTCGTGAAAAGTAAGTGTCCGTGATGCAATGTTGATGTGAAGTGTCATAGGCCAGGATAGTAAGTCAGGATTGTCACTGACTTTGGGAGTGATGAGAAAATGGTATTTTTCATATCCTGAAGGTCATGTCCTCTGAACTAGTTTTTTCTTCAAATCAGATTACTAACAAAGGGCTCACACTACCCTAGAGTTCACACTACCCCTTGCCATAGAGTTGATTGTCATTCATGATATCTCTATAGGGATTCTGAGGTGGCAAATCTTTATGGGAACATACAGCTTTATCATTCTCCCAAGGAGCACTTGGTGGGTTTGAACTGTCAGACTTATGGTTAGTAGCCTAATGTCTAGTCCACAGTGCCGGTGGGTTAGATTTGTTATTTTTAAGTGATAGGATGTTTCATTGTTTTCCAGTCTCTTTTAAGATCTTGTTGCTAGTTTTAGGTGTGCCAGGAACAGTATAAAACCTGTGTAAGACACCCAATGTCCCTTAACCTCAGTTTTCCTCACAGTGGACATCATGTCATGTATATCAAACACATACTAACTATCACCTCTTTAGGAAGTTGCCAGGGCTAAGCTTTTTACTTAAGCTGTTCTGTGTTTGGCAGTATACAAAAGGAAGCTCTGATAACTTGGTAATTTATCTAAATTATTCCTGCCTGTTTTCCAGGGTAGAATTGTCCTATCAGCAGATGGAGAATCCCAGCTGTCACTTGGTCGATGCCAGCCCGTGTAGAGAAAAGGTCCTCCAGACTGTTTTAAGCCTAATCAGAAATAACTGTAATCAATTGTAGTCACCCCTGGAAGGTGACATGTTTTACTAGATGAAACATTCAGCACATCTAAATCCTCAAATTGTTATACAGCTTTCCAAGATTCCGTGTGCAAAGGCATGTGTGTGGCACAAAATTAGAAATCAGCTACTTTAAAACCATTGTACTCTTTTCTCACCAATGAATGCATAGAGTTTGAGATAGGCCATGTCCCTGTGAAGCAGTGGCAGTGGCTGGTGGTAGTGGTAATGGTTAAAAATGTTCTTGGAACATGCTTGTAACTTCATGGTTACCAAGTCACCTGGAAGATTTATCTTACTTATAAAACTTCATGTGTGTGTGTGTGGGGGGGGCGGTGGTGGAGCTCTTCAATTCATCTGGAAGTCCCTCCACTCACTCTCTTTACCACACCTAGGCAAGGTGATAACCTTCTGCTGTGACCCAAGTTGCCTTCTGTCAAGTCTGTTTGCATTTTGTTATTATGGGCAAAGTAGAGTTGAATAAAGAAATTTCAAACACAAAATCGTTTACATACAGACATAGCAACTTTTGTGAATTGTATTTTATTTCTGTTCCTTTTCTTTTGTCTCTAAATATGGCTTTGAATACGATGAGTGTTTTGCACTGAACTGAATGTATTTAGCTTAACTAATCCAGCAATATATTTATATCGATGTCTCTGTTTTTCCTGAGTAGAGATGATGATTCACTAATTAAAATTGAAGCCAAGAAGATAAAATCAATGTTTGTTTTGTGTTTTAGTACACAGATTTAATCTTTCTTAATAAGTAAATACAGTGGATGCTGTAATGTTCTCTATCATTAAATTTTCTTGTACTTTTCTATCAATGTGCCTACAATTTTTTTAATCTTTGTGTGTGTGTGTGTGTGTGTGTGTGTGTGTGTGTGGCATCACTTCCCTGGTGGGAGTAGGAAGCCCAGCCCTGTTCCTGAGGAGCTGTGGCTGTATTTGAACTGTCAACCCAGTGGACTGCAGTCCCACACACAACCACTACACCACCAGGGCTCAGCCTTACTTGTTTTAAGGGGTGAGCCTTAATAGCCTCATGATCCTGGGTGAGTCATTTATCATTGATAGGTTATGCTGTTTGAACTAAAAAATGATCATCTTTATTTATCTTTTTTTTTAATTAATTAATTTATTTATTTTGGGCATCTCTGCCCTCTGGTGGTGGGAGGAGGAGGCCCAGCCTTGCTCCTGGATTTGAACCTCCAACCCAGTGGGCCGCAGTCCCGCGCACAACCACTACGCCACCGGGGCTCAGCCCAATCTTTATTTATCTTAAAGAGTTGGCTGAGCAAGCTGAATTTTTAAAGCTCCCTCACAGTTTTAAGATCTATAAACCTATAAAGCCTTTTAATCCTGACAGCTATTTCTTGAGAAATTTTCTCCCAAATTAATTACATTTAAAATTTTGTCAGACTGACCATTTAGAATTTTTTAAGTTATAAACTTTTGTGTTAATACCTTGGAAAGTATTTCTCAACTGACTAATTAATTCACACATATCTATTTATAAGTACACCTGTAATGGATTTCAGTTGAAACTATTTTGAAAGTTGGTAAATATTGATCAGATTCTTTAACACATAACATCTAGTTTTGTTGGCTTTGTTTATTCCATTTCTCTTTGAGAAAGTTAAGCCCCCTTTGCTCAGATAAATGAAAATGACCTCGTGAAACATTCGTCACTCTCCTTATGCACACTTCATAAGTATCACCTCAGAAGAGAAGACCACAGATTGATTGGTGTCACTCATTCAAGAGGGTACAAGGAAGAAAACTATCTACTAGACACTTTTCAACTTTGAGACAAGGCTGTAACAAATCATCATGCCATCCACAGGACTAAGAGGAGAACCTTATTGGAAAGACCCTGGGAGGGGGTGCATCCACATTTCAAAGGAGACACTGATATTTCTGTTGGTGGGTATGGTGGTTAAATGGGGAGGCAACCTCACAATAACATAGGGAACCTGAGGTAACTGTAAACCCAATTTTATGTTCCTGGGTAGACACTACAAATGTTTTTACACAACCCTCTGAACCATGCCAAGGACTAAGCACCAAATGATCTTAGATGTAGGCCTTACAAGTAACAGTATTCCCCAATGGCCACACCAGTAGGACTTGGCATAGAAGCCCAACTGAATGTGCTGAGCCCTGCCTCAAAACTTCCTGTACCCTTGGACTTAGGTCTGAAATATTCTGATGGGGGAGGAAGTAAAGGATGGCCACTTCAAGTGACCTGGGGTGGGGCCCCTAGTTTAGTGCCAACAAAAGGGGTCACAGAACCACCATCTATTTAATACTCCAATGAACCCCTTGTGTTAATATGACAGACTTTAATCTCATATGCAAGGATTTAAGAATTGAAGCAGGAAAATTTCCCTTAGTCCCAATCCCCATGTTCAATGTAAACAGAGCTCCATCTATTAAGAAGTCAATCTGTACAAAGAAATCGCTCATGGATTACACTTCACAGTTGAACTCACATAAACTACTCAGATCAACGGTATCTTAAATGCCAAGTAATTTAAAAATAATTCATGTTTGCAATACAGTTGCCTTATACTCCAGAGGAATGATTGACATTTTTGGGGTGTTTTTGTTGTTGTTGTTGGCTTGTTTTTCTGCATTTTGTTTGGTTTTAGTTTTTGTTGTTAATTTTATGGGATTTTGTTTGTCATACAAAGTATAATGGCCAGAGTAAACCTGAGTCATTCATAATCCATGGACAAGCAGATGGATTCTGGCCCCCCACTTAATTCTAGCCCCAATCTAAGAACAGCTAGTTCTTATAACTTGGACCTACTTGATACTCACCTTCATGAAATGTTCGCTGAAGATAAGGGTGCCACTGCAAAGTGTGGTGAAGAAAGCTGATATTACTTAACCATCAGTAGAGTAGTGCCTGCGGTCTTAAAGACATGTATTCAAACAAGCGTCCTTCTAAGTTAGGCATCAGCTAAATCCATAGGGAAGAAGCACACCAGTCTATGTGATCCAAAGTTGACAATAACGAAACCTAAATATGATGAAGGGAAAGTATCATAGCTTAAGCTGTGCACACCCAATTTTTAGAAGGCTATGGAGAACACTAGGAGTCCCCAAATCCATTCATAAAGTGTCTGGGTCAGATGAACTCTCTGGCAGATCCCCCCTGTCCATAGGTGAGGGACTTGAACAGCTTTACTTTCAAATGGGGATTATTGTACACTTGACCATGATGGCTCAAGCCATGGAATAATATGATACTCAGCAAGCTGACCTCCCTCTTGACCCAACCTTAATTTGCTCTACACTGAAGTATTTCTCACTTTTTTCATGACTGCAATTTCTTCCCCGAATTTTTAAATATTGATAGTGGTCTTTTGTTTCTTTCTCATTGTTTGTATTCTTTTCTTTATATTTTTCATATTATTATTATTATTATTAATTGTTTTGCTAGTTTGTGAGGCACAGGAGACTTTACATCGATACAACAGCTGATGGAATTGTTTTCTGGGGATGTTAAGGTGGGGTGGAAGGTGAGAAGGGTGAGGATATTTGGGTAGCAAACAGTGAATGCAGGAGTAGGGAGTAAGTGTTAGAACTGATTGTGATGATGTATGTACAACTCATTGAAAAAGTGATTTAACCATGGAAGTATATACCAAGAAAACTACCACAAGAAAATAAACCAAACTTGATTTACAGTTACCATGGGTGCAAAGAAAAGGGTTGTTGCTTAGGGGGTATTAAGTTTAGGTTAATTGTGATGGAATCATTTGGAAAGGATATCAATAGTGACTGTACAGCATGCAGAGTATAATCAATGGCTCTGATTTATACAAGTACAAAAAGACATGGAAAGACCTCTAGTTAGGGGAAATTTTCCTTAGGAAAATGGGGCAGGCTCAGTCCCTTTCAAGGTTCATGGCCGGAGGGAAAATGCTGCTGGCTCAGCCAGGGATCTGATAAAGGAATGGTTGGCCTGCCTCTCTGCCTCCGAAAAACAGACACTTGCCTCCTCTTTCCTGACTAAAGCTGCAGAACCTTATCCTTCCCTCCCATCTGTGAAGAACTTGGCTGATAGTTTGTAAACCTTCATAGAATTGTGAACTGTCCTGTTGTATAATCGTGTCACAAGTTTTAGGCGAAGTGCAGGAAAGGTATTTTTTTAAGTCATTTTATTTTTTTTAAGTCATTTTATTGGGAGTTCATACAACTCATATTACAGCCAATACATTCATCCATTATATGCAAACCGCATTCGCACATCTGTTGCCGAAACATCCCCCGCCCCCACCTAAGCCCCTAGCACCAGCTGCTCACACTTTCCCTACCTCCCTTCTCACCTTCCCCCCACGAACCCCTGGCAACTTATAAATCATCATTTTGTCATATTATACACTCTCCAGAGTCTCCCTTCACCCACTTCCTTGTTGTCCATACCCCATGGAGGAGGGTATATATAGATCCTTTCAACTCCACCTTCTCTCCACCCTCCCAATATCATCACTCTCACCACTGGTCACGAAAGGATCATCTGTCATGGATTCCCCATGTTTCCAGTTCCTATCTGTACTAGTGTACATCGTCTAGTCTAGTCGGATATGTAAAGTAGAATTGGGATCACGATAGTGGGGGGAGGAAGCATTTAAGAATTAGAGGAAAGTAGCATATTGCATTGTTTGTACATTGAAACATTGTTTCTACCTTGACTTGCTGTCTCCTCCCCACAACCCATCTGTAAAGGGATGTTGCTTTACCTACTGATGGACTTTGGGTCCCCAATCTGAACTCCCTCTCATTAATAATATAATTTTTAGTTCATTGATGCTTGATACCTGAGCCCTTCAATACCTCGTGGTGATGCAGGCCAGTGTGCTTCTTCCATGTGGGTTTTGCTGCTTCTGTGCTAGATGGTGGCTTTTTTATCTTCAAGCCTTTAAGACCCCAGACTATATCCTTTGATAGTCAGGCACCATCAGCTTTCTTCACTGCATTTGCTTACGCACACATTTTTCTTCAGGGATCATATCGGGAAGGTGGACATGCAATGATGCCTGATAACTGATCCCTTTGACACCTCATGGTCATATAGGCTAGTGTGCTTCTTCCATGTGAACTTTGTTTCTTCCGAGCTAGATGGCTGTTTGTTTACTTTCAAACCTTTAAGACCCCAGATGCTATATCTTTTGATTAGCCGGACACCATCAGCTTTCTTCACCACTTTTGCTTATGCACACATTTGTCTTCAGTGATCGGGTCAGGAAAATGAGCATCATGGAATGCCAATTTAATAGAACAAAGTATTCTTGCATTGAGAAAGTACTTAAGTGGACGTCCAATGCCCATCTCCTGTCTTAATACTACCCCTATAAGTATATGCATGTACATCTATTTCCACACCATCATATATAAATATATTTACCTATGTACATGCCTGTATTTAGACCTCTATAAATGCCCTTTACCTCCCAGTTCTTTCCTCTATTTTCTTTTACTTTCCTCCTGTCCCACTATCCTGTTCAGCCTTCATTTGGGTTTCAGTAATTTCTCTCTGTTACATTACTCTTAATCATTCCCTATCAGGTCTCTCATACTCACCTTGTCACTGATTTTGGGTCACTTGTTCCTTTATCCCTGGGTTGGTCAACACCACCTCCTTTCCCCCACCTTCCCATATCCCATGTCCCCCCTTGGAGCCATCAGTCCCATTATTTTCTCCTCCAGAATGTTCATCTAGCCAATTTTATCTAGATATACTTGCAGAGATAATAATATGTACCCAAAAAACCCCAAGACATCATAAGATAAAGCAACCAAAGAAAATATACTGTTGACAACAACAAAAAAACCCATGTCCATAAAAATATAGAAATAAAAATAATAACAAAATAAAAACCTATAAATAGTTCGAGATCTGTTTGTTGACCTCCAGGAGTGTCCCCTGGTTGAGTCTGATGGGGTGTCACACCCCGCCCCAAAGTATATCCCTGGCACTTCCATGCTCTGCTCCCCCCACTGCTCTACTGTACACCCTTAGTGTTTTGTCTTGGTGTGGTGACCCTGCTTCTCCATTGTTGTCCCCGTGGGGCCTTGGGCCAACAAAACATGCCATGTTTCATAGTGGGACTGGCCATATGGTTCTCTCTGTGCATTGGCTGTTCTCAGTGGGGATATTGTCCTTAAGGATCAGTGAGCCAGGATGCACTTCACTCTCTTTCCTTCCCCCTTCATTTGTTCTCTTGTGCTCTGGTCAGATATGCCCTTCTCCCCGAGCTGCAGCTTTATTGCTGTCCTCCAAAACAATCTCCTGTGAGGGGAGAGGCAACTGTTCACGTAGTCGGGATTGGGTCCTCAGACCCCTCCACTGGCTCCCCAACTCCATGTCATCATGCTGCATTCACCTCCTGGGACACTGGGTTTAAGTTTGGTCCCTCTTTCCCTGTGGAGATATAGACAATATGCTCCTCTTGGGTGGGTTAGTACCCTGTTCCCCCTCTACACATCCCCCTTTTCCCCCTCCCTCCTTGAATGGCTATCCTATGTAGCTCTGATTTTGGTCTGCTCCCTGCCATAGTACCTAGGTCTCACCACAGAAATTTCTGTATACAGTAACTTTTTCCCTGTGCCCTGTTTGTACTTTTTGTCCCAATAATTTTATTGGGGGCTCTTACAATATTCAATACATCATTTGTATCAAGCATATTTGTACACATATTGCCATATTAATTTCTAAATCTTTTCTACTTGAGCCCTTGGTATAAGCTTCTCCTTCCCCCTCTTTATGTAAATATAGATTTTATTGGGAGCTCTTACAGCTCTTATAACATTCAATACATCATTCATATTAAGCACACTTGTACACATGTTGCCACATTCATTTCCAAACATTTTATACTGGAGCCCCCATCCTCCTTCCGCCTTTCCTCTGGTTCTTTTTAAATTCCAGCTCCCCATGTTTCCCCTCCTCCCTTGTCCTCCACCATGAACCCCTAATAATTTACAAATTGTTATTACCTCTTCATATATACACTGTCCAATGTGTAAGTTTTGCACTTTTTTTTAAGCTTACCTCAGTGGATTCATGTTGTACATGTCCTTTTTCACTTAGCTTACTTCACTTAGCATAATTTCCTCCAGTTCTTTCCATGCAGCAATGTGCTTCATGTATTCATCACTGCTTTTCAGTGCTGCATAGTACTCTATTGTATGTATGTACCACAGCTCTTTAATCCATTCATCAGTTGATGAATTCATCAGTTGATGGTTGTTTCTAACTCCTTGCAATTGTGAATTGTGCTGTGATGAACATCAGAGCACAGATGTCTGGCCATGGTTTGTTTCTTGCCTCTTCTGGGTATATGCCCAGCAGCGGGGGTTTGCTGGGCCATATGGTAACTCAATTTCCATCTGTTATAGATATATCCAAATTGATTTCCATAGTTGCTATACATACCTACAGGTCCACCAGCAGTGGATGAGAGTTCCTGTCTCCCCACAGCCCTTCCAACACTTGTTGCTTTTTGATTTTTTGAATTGGGTTATCTTTGAGGGTGCTAGCTGGTATCGCATTGTTGTTTCAATTTGCATTTCTTTTATGGCTAATGATCGGTATCAGAAGAGGCCAGTTCTGATACATACATCATGGATTCAATATGCAGTTGTATAGCGATAATTATTATTCATTATAATAATGATATAGAGCACATGAGAGAGAGAGAGACATTAAGAATCAGACACATTTCACATCATGGTAGGATGCTCACCTCCGCCCCGTTTGGTGGTCCATGTGGAGAGAGAGAGTGGGGGAAGGGACTACATGATGAGGGAGAGCATCTGGGGCAGGAGAGAGGCAGGAGAGAGAGGAGAGAGCCTCTATCCTATGTCCAATCCTTATATAATCTCTTGAGCCAATCCAGGCCTCCAATTACAGGCAAGGACATATGCGACAGGAAGAGGTTGTGCCATATGCACACTTTATAGGAAAGGGAAGTATCAGACTCCCATGTGACAAGACCAGACTCCTGGATGTGGCTAAACAGATTAGGCTAGAGATCATTAACAACAGCATGTGAATCTGCCCACAGGCTTCGAGGGAAGGGAACCATCATCCCAACAACAGGGGAGTTAGCTCTATTGTGAGACACACAAAGGCCTCAGATAACTGGGAGCTTCAGAGAGAATAGCTAACTTAACTTCCACACCAAATGCTGGTAAATACTTTGCTTAATATTTTGGAGTATATAATTATAGAAAAGTCCTGTCTTCATCCCACAGATTGGGAACATTTTCTCATATGCTTATTGACCATTCTGACTTCTGCCTCTGTGTAACCTCTGTTCAAATGCAGGAAAGGTATTTAAATATTCCTCCAATAAAGTTAAGCCCTGGAGTGTCCATGTTTCAGAGACCCCTGTGTTTCAACTTTCAACTCCTATGTATCACTTTTCTATGTCTAATCTACAAGTTTTCTAATTGCAGATCGTCTTAGGAATTTTGTGCGTGAAAACGAAAAAAGAGTCCAAATTAGGTGAGATTAAAGCAGGCTTTATTGGGAGCTTGCGTGTTCAACAGCTTGTGGGGGAGCAAACTGGTGAAGCCACGCCCAGTCAAGGCAGATGGGACTTTTTATACCCCGCTGTCTACTCAGAAAAGGTCAGGTTATTCTTTACAAAACAGGGAGCAGGGCGTAGTGAAGGTTGCGTTGTTCACCCTGTGGCCTTGGGGAGGGGTAGGTCATACGTGATGGTTGAGTCTGGCCTTGGGCAGCTGCAAAAGGTCAGGGGCTGGGTGGAAAGCATTTCGCAGAAAGCGGTTACTGAACACAAGTTACAGCAGGGGAAGGGCAGGCGCTGTTGCTGGACTCTGCTTAGTAGGGATAAAGAGTGTCGAGATCTTGTTTTACCTACTTCTTGCTGGACGGGGACGACGTGGGGAGGGGAGATTAGGCAGAGTACTGGAAGTCCTGGTCCGGCATGCGGCGAAGGGGCTGGTATTGTTGCAGCATCATTTGGTGACTGCCCCATGGGTGATTTCTCGGAAACGTGTCTGTAGGAATCGGTGAAAACAGGGAGCAAGCATTAGAAATATGATAATTAGAATTACTGGGATTAACAGGGGTGCCAGGAGGGTATACATCAAGGATGTCTACCAGGAGAAGGCTTAGGCCAAACATTTTTCCCGGTGGAGTTCGCTGCTTAGCTTGTGGAGGGACTGGACATGGGTTTCCACTATTCCAGATTCATTGATGTAGTAACAGCATTCTTCTTGGAGGAAGAGACAGGTGCCCCCTTTTTCTGCCGTGATGAGGTTATTTGTCTTTGCAAGTAGGCAAGCGATTCTGCTGAGGCATCAGTGGCTATTTGGAACTGGACGGTGAGTTTGTCAGTGGTTAAAACTGAATGGGCTAAGGCTCAGCTGCCAAGGCCCAGAGCTACTGCTGAGGTGGTGAGCGAAAGACTGGCGACTAAAGGAAGAAAGACAGTCCTTTTTGTTTGGGGAAGGTGAGCCTGGGTGAACTTGTGCTGGAATTCTGCTGCAGTGTATACTGTAAGTTGTGGAACCAAAGTAACAGGGAGACACAAGAGAGCAGAGGTAGTGGTGATATTTAGGGATTTAGAAAGAGTGTGATTACACCAGAAAAATAATCCGTCCAAGGCTATTAGGGATTATGGAGGGGTTTTGGTTTGTTGCGGGGTGGAGGGAGACCCGTCTATTCCCATGACTGAGACCTAGGAAGGAAAAGTATACCCAAGTAAGAGGGCGGGATGGAGAAGGTAGCCCTACTGAAAATGAAATGAACTTACCCACTACCTGGAGCACAACCCTGAGCTTGGCGAGGTTTACCGGAGTCGAGGAGCCAGGGCTGCTTCAGTCAGCTGCTAACCCCAGAAGCTCAAGTGCCGGAGGATCCCGGGGCTCAGCTCCTCCGCATGGAGATGCCGAGGGCGGGGCCCAAGCCCGGCAGTCTGACTTCCAGTGACCGGGCTACTTGCATTGCAGGCAAGGCCGGGTTGGAGGTCTGGAGTTTGGGCAGGAGTTGGCCCAGGGGCCGTCTTTTCTGCATTTGAAGCAGGTATCTGGTGGCATTTGTTGCCCTCCTTTGGAGGGATGGCATAGAGCCGAGTTACCTGCCGGCCTCAGAGCGGATACCAAGGCTTTGGTTTGGAGACTAACCTTCTGTTGCAGCCTAGCCTGATGAGCTGCTTCAGCCGTCTCCTCTCAGGCATTAAAGATTTTAAATGCCATCTTTACCAGATCTTGGATGGGAGTTTCGGGGGCCGTCCTCAGTCTTTTTTTTTTTAACTTTTTTCTAATGTCAGTTGCTGATTAAGAAATGAAATGGGAAGCCCAAACTGTGGTGCCATTTCTGGACCCGGGGTCCAGGCGGGTGTAGCGGACTAGGGCTTACTGAAGTCTGTTAAGGAAGCGGGCTGGATTTTTGTCCGCCCGCGGAGTAACTTGTCTGAGCTTATCATAGTTAACAACCTTATTAGAGACAGCTTCCATTCCTCGGAGGAGGTCCCTAAGCATGAGGTTTCTGTGCGGAACGTTAGTTCCTTGGCCCAGTTGGTAATTCCAATTAGGGTTTTCCCTGGGAATAGCATGTTCCCCCAGGGGGACAGTATTGTCTATGACATGGTCTTAGTCGGCCTGTTGTCTGCTAGTGTCAGTAACTCGTGTACGTTCATCTGGAGTTAGGGTAGAGGGTTGGATGACTTGGATGTCATACCAGGTTAAGTCGTAGGTCTGAGTTAAATACTGGAATTTCTTAATGTAATGGGAGGGGTCGGCAGAAAAGGACCCAAGGCGTGCTTCGATTTGGGAAAGATCTTGGAGAGAGAAGGGTACATGGACTCAGACGAGACCCTCGGCGCCTGCTACCTCTCGAAGGGGAAAAAGGGTAGCTGGTGGCGGCTCAGCTGTTGACTGGCAGGAGCGTGTGTGAGAGGAAATAGGTAGGCAAAGGGAGGGGAGAAAGATGGAGGGCTTGGGGAGTGGGCGGGGCGGGCAGGAGTGGAGGAGGTGGAGGATGGTAGGGACGGGAACTTAAGTCCCAAAAAGCATGCACATAGGGAACTTCAGACGTTTTTCCAGTGTGCTGGCAGAAATTGTCTGGATCTTGGAGAATGATGAAATCGAAAGTACCAGTCGGGGACTAATGTGACTGGTTGTTTAGTTGGTACTGAAGCCAGGCAGCTTGGGAAAGAAAAAAAAAAGCTTTTTCTTTTTCAGGGTCTGAGAATATCCCAATTTTGTAAAGTTTTTGAGTAGGCAGTCTAGGGGAGTGCAAGGGTCAATCTTAGACCCAGAAGTTCCCATGGCAAACTCGGAAAGGTGGTTTCAGTTTGGAGAGTTTGGGTAATGGATAGGAACTAACTGAGCATCCTCGGTTAGAGCGTTATGGAAATGGCAGAGATGGGGAGAGAAAGACCGAGCAGATGTCTTAATCTGGTCCTTCCTCCCAAGACTCCAGGAGTCGGTAATGGGGAGGCGATCCCGGCACAGCCATGTCTTAGATGGGAGTCCTCGGATGGAATTCAGCAAACTGAAAGTATGGGAGGTGAAGAAGCACTTACCAAAGGAGTCAGATGACGGTACTTCAGATTAGAGTGACCTGCAGCGCTGCGGGGCTGAAGCTGGAAATTGAATGAAAAGAGGGGCACTCAGGACCCCAAACAAATGGGTTTCGGCACCAAGAATGTTAGGGATTTTGTGCACGAAAACGAAGGAAGAGTCCGAATTAGGTGAGATTAAAGCAGGCTCTATTGGGAGCTTGTGGACGGATTCAACAGTTTGTGGGGAAGCAAGCTGGTGAAGCTGCACCCAGTCAAGGCAGAGGGGAATTTTTATACCCCCCTGTTGGCCCAGAAAAGGTCAGGCTCTTCTTTGCAAAACAGGGAGAGTCAGGGCGTAGTGAAGGTTAAGTTGTTCCGCCTGTGGCCTTGGGCAGCTGCAAAAGGTCAGGGGCTGGGCGGAGAGCAGTAACTGAACACAAGCTACAGCGGGGGAAGGGCAGGCGCCGTTGCTGGGCTCGGACAGATCGCACCCTCTTGAACCCTTTCCTGTTGTGAGATAAGGTTGCATCAATATTATCTCACAGCCTCATTTGAGGTCCTTGCCTTGATAGACACTTCAGGTGAGCTTCAAGACCTACGGCCACCACCCCATTTTGTGTTGATATGTGTAATTCGATTCAAGTCCTACTTTGTCCCTGAGAATGAGACATATGTGATTCAGCAGGGGAGATACTGCACATTATAAGGACGCATAATTTTGCCAATTTTCACAATATCCCATAGAAATTTGGTGAACATGTATGTAAGTAGACATTAAAAAATGTGGGATCATTGTAGGGCAAATTAAAAGTTGAATCAGGTCAGATTTATTGGGATGGGCCCATGAAGGGAGGGATTCTGAATTTATTCTTGTAGACCAAGGGGTTAGAAGCCACTTATACAACTGGTTGGCTGATTGGCTGAAGCATGACTCAAAAGGTGGCCTAAGTGAAGCCAAAATGCCAGAACTGTTTGGGTATACTCTGTAGACACTTCCCTTGGGATAATGAAGCATGGAATAGTAGTTATCATGTGATGCCTGGTGGCCCAATTGGAGTGTCCATTGAACACAGTTTTTACCATGATAATCAGAAGGTACCACCACTCATGTGAGTTTGTCACATTGTAGTCATGAAGCTTGAAGATATTTCACTCATATTACAAATTGTGGGGTCACCCATGGTGGCTACAGTTCACTATAGCCTCCATATCAAGAAAGACTAAAAAGCTGTAACAGAAGCACCATTTCATCTTATGTACTTTGGACATGTTCCCAAGACTGACCAGTTACCAGAAAAAGACATTATGCTGATACAGTAGAGGGGCAGCAAAAAAGAGGAAGCTTTTTATTGGACTGGAGGTAACAATCAGTTTAAACAATAATTATGAGGATGATGTCAATATAACACTCATCATTATTTCATTCTATTATATGTAGGGTTATCATGCGTCAGAACTGAGTGGGAGGCACCTCACAAAAGCAAAAAGATAAAAAAATTATGAGGGGTGTCTCAGCCTCTTTGAAGAATTCTGTGGTCATTCTTCTCCTTAAGTAAGAAATCACTGAGATTAAACTGATACCTTTAAATTTACTTGAAATAATGAGATACTCCCCCCCCCCCCCAGGAGGCAAGGACAAATTGGTAACCCTTAATTTCTGAAAACAAAATGGAGGTGGTTATATCCTAGGTACACACACAGTGATAGAAAGGGATATCAGAGCGCTAATTAAAATAGTCCAATTCACAAGACTTAAAGTATTGATTAAGTCAGCATGGTTTCTGCCTGATCCCCAGTGGCATAGTGGTTGTGCGCGGGACTGCGGCCCACTGGGATGGAGATTCAATTCCAGCTCTACGGAGCAAAGGCTGGGCCTCCTACTCCCACCACCAGAGGGCAGTGATAGCTAAAAATAAAAAAAAAAATTCAGCATGGTTTCGATAGGAAAGAGATGATCTGGCTATGGATTTATTTCTTGATCTTCATAATAAGAAACATTCTAGAATGAATGGATGAAAGTCTGAAAGTTCAATCACCTAAGCAGAAAGTTACGAACCCTCAATCATTTCTCAGACTCAAGACAGTTTACAGACCTGAGGGATAAAGGTGACATGAGGAAGGGTTCCATTACACTGCCAAAATGATATGTTTTAAATTTTTCTCCTATTCTTTCCCCCAGGAACTTATGACATTTTATCATGGTGACTGTTCATTAAGGAAGAAAGAAATGAGAAATTGTATAAATTCTGGGACACTTCCCATTAACACTAATTTTAGGTAAATCCCCAAAATCACCATTGTAATCCAACAGAGTAAAGGGGTTGAGGTCCGATGATCAATGAGGTTTTAGCTAAGCTCCCTTATCAATGGACCATGAACTGATTCTGTGCTCACTTCTCTTACTTGGGGATATATATTGAAATACAGGGACTTCAAAAAAGGTCATAGAAAAGTTCAATATTCTTGACATTGTATTTTCCACAAGTTTTTGAAGCCCCTCCCTCATAAGAGTGCTCAGAAACTGGCAGATTCTGCACATCAGCTCCTTGAGTGAGTGTGATTGTGATGCAAAAGGCCATTTGGAAGCCCCTGGAGCTCCCTCTTCTTGAAAGATGGTAAACGTGCCATGTGTGCATTCTTGGAGCTGTTTCAGGGATTAATTGCATCCTCAGGACTTGAAAGATACAACAATGCATATTTATACTACATCCCCATTCAACTGAGGTCTTTAGTCTATGCAGAAAGGAAATAAATCTTGGAAGATGTGGATTATTATACATTTAACCAGTTGTTATCCAAAATATGGCCTCATTGCTTGAGAAAAATTAACATACCTTCCCTAGGACCAAGTATGCAATGATGGATCTGGCAAGTTCTCTCCAAAACTTCAAGTTGGTTTTTAACTAAAAAAAGCCAGCCAAACATCTTTTCTTTAATATCTCAGGGGGAATATCAACTCTCCAATTCTATACTAATGTAGTCACAAGGACCCCCCCCCCCCATTGCCTTTTCCTTGAATATTGATACTGTGGTGATTGAAACTAGTGAACAAAAACTAGTAACAATACTAAACTTTTTGTTGAAGTTTGTGTAAACCTCTGCTGGAAAAGATCCAGAAAGTTCCAGTGTCTTCTACTTCATTGATATGTCTAGGTGTCTAATGTTGTGGAGCCTCTCAAGATATTTCTCGATATGTTGTTGCACGTTTCCTCTCCTGTAACTGAAAAGGGGGGCACAATGGTTAGGGGAGATCTTTGATTTTGGAGGTAACTTATCTCTTCTTTGAATATGCTTGTTCTGCCAAGTGAGAGGCTACAGGTTTTGAGTAGGGACCAGAATAAGAGGAAGTTCCACACCATGTCTGGACTCCTGTGAAAGCTGAAATGCCAGCTGGAAAACATGATGCTACATAAGACCAAAGAGGGATTTGTGGAAAATAGAAAAGCTCCCCGGGTTGTTCCCACCACCACCACCACCCCTAAATAATATATGCCAAAAACTTGGAGGTCAACAGCTTAAAGGTTATCTGTCTGAAGTTTATCAGCCATCTAAAGCAGTGGTCCTCAACCTGTGGGTTATAACCCCTTCTGTGGTCAAATGACCCTTCCACAGGGGTACCCTGATTTATAAAAGTAGCAAAATGACAGTTATTGTGGGATGAAGACAGGACTTTTCCACGATTATATACTCCAAAATATTAAGCAAGCTATTTACCAGCATTTGATGTGGAAGTTAAGTTAGCTCTTCTCCCTGAAGGTCCCAATTATATGAGGTCTTTGTGTGACTCGAGGTAAAGCTGATTTGCCAGCTGTCAGGGTGATGGTTAGTTTCCCTCAAGGCCTGTGGGCGGGATTCAAGAGCCATTGTCAATGACTCCTAATAAGACAGACCTGTTTATCTACCTCCTGGAGTCTGAGTTCTTCCCTTATCACATCCTTCTCACCATAGTAACGAAGGCATCCCTAAGCCATTGTCACCATATAGCCCTTATGACAGTCCCCTCTTGCTACATGTCCTAACCAGTAATGATAGAGTTGTGTATCCCCCATAAGGTTATTTAAACAGGGAAAATTAATGTCTGCTCTCTCTCTCCTGCCTCTCTCCTGCCCCTGAATCCAGGACACTCTTGGTCCCTGTCCCTCATCATGTAATCCCTTCCCCTACTCTCTCTCCACCTGGACCACTAATCAGGGTGGAGGTGAGCATGCTATCCTGATATGAAATGTGTCTGGTTCTTATGATTTCTCTCTCTCATGCTCTCTACATCTTTATTATAATTAATAATAATTATTGCTGCATGACTGTCTATTGAACCTGTGATGTATGTATCAGAAGCTGGCTTCTTCTGAAAATTGGCACCCAACGTGGGGTTTCAATAGAAGGACTCTTTTGAGTCAAATCCCGTGTAATAGTTGTACGGCCTCATCAGACTGTGAGCTTGAATCGGGATAATTTTTTAGGTTTATTTTTTGTTGAAGTAAGTTTTTTAGTCTGAGTGAGATATGGGTCAAACAAAGAGTAAGGAGTCAGAATATAGCTCCACTCTGGCACCTCTTGAAAAAAGCAAAATATAGTAGTAACAAATAAGAAGTTTAAAAAGTTTTTTCAAAGGGCTGAGCCCTGATGGCATAGTGGTTGTGCGCGGAACTGTGGCCCACTGGGATGGAGGTTCAATTCCAGCTCCACCGGAGCAAAGGCTGGGCCTCCTACTCCCACCACCAGAAGGCAGTGATGCCTAAAAAAAAAAAAAAAAAAAAGTTTTTTTCAAGTTTTGAAGAGGTTTTATCCTACTTTTCCAGAGTCAGGAACCGTTGAGATAGAGATCTGGGATGAGGTAGCATTTTACTTAAGAAAAGCACACAGAGGGCTGAGCCCCAGTGGCGTAGTGGTTGTGCGTGGGACTGCGGCCCACTGGGACAGAGGTTCAATTCCAGCAGTGGGGCTGGGCCTCCTACTCCTACCATCGGAGAGCAGTGATTGCCCCCCCCCCCAAAAAAAAAAAAAGAAGAGGAAGAAAAGCACACAGGGAAGGACAAAAAAATCCCCATGAAGGCATGGGACCTGTGGGCACGGATCAAAGCAATGCTAGAGTCACTGCAGGAGGAAGGAAAAGATGATTATTGGTCTAGTAAGCAGACTGTGAACTATCCAAATATAGAAAAGCAAGCAAAAACCTCTGTGAGTGACCATAAAGTAGTTAATGAGACTTTAGAAAGAGCAGAAGAAACCGGGGTTGATTTGTTATCTAAAGCCTCCGATTGTGATTGAGACTTCATGGCGGAAGCCTTTATGTCCTCAGGGCACTGCAGGGTGATAAGGCACTAGAAATTGTAAATTCTGAGGTCCAAACCGAGGTCGTTTAGCAGGCCCAAGAAGTTGCCTTGCTTTCAAAGGTAGAGAAAGCGAAGAATACTAACTTAAATCAGGCAAATAAAGAAATTAATTTGAACAGAGTTGAGAAACCTAAGCCTGAATCAGAAGGGGAGATGTGGCCACTGCTAGAGTTTAGTGAAAATGTCAGAGATTGTAAAACAATTGAGCAAGTGAGTGCTGGAGGGAGAAGTGAGATTATGTCTAAAAGAATGCAAACTATGGGATTTAGCATAGGAATGGTGGAGTTTCAAGATATGCAGGTAGAGAAAGTCCTCTTGGAAAATAAAAGTGAAGAAGCAAAGCATAGAAAGACACCTTTACTCTCTGGAGTGAAGAGAAGCATAGCACAGGAAGAAGATTTAGAATTTAGAATGTCTTGTCCCATCTGAGTTATTAACAGACAGCCTTATGGGAGACACCCAAAATAAATTCACAGTGGTTTTTCCATTGAGTTGCTAAAAGATCTCAAGCAAGCAGTCAGTGACTATGGCCCTGAAGCCCATTTGGCAGAATCTGAGAGCTGGACCCCCACTGACTGGAGAGCCATGGTAGAAATGTGTCTCTATCCTAAGGAGTATTTGCATTGTCTACTACTGTGGAAGGAATCAACCCATTCACAGGCTCATTGGAATGTCAAAGATGGAATAGATCTAGGAATTCATCAATTGCTAGGAGATGAGAATTACATCACAGTTGAGTCTCAGCTTCAGTTTTCAGAACAGATAATAGGTCAGGTAAGAGAGGTTTGTTTAAAAGCTTGGGAATGAATAACTCCATCAGAAGAGAGAAAACCAACTTACCTGGAAGTAAGACAGCAGAATGATGAGTCCTATGACGAATTTGTATCCTGTCTGGAAGACTCTGTTTCTAAGTGTAAAAAATGTTCATGCAGTGAAAGAAATAGTGTCTACTCTTTCTTATGATTTTTCTAATAAAATTTGTAAAGATGCTCTGCGTTCTTATATAGAACAGGACACACTGTTAGATTACATCAGAATATGCAGGAAGGTAGAAGCAAATAATTATTAAGCCAACCTTGTGGCAAATGCCCTAGCAGAGTACCCCAAACCTAAAGAAAAGTGCTTCAGTGGTGGAAAGACTGGTCATCTTCAAAGGGAGTGCAGGACAGGCAGGCCATTCAAGATAGCCTCTGATAGGGATTTGAGGTCTGAGCTACAGCACAGATCTGGGCCACCAAGTTTAATTTTGAAAGAAAATAGATCTTTCTCTAGCTTTGGAAAGAGAACTAACTGGACAAGTCAGTGTTTCTCAAAACTGAGCAGTGAAGTATTGCCACTAAACAAGGCTTCCTGGCAGAAAAATAGAAAGAAAAAGCTTGGTCCAAGCCCCACCCAGTGGAACTCAGAAGGAAAGGTGTATGCCTGGGAAAGCAAAGGGAATCTTAGAAAAGACAGGTGTAGTGCAGCCTCAAAGCAGGAGATCAGGCCTGGGCAAGCTTGCAAAGGCCCCACCTCTGTCCTAGCTGCAGTGAGTTTAACTGAGCAAGTAAAAGCTCAGAACCCCCAACAGCAGCAAGTTGATTTTTTTAAAGATCAGGAATCTATTGGAAGAGTAATACATTTCTTATCAGGAAGATTTAGCCTAGGTACTCAAGGAAATCAAGACATTCGTATTGGCACTGGAGTTGATCAAAGTAATGAGGAAAAGCCAAAAGCTGTAATTAAATCAGAAATTATTAAGAGTGGTAATTGGGGTCCACTAACTAAAAGAACTATGGAATATTAATTAGAAAGATCTAATCTTAACTCTAAAAGTCTTCAGATGGTTAATGGAATTATTAATCAGGGTTATAATAAAGAAATTAAAGCAGTGATAAAGTTTGATATATCATGGTTTATAAGGGGATATTGCTTAAGCCAATTTTTGTTGCCTTGTATTTCTAGAATAAATGTTTTTGCTGACCAGAAAACAGTACTTGTATTTGACCACCCTATATTAAATCAAAATGACGTTAACAGTGTGGTAGTGGGGAAGCAACAGCATCCCCATATAGATTTAGAAACTGAAGGGGATGAATTTGAAGTCATCTCAGAGTATTCAGGAGGGACTGAAAAGCCCATGCTGACTTCTGCTAATTCGAGCATGGAGGGAATAAGAGAAGCCTCCCATTGCAGACTATGGCAAGATTGTAAAATCCTACAGTACAGAGAGCCTGATGGGCAATACAGCTTAATCAAACCTGTAACCTTATTGGTAAAAATAGAGGAAAAATTACTGTTTGGTAAGTTACTTTTACAGCTAAATAAATTTGTTAAGACTTTCCGCAGATTTTCAAATCATCCAGAGTTTGGTAAAAAGCAATTGGTTATCTCTCCCGCTTCTCTGAGAGCAGACAGCTGAAATCTACATAACAATGACCTGGTAAGCTTCATTGATTTGGAATCAAGGAAGTTCCCTGATATTGGCTATAATGTCTTAAAATCATTATTATTACAGAAGGGGGAGAAGAGAAATATTATATATCACAAAATATATCTAATAATGTTAACCAAAAAAATGTTCTCCTTATTAAAAATGATAACAAAATTAGAGTGGGTAAATATGCACTCACTCCTACAGAGAAAGCTGATCCTGAAAGATCCAAGGAGAACAGAAATCCTGTTTGTGATCCAGGTCCAATAATCACTTGGAGAAAAGGACATATACTTGTATTCTTGCATAACAAGGTTGATGAACTCTCCTTAGGTGAATGCGACCACATTTGGAAAAGGAAGAACACAGAAGAGATGGAGAACTCTCTTAACCATAATTCTATTTCCAGGTTGCCCACACACTAAAGGGAGGGGCTCTCTTTGTTTATGTGTTCACCGTTGAAAGAGATAGTGGAGTTCCCGCCAGCCAGCAAGGCCCAGAAGAGAGGAGAGAAGGTGATGCTGTAATCCAATCCCTCGCTGAAGAAACCCTGAACTTCTAGTTCGCCCAGAATCCAGAGAGAAAGATGATTGCTCCCTGATGAGATGCTTCTTCCAACACTGATACTGTCTAAAGGACATTCTGGAACTCTATCACAATTGAACATTTTATACAAGAGAGATTGGACTATTACTACAAGCTAAACTTCTGCTGAAAGATCAAGATTTTGAACTCACTGATGGATGCTAACATGTGATTGGAATATAACTGATTTCTGTGTAACCTTGTACCTGCATATTGTGACTATGTCTAATTGCAATTTGCTTAGGGAACAGTTACAAGAGTCTAAGGGAGACATATTGCATAATTGGGATTTGATTAGAAAATATTTGGAAGAGATTAAGGGAAACATTTTAGTAGATGTTATTAAGCTAAAAAAGATTATAGTCTATACATTGAAAGACAAGCTTGAGACTTCTAGCACTAATATTATTAAGTAATTGGTGAATGGCATGGGAGGATTAGATCTGCAAGTGTGAATTCAAAGTATTTCTCATAGCCTTGGTTCCAGCCTTGCTATGCTGCTTATTGTCATAATTTTTGTCCTGGCTATAGCATATCATTTCTATAGGAAGCTACATAACATGAAGAGAACCATGTTGCCTCCATTAAGCTTTTAAATCTTAAACATAATTCAGAAAGGGGAAATGCGAGAAATTAACTCTAAGAGCAATAAACCTGGGGTGTATTCCCCGACTGTGGAGGGAATGCAGAAGATTTGCATTCCGGCCTGGAAGACCACTGCTCTGGTAGTTGGAGATGAACATCCAGGTACATTTCCCTATGGTGAGTTATATCTTCCATGCTCCCCCCCCCCACCCTTGCTGCTCTGCCTTTAAGTGAGCAAATAATTGACTTCATCTCCCTGTAGAAGCAGACATCCATAATTGAGTCTATATTATTTTCCCACTGCGGACTCCAATCTCATATTCTTCACCAATAGCAAATGGGCATGAAAGGACTTTGCAACCCATGCCTAGATTCAAAAATGTTTATCATAAGCCTGAAGTTCTGACTTTATTAATTGGCTATTGAATTTGTCTTGACAGCTTTAAATGTATAGAAGATAATCACTTTGTTCCTAAAAATATTTTATATGTTGGAACTATATTCTCTCCTTTTGCAAGGACCAGATCAGACTACTGAAGTCATGGCTGTCAAGAAGGTGAGAAATCACATGCCTTATCTTGTTTTATGTCTCTATAATTTAACTCATTTAGACCCATTTGATTGTGAATGGTTGTACCCCACATTAGATCTTTTTTCCTATGTTATAAATTTTCCTATGTTTAGATTTTCTGAGTCTGACTGTGGCAATTTAGGTAAACCGCTCCTTTCTATAAATTTATCCATTTTTTCTAAGATTAAAAAATGGTTGGAATATTTTTCATAATGCTGTGAGATTATTTTTTTAATCCCATTTAGTTCTTTTGTAATGGCAACCGTTCACTTCTTATTCATTATATTTGTTTGTTCTCATTGTTCTATTGTTAGATCTGCTATTGGTTTATCAATTTTGTTCATGTATGGGCTAGGTCCAGACGAGGCGTCCTCTTGTTCCAGATCTCCCATTCTTGCCTCTCTGGGGCCAGGCACCACTTGTTCCAGCCTATCAAAAAGACAGACGTTCTGCTAAGTTTCAAAACACCTGAACTTCAAAGGTTTCCCAGAACTTACCTCACCTGGGCAGAACATAACCTCCTTTCCCTAGCATTGTTTCCTAGAAACCGCAGCACTAGAAATCTCTCTTCCTTCTCAGTCAACCTGCCTTTAGCTTAAACCATAGCTATAAATCCTGCCATCCCACTACCAGCCTCAACTCCCCTAACATACACTCTAGGTTGTGGGACCTGTCCAGGTCTAGCATGCTCCCACCACCCTTTCTGTTCTCCCTTTCCCCCCTGAGAACGCCACTGTCTGCTTCACATCTTTGTCTGAACTCTGCCTCAATTTACCTCTCAGTATTTGCAAAGAACCAACTTTTTCCCATTGGTAAGATTGTTTATTTGGGGTCTTCTGATACCTGATACCTCATGATTACACAGCCTGCTATGATTCTCCCATGTGGACTTTGTTACTTCCTTGCTAGATGGCCACTTGTTTAACTTCAAGCCTTTAAGACCTTCGATGCTATATCTATATCTTCTAATAGCTGGGGTCCATCAGCTTTATTTACCACCTTTGCTTATGCACCCACTTTGAGTTCAGAGATTTTGTATGGGAGGTGAGGACCACAGAATGGCAGGTTATTAGAACAAACTGTTCTTGCATTGAGGGAGAACTTGAGTGGAGTTCCAATATCCCTATGCTACTTTGACATATCTGTCATTATATCTTAATAAATTTACATGCATACATGCCAATATTTATATCTCTATAAATGTTTGTTACTTCCTAGTTCTTTCATGCTTCTCAAAGTATCTTTTGATTGTGTTATTTCTTCAATTACATGGTGCTATTTAATCTTTTTTTGGGGGGGGGGCATCACTGCTCTCCGGTGGTGGGAGTAGGAGGCCCAGCCTCACTGCTGGAATTGAACCTCCGTCCCAGTGGGCTGCAGTCCTACGCACAATCACTACGCCACCAGGGCTCAGTCACATGGTGCTATTTAAATAAAATATTGTTAAATTGTAATGTAAATTGATCATCCTATTGTTGATTCCTAATGTCATTGCATTCCTCTGAGAAGATGATTTGTAGAATTTATTGATGTTTGCTTGACGATCCAAAATTTTGTTCTTTGGAACAGATGTCATGACACCAAGAAAAAAAGTGATATTTTGATTGGTTAAAGTGTTTTATTCTTGTCTAAGAGTTCAAGTTTATTAATTATCTTGCTTACTTATTTCTGTAACTTTATTGATTCCTTTGAAGTTAGGGTTTGGGAAAGGGTTTAGGGGTTAGGGTGATGGCTTTAGGGTGAGGGTGAATGTTAGGAGTTACAGGCTAGGGTTTGATTTAGTCTATGGTTAGGGTTGGGGTCATGGGTAGGAATAGAGTAGGGACAGAGTCTGTGGTCAAGGGATAAAGGTGGAGATTTGGGGGTTAGATGATGACCAAAGGTGCATCTTGGAGTGGTGCAGGTCAGTGTGACCTGCAGTGGTGCTGCCTGCTGTTGGGGCCTGTACATGATTCCCTGAGCTGTGTCAGCTGTTTGTCGCCTGGGAGCATGTGTATGTAAGGAAGGGTAGGAAAAATTTGCACTGAGGCTGGGGTAGGGACTTCCTCAGGGAGTTCCTGGCTCTCTCCATCATCCCCTGCCCCCATCCTCTCTTGCTGGGCAGCTTCCAGTCTGTGCCTTCATCGACTATGCTCCCAGGGTGGGGGCCGTTCATGGCTTCCTCCCCACTTCTGCCGGTGCCCAGCCTTGGGAGCATGCTTCCCGTGGGGGTTTTGCTGGCCTCTGCATGTGTCTCTGGATCGGTTCACAGTTCCACTGTGATGGAGTTTTAGGCTTGAGCATGCTGCTTGGTGGGAGTCCTCCTCCCCTTGTGCCGCTGGCCTCTATCCTTGGTCTTATTGTCCTTGCTTGTACTGACTGGTCATCCTCCTGTCATTCCTTCCTGCCCCCACCCCTGTGCTTCCCCCCTCTGTCTCCCTATGTAGATCTCTCCCCCACCATGGCACTCAGGATCCTCCTAAAGCCCTCTGTTGTCCGCCTGTCACTCCTGCACCCTTTCAATGGCGCTGGATAGATCCTTGAGCCACTTGTAGGTTCGGTTGGCCAACCCTGGGTTTGTGGGCAGGTGGTTGGGCCAGTAGTGGCCAACATTGAGATGTGCGTGGCTGCACAGTAGGGGATGGAAGATGGCGCAGGGTGGGTTGTATTGTTACACTCTACCTGACAGGAACTACTCAGCGACTTTGTAAAATAGAGAAAACAAGTTTATTGAGAAAAAGACCTGCGCTGGGACCAGTTCTCTAGAGTGAAAGCGGCCCCAAGTGCTTACAAGCTAGGGTTTTCATAGGGCTGAGTAAACAAACTTAACACAGCAACTTTGCAAGCAAGCAGTTACAGAAGCGGAATTTTTGCAATTTCTCAGAATCTAGTGCTTTGGCACTTACAGATAAGGGTTGAGACATTCCAGGGTAGGGCTGGAGGAATTTCCACTGCCTAGTTTTTATTTCTGCCTTCAAGTAATGGTGACTTTTCTTAAAATGACCTCACTCAGGCGAGCTATCACATTGCTGCCTGTTGTTTTATACCTGAGAATCTCCCAGGCCAGACATTCGTAGCTCTTGTATGAGGCTCTTCTTGGGCTAACTGTTCATATGACCTGCTTAGTACTAGCAACTTAACAGATTGTATTCGATCTTGTACAAACTGAACTCGCTTGTTTATTATAAGGGCTCCACAGGTTAATACAAGTAAGAGCAAGAGTAGCAGACCTGCTAAACTAGGCAGTAGGGTGGTGAGCCAAGGGGACCAATTGAACATTTGTTGAAACCAATTTTCCTCACCCTTATGGCCTTTTTTTGCTCAGTTAGTCTTTTTCTTACTAGGGCTAGGCTATTTTTGACCACTCCTGAATGATTAGCACAAAAACAACAGGCTTCTCCCAAGGCCATGCAAAGGCCTCCCTGTTTGAGGAACAGTAAGTCTAATCCTCGTCTGCTTTGCGAAATTACTTCAGTTAAGGAATTAAGGGATTTTTCTAGGTAGCTAACAGAGTTTTCTAAGTCCTGAAAATCAGCATCAACTTGCTGGCTTAAACTTTTATAATTCTCATTCCCTTATATTAATGAAGCAGTCCCTACTGATGTGGATCCGGCCACTCCTAGTCCTACCAATAAGGAAACTAAAATTAGTGCCCTTTTTGCTCTTCTGTTTGTGTTGAAATGTTGCCATCCACCTTTCACTGAATACAAATATACTTGGGGTAAAATATGGACTAGCATAGAAAGACCAGTAATATCAGAAGCATCAGAAGAAGGCATTAGAAAATATACAGAGGATAGTTCCATTTGAGCAAGCAAATGACATTCCAGCAGGGGCTATTAACAAAAAGTGGGCAGTGTTTTTAGAAATTATAGAAACACCTACACAAATATTGACTATGTTGGTGACCTGGTGAATCTGTTTGGTAACAATTCTCTAGTCCTTGTAAATCCTCTAGGGTTAGGGTGGATCTTTCTCCAGCTTCTTTCCACCTGCAAAGCTAGTGTTTTTATTGTAGATCATTAATGAAATGTTAGCCACTAGGGAACTCTTGTTGGATCCAATTCCCACAAAATATGGCAGTGCTGGGTTAAGGCACATCCAGCAATCATTGGTAATATTTGGGTCCGATGTGTTAAGGAAATTAAAAAGAACCTGTAAAGTTTTGATGGCTGCGGAAATGGGGAAATGTTGCCTTGGGGGTAGATAAATAAGTTGGGTAGTATTTAACGGGAAATTCTCGAGTTATGTTTTGTATAGTAGAGGGCATTATCCGAGGAGGTGGGTTAAGCACCTGGTTAGGGGCTATAGATTGAACAGGCCTCTGGGGCATAGGTCACTCTTAGACGGTGACGATAACTCAGGGTCAGGCCCAGTCAAATAAAGTCTGACTCCCCATGCTTTGTCTGTGAGCCAATCAGGAGACCAGTGATTTTCAATCAACCATATGAAAGGGTTACAGTTTCCTACAGTACAAGAGGAAGGTTTGCTTTTTCGTGGAGATTAGACTATGCATCTCAATGGGTTGGGGACCAATAGCCGGCAACTATAGTTTCACAACCCCACCTTGCGCAATAAAATTCTGCTTTTGGCTGCAACTATTTCTCGCAGTTGCTGGGCAGGCATAAATATCTACTTGTTGCAGCTGTTTTTCCTAGCTATTGTATTCCACATCCATAATCACTTCAGTCTATATACGTGGCTCCCTGACCAAGAGGAGCCTGACTCAGTTAGGAAAACTTTAAACAGGGAGCACAAATCAAATTCCAATCTGGGGGCTAATACGGTTGGTTGACTGTCATTAAAATCTTCTTCTGTCTCAAAATTGGTTATGGTCCAAATATACTGCTTCAGTTGATCTGGGTTGACTCGAACATTTGGCTGGAGTAGAAGCAGGAACAAGCTTAGGAAGATTGTTTGCAAAACTTTACCTTGAGAGGATGGTCGGTTTTCTTGAGAGTCCATTTTTCAGGAATGTACCCCAGGAAGGCCCTTTTTACTTGCGTGTAATGAATTCAGGGCAATTTTCCTGCTTTTATGGCAGTAGGAGTGGTGAGGATCACTTGGTACAGTCCAGTCCACCTGGACTTGAGTGCAGGGGCTTTGCGACACTTTATCCAAGTCCAGTCTCCTGGGTGCAGGTCGTGGTATGGGGCCTGCATCTGGCTGTGGTTGGGTCCTCAGAGTGGGAGTCTGTAGGATGGTGGTGATGCTGCACCAGGGCGTTGTTGGTCTTCCAGACTTGCTGCACCACCTGTATAGACTTTATAAGCTCTTGGTAAGTAATCTGCAATAGCTGTTCCAGGTCTAGTCTGGGCAAAAATGGTGGGGGGTGGCCATACATTATCTCATATGGAGCAAGATTCTCAAGATAGGGGTGCAGTGAACGCACAGTAATGCAAAAGGGAACATCTTGACCCAATTCTTATCAGTTTCTGCATATAGTTTAGTTACCATTTCCTTTAAGGTCCTATTCATTCTTCCTACCTGACCAGAACTTGGGGGTCTGTATGCACAATGTCACTTCCCATTGATAGATAAGGCCTGTGCCAACAATTTGGAAATTTGGGCTATAAACGCGGGGCCGTTGTTGGAACCCAAACATAGGGGACAGCCAAATCTTGGGAGGACCTCAGTTACCAGCAGTTTGCATACCATGGTGGCTGTCTCACAGTGGCTGTCTCATTTTTTTGTAGGGGAGGCTTCTGTCCATCGGAGAAGGTATCTATAAAGACTTGTAAGTAAGTAAGTATCCATATTGCCCTGGCTTTACTTCAGTAAAATTCACTTCCCAATTTTCCCTGGGCAAATGTCCCTTAGCGAGCCCAGGTTAGGTATAGCTTTTTCACACAGTAGGGTCATTTTCCTGCGTACAAACTATGCATTTGGCAACCTCTACTTGGATATGTTATTGTAAACGGGGAATCAAAAATCTTCTGAAAAGGTGGGTGTATAATTTACTTGCTCCTAGGTGGGTGGCACCCTAAAATTAAGCAACCAAGGAAAATTAAAAAATGATTAAGAAAACCCAATGTCATTTATATATGTAGAAAATAAAAATAATAGCAATATAAAAACCTGTAAATAGTTCGAGGTCTGTTCATTGACCTTCAGGAGTATCCCCTGGCTGAGTCGAATGGGGTGCCACACCCTGGCCCCAAAATATATCCTTGACACTCCATGTGGAACTCCATGCTCTGTTGCACACTCTTAGTGTTTTGCCATGGTATGGTTGGGTCAAACAGGGTATACTCCTGACCCTGTTTCTCCACTGATGACTTGGAAAGGCCTTGGGTCAGCGAGGATAAACATATTTCATAGTGGGGGTGGCCATAGGATCCTCTCTGTGCATCGGCTGTTCTGAGTGGGAATATCGTCCTGAAGGCTCGGTGGGCTAGGATGCACTCCATTCTCTCTTCCTCCCCCTTTGCTTCTTGATCTTTTGATGGTAAATACATTTCTAGAAATGTATCCATATCTTCTATATTTTAAATATAGTTGGAATTCAATTTTTCATAATGCTGTTTGATTATTTTCTAAATCTCATTGAGTCACCCATTTCATTTTATATATATGTGTGGTGTGGCAGTAGAAAAGCCAGCAGCTCCTACGATGGGCCCAATCAGTGGCAGCTTCTGGCTCCATAAGGTTAAATGAGTCTTTGAGGAAATTAAATTGGTTTGGAAAAGTCCAGGTGTAATTGCTTTGCTTGTGATGGGTAGAAGGGATGGAGTGAAGGGTGAGGGCGGGCCTTCACACCCTCCATCTTACCTGAGACTGTCCTGGAACCCTGGGTCTAAGAAAGCACCACTCTCATTCCTGCTTCTTAGAATTGTTGACAGCCATGTTGTGATTGAGAAGGATAAATAAGATAAGTGACATGTCCAGCATGATGGTGAAGATGTGGAGCTGCATGTCTGTGATCATTCTGATCAGCCTGGCTTGGCTCTGAAGCTCGACTTACTGCACAGAACAGCATGGTCAGCAACTTGTCTACCCATTTCATATACATACAGCCATCATGTCAATCCATCTCGTTGATGGCCTTCCTCATTTTCACTGGGTTTAGGGTTTAGGGTTTAGGGTTTAAGGTTTAGGGTTTAGGGTTTAGGGGGCTTGTGCAAGTCTTATCACATTTCATACATCCATCCATTGTGTCAAGCTCGTTGCCATCGACATTCTCAAAACATTTGCTTTCTACTTGAGCCCTTGGTATCAGTTCATTTTTCCCCTCCCTCCTCCACTGCCCCCCCCCACAATCCCTTGATAATTTATAAATTATTATCATTTTTCATGTCTTACACTGTCCAATGTCTTCCTGTACTCACTTTTTTGTTGTCTGCCCCCCAGAGATATGAGAGGAATCCAGCCTCTGATACATATGCCACGAGTTTGAGTAGGCACAGTTGTACAGCAATAATTATTAATTATTATAGTAAACTTATAGAGAGCATGAGAAAGAGAAGAAGAATAGCATCAGACACATATCATGGCAGCATGCTCACCTCAGCTCCATCTGGTAGTCAATGTGGAGAGAGAGTAAGTGAGGGATTTATTTTTGATCAAGTTTATATAATCTTTTGTGGGACATCTGAGCCCCATAGTTACAGGTTAAGGACACGTCACAAGAAGGGGCCTTCCTATAGGTCAAACAGTAATGAGGGGGATGAACTAGGGTAGATGCCATAGGAGAGGGAAGATACTTGAGTCCCTCAAGCAACAAGATGGTTGGATCTGAGATTCCTGATGGTTGTAGCCTACCCTCAACTGTCCTTGTGTGGGGGGCAAGTTAGCTTAAGCTTTGAGGGGAAGTGACCCATTGTCCTAACAGTTGGGGGTTGGCTCTATCTTTTGTATGTGATATAAAGGCCTCTGATGTCTGGAGCCATTAGGGAAATTAACTCTTAAAGCTTTTGACCTCCCTGTCTCCTATAAGGAGATACTCTATTGGTCTGCTTATCAGAAGGGAGTGGACCTACTTTAGGCTGGAACAGGCAATACAGTCTGATTGTGGAAGGCTAACAACCCTTATTGAGAATAGCCTCTCACCTTCTTCAGTTGACTTCCAAGTATAGTAAGCAGCTTAGGTTTGGCATATATTTGGGGGAGACTACCTGAGAGAAATTGTTGTTTCCCACAGGGAGGGGGTTATATGGAGATCTTTGTGATCGATTCCTCCTTTCTCCCCCACCTCTTCCTTACTCTCCTGGTATCCTTCCTCTCATTATTGATCCTGAGGGGTTTACCTATCCTGGATTCCCTGTATCTCCAGCTCTTATCTGTACCAGTGTACATCCTCTGGTCTAGCCAGAAGTATATGGTAGAATTGGGATCATGATAATGAGGTGCAGAAGCATTAAAGAACTAGAGGAAAGGTATATGTTTGATTAGTGCTATACTGCACCCTGAGTGTTTTATCTCCTCCCGGCAACCCTTCTCTAAGGGGATGTTCAGTTTCCTACAGATGGGCTTTTAGTCTCCTCTTCATACTCTTCCTCATTAAAAATGGTAACAATTTGTGTTCTTTGATGCCTGATACCTGATCCAATGGATACCTCATGATCACACAAGCAGATGTGCCTTTTCTATGTAGGCTTTATGCTTCTGAGCCACTTGTTTATCTTCAAGCCTTCAAGACCCCAGATGCTATATCTTTTAATAGCCGGGAGCCTTCAGCTTTCTTCACATTTGCTTATGCACTTGCTTTGTCTTCAATGATCCTGTTGGGAAGGTGAGGATCATGGAATGCCATGTTAATAGAACAAAGTATTCATGCATTGAGGAAGTACTTGAATGAAGGTCCAATGTCCATCTGCTTTCTTAATACTAACCCTATAAGCATATGCATGTAGATCTATTTCCCCATCATAAATAAATATATTTACCTATGTTCATGCCTGTAGTTAGACCTGTATAAATCTGCTTTACCTCCCAGTTCTGTCCTCTTTTTCCTTTTACTTTTCTCTTGTTCCGCTATCCTGCTCAGCCTTCATTTGGGTTGCAGTAATTTCACTCTGTCACATTACTCTTGATCAATCCCTGTCAGACCTCTCACACTCACCTTGTCACTGATTTTGGCTCACTTGTTGTTCCCTTATCCCTGGGTTGGTCAACACCACCTCCTTTCCCCCACCTCCCCATCTCCCGTGTTCACCCACTACCATCAATCCCATGGCTTTCTCCTCTAGACTTTTCATCCAGCCTATCTATCTTATCTAGATAGACTTGCAGAAATGATGATCTGTACAAAAAACATAAGACATCGTAAGATGGAGCAACCAAAGAAAACAAAAAGATGACAACAACCAAAAAAACCCCAATGTCCAGAAAAATATAAAAAATAAAAATAATAAAGCAAAAAAAAAACGTGTAAATAGTTCAAGGTCTGTTCGTTGACCTCCAGGAGTGTTCCCTAGTTGAGTCCAATGGGGTGCCACACTCTGGCCCTAAAGTCTGTCCTTGGCTCTCCCTTGGGAACTCCATGTTCTGGCTCCCCCTGCTGCTCTGCTGCACACCCTTAGTGTTTTGCCTTGGTGTGGTGGGGTCAGGCAGGGTACAATCTTGACCCTGCTTCTTCACTGTTGTCCTCGTAGGGTCTTGGGTCAGCGAGGGATGCCGTGCTTCATAGTGGGGCCAGCCATATGGTCTTCTCTGTGCATTGGCTGTTCTGGGTGGGGATATTGTCCTTAATGCTTGGTGGGCCGGGATGCACTCCACTTTCTCTCCTTCCCTTCATTTGTTCTCTCATACTCTGATCAGAAATGCCCCTCTTCCCGTCCTGCAGTTTCAGTGCTGTCCTGCAAAGCAAACTCCCCTGGGGGGAGAGATGGTTGTCCATGTAGTTGGGATTGGGATTGGGCCCTCAGATTCCGCCACTGGTTCCCTGCTCCATGTTGTCATGATGCGTTCACATCCTGGAACACTAGGTTTAAGTTTGGTCCCTCTTTCCATGTGGAGATATAAACAATATGCTCCCCTTGGGTGGGTTAGTACCACATTCCCCCTCTACATATTGCCATCTCCTCCGCACCCTCCAGTTGGCTACCATATGTAGCCCTGGATTTTGTCTGGCCCCTGCCATACTTCCTGGGTCTCCCCCCAGGAATTTATCCAGTAGCTTTTTCCCTATGCCCCTTTTGCGATTTTTTGGCAGGGGGGGGGGGGCATCACTGCTCTCCAGTGGTGGGAGTAGGAGGTCCAGGCCCACTGCTGGAATTGAACCTCTGTCCCAGTGGGCCGCAGTCCCGCGCACAACCACTACGCCACTGGGGCTCAGCCCCCTTTTGCAATTTTTTTAAAGCCTACCTCAGCTGAATCATGTTGTACTTGTCCTTTTTGTGCTTGGCTTACTTCACTTAGCATAATTTCCTTCAGTTCTTCCCATGCGGCAATATGCTTTATGCGTTCACCACTGTTTTTTGGTGATGCATAGTACTCTGTATGTTCCACAGCTTTCTAATCCATTTGTCAGTTGATGAGAACTCCAACTCCTTGCAATTGTGAACTGTGCAGCGATGAACATTGGAGCACTGATGTCTGGCCATGGTTTGTTTCTTGCTTCTTCTGGGTATATGTCCAGTAGAGGGAATTACTGGGTCATATGGTAGCTCAATTTCCACCTGTTTTAGATATATCCAAATTGATTTCCATAGTTGCTGTACATGCCTACAGGTGCCCCAGCAGTGGATGAGAGTTCCTGTCTCTCCACAGCCTCTCCAACACTTGTTTTCTGATTTTTTTGAATTGGGCTTTCTATAAGGGTGTTAGGTGGTATCTCATTGTTGTTTTGATGTGCATTTCTTTTATGGATAATGATTGAGAACACTTTCTCATATGCTTATTGGTTATTCTGATTTCGGTCTCTCTGAAACTTCTGTTCAGGTCCTTTGCCCACCTCCTCAGTGGGCAGTTGGTTTTGTTCTTTTTGGAAGCTATCAGGGTATTGTTGATTTTAGTAATAAGGCCTTTGTCTGATGTGTCATTGCTAATGATGTTTTCCCAGTCCATGGCCCTCTTATTAATCTCTCGGTGAATTCTTTAGATGTAAAACACAGGTGTTTTATCTTCAGCATGTTCCACTTTTCAATTTGTGCCTCCTCTGTGTTTGTGTCCTTCCCTATTTCTGATAGACTATGTATTCTTGTGCCAAAGTTCTCAGATTGATCCTAATTCCCTCATTGATGGCCCTAACAGTTTGGGATTTTACTTCAAGGTCTTGGGTTTTGTGTTAGTCCGGGTAGATTAGAGAAACAAATACATAGTCCTGTATATAGATATAAGGGAATGGCTTATATACAAAAGAAATGGGACATTAAGAAAACATCCCAACCCAGTCCAGTTCAAAGTCATAAGTCCGATATTAGCCCATGTGCCCGATACCAGTCTATAACGTCTCCTTTCGACTCACGAAGTCACAGGCCAGTGGGTGCAGAATCCCGGTACTGACAGGGGTCCTTTCATGGCTTCTCGCTTCCAGGGCTCAGGGTCCATCAACAGCATCCAGTGGTGACAAAAGCAACTCATCACTGGCAGGGGTCCCCATGTGGCCTCTCCACCTTCAGAGGTTTGCCTCCATCAGGGCAAAGCCGTGTGGCTTCTCCTCCGACTCCTCAGACGCTGCCTTGTCTTGTCTCGTCCATGATTCATCGTCTGAGACAAACTCCCGACAACTGGGGAAGAGAGCTTCTCATTTTCACAGGGGAAATATCGTGAGATTTCCCAGCAGTCTCAGGGGAAAGCCATGCCCACACGGAGGCCTCATTGGCTACTCAATGGCTAGCTCCAGAGTAACAGGCTAGGTTCCATCCCTACATCTCATCATAAAATTAACATAAGCACATGACTGCCACAGGTTTATTCTTGTGCATGGAATGAGGTAAGGGTCTTGCTTCATTTTGTTGAAGAGGGCATCTGATTCCCATTTGATATTTTTGGGGCCCTTATCAAAGATCAGTTGTTGGTATGCTGATCATTTTATTTCTGGGTTCTCAATTCTTTTCCATTGGTCTGAGTAGCTATCATGATTCCAATACTGTGCTATCCTTATGCCAATACCATGCTGTTTTGACCATTCTGGCTATATAATATGTGCTCAGGTCAAGTAAAGCAAGCCTTCCCACCGTGTCCTTTTTCTTGAGGAGTTCTCTGCTAATTCTGGGCTTATTCCTTTCCAGATGAAGTTGGTAACCATTTTTTCCATTTCCTTGAAAAAAGATGAGGATAATTATATCAGAATTGCATTAAATTTCTATAGTGCCTTGGGTAGAACTGACATGTCTACTACATTGAGTCTTCCGATCAACGAGCATGGGATATTTTTCCATTTGTTGAGGTTACTCTTGGTTTCTTATAATAGAATTCTGTAATTTTCCTCATATAGATATTTTGTTCTTCTTTTTTTTTTTTTTTTTTTTGGTGAGCATCACTGCCTCTGGTGGTCATGGGCGCTACCCAGCCACCGCTGAATTTGAACTGCCAAGCCTGTGAGCTGCAGTTCCGCACTCAACCACTTAGGCCACCGGGGCTCAGCCCGATATTTTGTTCTTTTAGTCAGGTATATCCCTAGATATTTCCATTTGTGTTTGGCTATTGTGAAGGGTACCACTTTTTTAATCTCCTCTTCTGTTTCTGTTTGTTGATCTTGTATCTTGCCCCTGTGCCATACTCCTCTATTGCTTCCAGTACTCCCCTTGTGGAATTTTTTGGGATTTTTTTTTTCTTTTCATAAAATTTTGTTGCAAAGTCATCTAGAGAGGTGGGGAGGGGGAGGGAACAAGGAAAGGGATCAGCCCGCAATGAGGAGGAGCCCTTGCTGGGAGGACCTCAGGTCCCCACTTGGGGCTTGAGTGCTGGATTTGGGCTTTCAGCCTGCTGCTTTCACAGGGGGACCACAGGGGCCAGAACTAAGGTCCTGGATCTCCTGGGAGGATTAAAAAACAGTCATCTTTCCAGCTGTGGGGGAACTCTGGTCTTCCATCCTTTCTGAGGTTGCAGAGCTCTCCTCTTCTGGGGTCATCTCAGTCCCCTTTGTGAGCTGTGGTTCTGAATGCTCTGTGCCAGGGCTGTAGTATCCCTGAAACAAACGGCCACATCCTAGGTACTCCCTGCACGGCAGCTGGCACACACATTCCAGTGACTCCAGGGAGAACTCAAGGCTGTGCCCTAAAGGGTCACCCAGTTTGGGGAAGTAAGGCAGCATCCATGGGCCAATGGGTTCCTGGAGCTGGGTTCTGGTGCCAGAACCTCAGCTTCCTTGGCTGCAGAATTCCAAGCCTGCATTCTACAGGAAAAGCAAGAGTGGGCCATTGGCTTGGCCTTCGGACCTCAAAAGGCCATGTGTCTGGACTAGAAAGATGGGACAGTTCTCCAGGAATCTTTGGCTGTCAAAAAGAAAAAAAGAGGAAAACGTAACACAATAGTGGGTGTTGGCATTAATCCTGGGTGCACATTGACTGGAAAAACTGACATTGAGGATGAAAGTGAACGATGCTAGGTGTTATTTCCCAAAGTTGAGTTGTTTGTAGGAGGGGTGGAACAGGAGACTTGGGAAAGGACAGATGAGAACCTGATCAGAAAGGCAATGTAGAGAGCTGGGGTGGTCTTAGCTTCCAAGTCACCGCAGAAAGTCTATTCTTTTTCCTGGTGTCTGTTTTACATGGAATCTATTACCAGGAGGCACTGCCTTATCTGATGGGCGAGACTCAGTTCATAGGACTAGTTCGTGCTGGGGTCAGGGTGAAATCTGAGTCTCTTAGCAATTTTATTCTAGGAAGAAGAAATCACAAATTTGGCCAGAAGAGGGAGCAAAGGAAGGTGTTAATCTTCTCTCCCTAAAGATGGACTTGCATATCTTTAGTTCTAGGATTCAAATGATCTGATTCCCAACATCTGCCAATAAAATCATATCCTCTGCAAATAACGGTGGTTTCACCTCTTCCTTTCCCAGGAAAATACCTTTGATGTATTTTCTTTGCCTGATACTGTTAGCTAAAACCTCCAGTATGATGTTAAATAAGAGGGGGGAAAGGGGCATCTTTTCTGGTCCCCATTTTCAGTGGGATTTTCAATTGACTACCATGTTAGCTGTTGGTTTTTTACATCTAACTTGTGTTGTCTTGAGGAATTTTCTATCCATTCCTGTCTTCTCAGGTGTTTTAAACAGGAATTGGTGTGGGATGTTGTCGAATGTGTTTTCTGCATCTATTTCTATTATCATTTCTTATAGTTTTTTTTATGTCAATGTGATGAATGACACTAATGATCTGTCATATATTGACCCATCCCTGCATCCCAGATATGAACCCTACTTGGTCATGGTGAATTATTTTATATACTTCTGTATTCTATTGGCCAGTATTTTATTAAGGATTTTTGCATCTATATTCATTAGAGATATTGGTCTATAGTTCTCAATTCTTGTGGTATCCTTTCTCAGTGTTGGTATTAGTGTTATACTAGCTTCATGGAAGGAGTTCAGTAGTTTGCCATCTTTTTCTGTGTTGGAAAGGTTTGCGGAGAATTGGTGTCAGTTCTTCCCTGAATGCTCGTCAGAATCCTCCTGTAAACCATCTGGTCCAGGGAATTTTTTTATCTTCCCAGAAGTCCCATTCTTTGTTTAAAGAGAATCATTTTGTTGGGAACTTGTACAGCCCATATGACAATCCATACATGCGGCCCTTGTGTTCAGCACATTTGTGCATTTGTTGCCATCATCATTCTCGTAACAGTTGCTCTCTACTTGAGCTTTGGTTGGCCTCACTTTCCCCTCCCTTCCTGCCCCCTCTCCCTCATGAACCCCTGATGATTTATAAATTATTATTATTTTGCTATGCCTTTTTTGTCATTTCTTACACTGTCTGACATTTCCCTTCACCCACTTTTCTGTTGTTCGTCCCCCAGGGAGGGGGGTATATGTAGAGCCTTGTAAATTGGCTCCCCCTTTCTACCCCACCTTCTTCTCTCCACCCTCGCAAAATTGCCACTCTCACCACTGGGCCTGGGGTGTTCGTCTGTCCTGTGTTCCCTCTGTTTCCAGTTCCTCTCTGTACCAGTGTCCTTCCTCTGGTATAGCAGGGTTTTTAAGCTAGAATTGGAGTCATGATAGTGGAGGGGAGGAAGTATTTAAGAACTAGAGGAAAGTTGTATGTTTCATTGTTGCTACACTGTACACTGACTAAGTTCTCCCTGTGACCCTTCTGTAAGGGGATGTCAAGTTTCCTACAGAAGGGCTTTGGGTCCCCACTCTACACTCCCTCTCGTTCACAAAAATATGTGTTTTTCTTCTTTTTCTTTGATGCCTGATATCTGATCCCATTTTCACCTCATGATCACACAGGCTGGTGTGCTTCTTCGATGTGAGATTAGTTGCTTCTCAGCTAGATGGCTGCCTATTTATCTGCAAGCCTTTAGGACTCCAGAGATTATATATTTAGATAGCTGGACACCATCAGTTTTCTTCATTGCCTTTGCTTATACAACGACTTTGCCTTTAGTAATCATGGTGGGAAGGTCAGCATCAGAGAATGCCACTTTAATAGCACAAAGTGTTCCTGTATTGAGGGAGTATTATAGTGGAGACCCAATGTCCATTTGCTACCTTAATACTAACCTATAAATATAAACACATGTATCTATTTCCCCATCATCCTATAAAAACATAGTTACATATGTACCTGCCTGTATTTAGACCTCAACAATTGCCCTTTATTTCCTAGTTCTTTCCTCTATTTCCTTTTACTTTTCTCTTGTTCCACTATCATGCTTAGCCTTCATTTGAGTTTCAGTCATTCATCTCGGTTACATGGCTCTTGATCAAGCTCTACCAGGCCTCTTACTCCCTCCTCTCCACTGATTTTGGATCACTTGTTCCCTTGTCCCTGGGTTTGTCAACACCATTTCCTTTCTCCATATCCCCCCTCTCTCATGTTCCCCCAGAAACATCAGTCCTGTTGTTTTCTAGTACAGATTATTTATCCCGCCTTTCTTATCTATATAGAGCTACAGAGATAATAATTTGCACAAAAACAAGATGTATTAAAGCAAAGCAACAAAAGAAAAGAAAGCAATAACAACCTCAAAAACCAATGACAATAATTTTTTAAAGCCTGTAAATAGCTCAAGGTCTCTTTGTTGACCTTTAGGGGTGTTTTCCATTTGAGTCTTATGGGGTGCAATCCCCTGGTCCCAAAGTTTATTTGTGGTGTAACCTCAAGACTTCCTTGCTCTGATCCCCTTGCTGTTCTTGTGCACACCCTTAGTGTTTTGTCTTGGTGTGTTGGGGTCAGATCAGACAAAATTCCCACACTGTGTCTCCAGTGTTGTCCCCTGTAGGGCTTTGGGTTAGTGCGAGATGTCGTGTCTCTTAGTGGGGCTGGTCATATGTCCATTGGCTGCTCTGAGCGGGGATATCATATCATCCTCGTGACTTGCCAGGATATGCTTCACTCTCTCTTCCTCACCTTTCTTATGCTCCAGTGGTATGTGCTCTGATCAGACATGTCAGAGGGAGTGAAGCATAGCCTGCGCTGTTCTGTCTTCATGGAGACTGGGCTTGAGCCCGCTGTGGCCTCCAGTGTGTCAGTCCATGTCCTTGAGGGTCTTCCTCTCTTTTGCTGGCCCTGTGCTTTACTGAGCAGGGTGTCTTTCCCCAGACACTTGTCTTTCTCTGGTGATGGCATGTCCGACCGTGAGACAAAGATTCATCGACTTTGCTTCTGAGGAGCACTCTGGCAGTACTGCTTCCACAGAAGAATGGTTTGCAGTTGGGCAGGTCTGTAGTATTTTGAGCCTGTTTCAGAATCTCAAGCTAGGGTTCCACAGACTAAATCTTTCCAGAAACAGACAACATGCCTTTTACCTGCAGAGAAACAGGTGGCTTGGAACCACTGGTCTCTCAGTCAGCAACTTGATGCTTGACCCACAGCACCACTGGGGCTTATTGTCAGAGCAGAATCTCTGTTCATCCTTGGCTAGCAGTTTATGAGTTGGGTGTGCACTCATCAGTAGATGTGTTGGGGACCCTGATGCTTTTGAGAGGCTTGCAGATTATGTTTCAGAAAGATTTCAAGCCCCCGCTGACAGCACAGAACAAGCAGACTCCACCTAAAGGGATGCCTTAGGGTTCAGGGAGTGAGAGACCAAGGCTGATTCCATATCCCATGTATGGTCCCAGCCTCAATAAAGCCAGTTGTTCACAGGGGAAATACAGAAGCAGTTCCATATTCTTCAGTGAATAAAGTGGTGGTTTTTTCTTGAGTCAAGTGGTTAATGCTTGCCTCCAACTAGGATGTTTACTGCCCTCTGTGCCCATGTGTGAGTCCACTGCTGTTCAGGACTCCCTCCCTGAAGAAAGCTCCCAGTGCCCCTCCAGAACCGATGAATGATCTTATCTTCCTGGAAGACCCTGATAAACAACATTGACTGCCTTGGACCAGTGACAACTTGCTCTTTTGCTGACTATTCAGTTGCCTCACTGTTTTGCTCCATATTTGTTTTATGGTTTATGAGCCATTGGAGAGTGTGTTAGGCAGGGTTCATCAGAGAAACAAAACAAGGAGACTTAAGACTATATATAAAAGGATAGAGTTATGCATCGAGAAGTAATATAACAGATAATTAGTCCACCAAGCAGTGCAGAAGGCTCAGTTCAACTCACTTTCATGGAACCATTAACATATTGAAATCCTTCCACTTACTTGAGGTGTCGTTCCAAGGTCAATGAAGCACACATTGTAATCTTCCCTCAGGTGAGACAGTCTGAGCTGCCTGAAGGCAGCAGACAGCTGTGTGACTCAGCAACTGTCAGTAGCTTGGGAACTTAGGGAGGCAGGCCCTTATACTGCCACTAGCCTCAAGGTCAAGTAATATACCCAGCAGCAGCCTGCAAAGCAGGTTTCAAAGGAACCTCAAGCTTTAGCCACAAGATCCATGAGTTGGCTTGGCGCGCAGGTAGTGCAGCTGAGGTTGGGGGCAAAGAAGTTGCTCAAGAAGCAGCACAGCTGGTTCCATGAGCAAGGAGGAAGAGAGAAGGGAAAGGGCCTTGGAAAGCCATTTCTTTTTTTTTGCCTTCTAGTCAAGCTGCAACCTGATTCAATAATACTCACATATTCTGATTTGCCTACTTGGCAAAATAAACTTATCACAGAGAGTGTGACTCTTTCCTCTCAGAGCCTAGTGAAGGCATTCCTGGTGAGGTTATCATTCAACAATCATCAAACACATGCAATGATGCCAAATGCAGGAAGATGACAGGCCAGTGGGTGGGAAGTCTTGTGGACCCAGTGGTGGTGTCAGCATCCCGGTGCTGGCGTGGGCTCCACGTGGCTCCTCCCACTCCAGGGCTCTAGTGTAGCTCTGTGTGTCTCGCCATCAGGAATACCGCGCAGAAAGTGGGGGTGTGGGGCCTTGCGCCATCCTAGTTGCCTTGCACACAACTCGCTGTCTGTCCGTGTCTGTCTGACAGTCCTCTCCAGTTGAAATTAGCCAGTGCTGTTCTTGGTGCTCACAGTGGAGACCCTTCCTGTCCCCTGTGGTTTGCTCCCTCATTGTTGCTCTGCTCTTGATGTTTGCTGGCTGGGCAAAGCAAAGACCTGACAGCATGGCCTCTCAGGTTTTCTAGGCTGGACACTGCTTGGAAGGAGCCTAGTGACGGCTGCTAATGGGAAGGTCATCAGCCAAAACCCACATGCTCATTTGAGGGCAAAAGATAGGGCTTTCTGCTCCTTAATGATGACCTCAGCAGGTTAGGGTTAGGGTTAGAAACAGGAACACTGTGTGCTTCCGCCCATGCACTAAGGGTCCTGGCCCAACCTCCTGAATCAGGATGGTATTTCTGATTGTCTACCTTACTGGGTGGGGTGAGGCTTTATGGTGGGGACCCAGTGCTGCACACTGAGAACCAAGCCATTCTGTCCCACAGCCCTGGCCTCATCTGCCCAGGTCCAGTGACTGGAGGCTGGAGGGGCAGGAGGGGAGACCATGGTTGGAGCTGGAGGCCTGGGTCCAGGACACAGGGCTAGAGGCCTCCTTCTTGACTTCAAGGACTCCACCTGCTTATAACAGGAGGAAGAGAAGGTATGGATGGAGGTTTATTTTAAAATAAAGTAAAGCCTCCATCTTCTGAGGCAGGAGAGGGGTGGTAGTGTCAGAGCAACAGGAAACTTGCTGAGAGGAGGTACCAAGAGACAGAAAAAAGGGAACAGTGAGATTGGGGCAGGAGGAAGGTAAAAAGAAACAGAGGAAGGATCAAGGAAGCCAAAAAGTGGATAGAGGTATAAACATAGCAGTGTACATATGTAAGTAGATTAAAGCAAAGAATAGAGGCATTGACTCTATTCTAAAGTACACTGAGGTAGGGTATGGACTTCGAGCCTCTGCTCATACCCTCCCTCAGTACAAGAACACTGTGCTCTAACCAGTTGGCACTATGATATGTTCACCCTCCCAACGCAGAAGAGAAAAAGGGGTGCATGTGTTGAAGAAGGCAGATGGTGCCCTGCTACTAAAAGATAGTGTCTGGTGCCTTAAAGGCTTGAAGTGAAGCAACAAGTCCACATGGAAGAAGCACACCACCAGTGCAATCATGAGGAGTCATGGGGACCAGGTAATAGGCACCAGCAGATGCATAACAAACAAAGACATATTATTGAGAAAAAGGGGGGCTGGAGCAGAGATCCAATGCCCATCTGTAGACAGTGGAACAAGCTCCCCACAGAGGTGCCACAGGGAAGGGATGAGTCACGAGAGTGCAGTGAAGCTTCGATGAAACACACTCTATTCCTCTGGTTCCCTGAGGCTTCCTCACCCCTGACTACCATGACCCCAGTGCTGCTTCCCAATTCAGACGAGACTGGAACATGCACACAGGAATAGAAAGGGATGGAGCTCATGACACACAGAATCCAGGAACAGGAGTGATAATAGTGATACCAGAAGGGTAGGGGGAAGAGAAGGAGAGGAAGGAAGAAAGGGGTAATGATCAATACATAACCATGCACCCCTCTACGGTGGGAAGAACAATGGAAAACATGGGGGAAGGGGTGTGAGCGATGAAAATAATAGCAATGTGAAATCTATTAAGGGTTATGAAGTGGGTAGGAGGGAAGAGCTGACACAAAGGGCTCTATATGTACAAATATGCCTGATGCAATTGATGTGTGGATTGTGATAAGAGTTTTATGAGCACCCAATAAAATGATTTGAAAAACAACATCCCCATCTCCAGAAAATGCACCTGCAAAATCAGAGTGGACGCGACTTAAATGGCTCACTGTTCCACTCTCTGTGGATCATAAATAGCCCACAAGTAAGGGCGGCGGGAATCACTACAGCGGACAGTCCATAACGAGCTTCCAACACCAACTCTTGGATCACAAGCAGAATCACGTTGCAGTACCATCAGCTACCAGCAGAGGGTACAAGCATGCCAGGAAGATATCAGAAGTGGCCAGCCTCTGATACACATGACACAGGTTCAACAGGAGCAGTTGAACAGCGATAATTATTATTTATTATAATAACGATATAGAGATCATGAGAGAGGAACAATAGGAGTCAGACATATATCACATCAAGGTAACGTGCTTATCTCTGCCCCGTATGGTGGTCCGCGTGGAGAGAGAGCGAACATTAATTTTCCATTTTTAAATAGCCTTACAGAGGACACAGAAGTTCTACAGCCACCAGTCAGGACATGTCGCAAGAGGGGGCTGTCTTAAGGGCTATGAGGTAATAATGGTTTAGGGATGGGTGTGATAAGGAAAGACTTCAGGTAAATAGGTCTGTCTTGTTAGGAACCAGAGAAGCAGATAATTATCCTAACTTGAGTCATGCAAAGCCCTCAGATATCTGGGAGCATCAGGGAGAATAGCTAGCTTAGTCAGCCTCATCGTGAGTCATACGAAGTCCTCATATAACTGGGAGCCTCAGGGAGAATAACTAACTTAAGTACCACACTAAATGCTGGTAAATTGCTTGCTTAATATTTTGGAGTAAGCAATTGTGGAAAAGTCCTGTCTTCATCCCACAGGAAGCTGCGCAGAGAGCACTTACTGGGTGGGGGTTGATCAATGTGTGGGAGTATCTGTTACCCACCTCAATGTCCAGGAGAGGTAAGTAGTGAGGAGAGACTGCAGCAGGATGGGGGCTTTAACCTCGGCTGTGCCACCAGGGCCCCCATGGTCTTTGCAGAACCGACAGTAACCTCGGTCACAGCAATGAAAACCACTTTATACACAGATGGCGTCCAACAGACACGTGTGGAGGATTTGTCTTAAATAGTCATACCATCAATTTTTAAGTTTGTCTTGCAACAAATGGAGATTTGCTGATGGCAGCCAGAGCCCTGGAGATGTGTCCACCACCACTGATCCATAGGACGTTGTTCCCACCAGGCTGTGATCCTCCTGCATTGGGCATCATTGCATGTGGCTGCGGGAGTCCAAGGAGGGATTTGTGGACTGGTAGTGGACATGTGAGCTAATGTAGGACTTTATGGATTCGATCTGGGTTTTTTGTCAATATCCAATTGCTCTTTAATATAACCCTCTCTCTCTGACACATTTGCGTGTCTCTGGATTAGTCAGCCCGGACTCACACGCTGTCCTTGTGTCCCATCCGAGCAGAGCAAGGTGGGAACTCTGCCTCCCGAGCTGTCTCTGCATCTGCAGTTCTTGCTCCAATCCCGTGAGGTTGGACTAACATCTCTGGTGCCACACGGCAGAAATGTGACCGTATTTCAGTGCCTGTGTCCAGGTGTATTGGGGCAACATTTACAGTTTGTGCTTTTCATTTTCCAAATAAGAATTGCTTTTAACATCAAAGTCGTTCAAACCAGAGAGAGCTGACCGTGCTGCTGTCCCGTGTTCTAGGGTTTCCTCCTGGTAGACAGTGAATGCCACCATCAATCCATGGCGCAGTCAGGCAGGGTGGGTGAAAGAGACCTCACCCTGCAAAGCCAGATGGACAATCTTTTTTTTTTTTAATCATAAATCAATCACACTTCTTGGTATTTATTCAAATGAATTAAAACACATATCCATCAAAATATCTGCATTAAGAACTTTTAAGATAATCATTTCATTGGGGGCTCATACAACTGTTATCACAATCCATACATAGATCCATTGTCTGACACACACATTTGTACATTTGTTGCCCTGATCATTCTTAAAACATTTGTTTTCTACTTAAGTTCTTGATATCAGCTCCTCATTTTTCCCCTCCTTCCCTGCTCCATCCTCCCTCATGAACCATTAATAATTTGTAAATTATTATTTTGTCACATCTTATACTGTCCGATGTCTCCCTTCACCCACTTTCCTGTTGCCCATTTTTATATAGATCCTTATAATTGATTCAGATGGATAGTCTTTATGGGAATGCCAGAGTCCCATCCTCATATTCCAGACTTTTACCTGCAACTAGTGGGAGGAGCTCAAATGACTTACAGTTCAAGACTCTTACATAAAGGTAGCAGATTCAGTGATTTTTCCAGTCAACAGTTCACACATGCACATACACTTAGATTCGTGACACTGACTACAGCCCCCCCCTACCCCAACACAGCAGTACCCTCATCCTGCGTGATTCCCTGGGCCCCTGCTGCCCCAGGATACCTGGGGCTGGCCAGTCTGAGAACAGAGGCTCTCTCTGATATGTTCCCCTCACAGTGCATCACATGGCGAGTTATCAGAAGCCAGCTTCTGATATATACATTATGGTTTCAATAGGCGCAGTTGTACAGCAATAATTATTATTTATTATAATAAGGATATAGAGAGCATGAGAGAGAGAGAAACAATAAGAGTCAGACACATTTCATATCTGTAGCATCCTCACCTCCACCCCACTTGGTGGTCCACGTGGAAAGAGAGTAGGGGAAGGGATTACATGATGAGGGAGAGGGACGGAGAGCATCTGGCACTCAGGGGCAGGAGATAGAGAGAGAGAGAACATTTATTTTTCCCGTTTAAATAACCTTATGGGGGACATATGAGCCCTATCATCCCTGGTTAGAACCTGTCACAAGTGGGGACTGTCTTACAGGCTATATGGTGATAATGGCTTAGGGATGGATGTGATAAGGGAAGACCTCAGACTCCTGGGGGTAAACAGGTCTGTCTTGTTAGGAGTCACTGACAATGGCTCTTGAATCCCACCCACAGACCTCCAGCAAACCATCATCCTAACAGCAGGCAAGTCAGCTTTACTGTGAGTCACACAAAGGCCTCAGATAACTGGGAGCTTCAGGGAGAACAGGTAACAAAACTTGCACACTAAATGCTGGTAAATAGGTTGCTAAATATTTTGGAGTATGCAATTGTGGAAAAGTCCAGTCTTCATCCCACAGTGAGTGAGTGACATCAGGGCATGGTGGTAACAGCTCAGCCACACCATTATCAGGGAGATACCACTGCTGGCAGCTCTGTAGGCAGCCTGGACTTGGCCAGCATATTTCCAAGGCTGCAGTCGGGTGGGAGGGTGAACACAGTCACCTCAGGAAGGCAGCAATTGACATATTCAGGATTCTGCAAGGTTTTCTAGGTGTTTTGGGTAACTGAAGCAATGAGTAGTCTTGGGGTTGTCTTCCCATATTCCCTTCCCTCCTTTCTTGGACGTTGGCCAGACTTGTCTCCTGGGGAAATCCATGGACAACTTTGCCTCAAAAGATACAAAGCAAATATCCCCTCTGAAGTGGGGTTAGCAAACCCGGATCCCAGAAACCATTGTCTTTTGTACAGCTCTCTCTGTCTGGGTCAAAACAGGTTTTTCTCCCTTAATGTTTCCAGCTTTTGGTAGTGAGAAAATTCTTTTAGTTAATAAAGCTAAATGAAGCTTGCTATATACAGAATCACCTTTTCTCTCCCCCTTCTGGTTTAATCATTGAGATTTTAGAGTACCATGTGCCCTTTTGACAAGGTCCCCATCTTGGGAGTTGTACGGGATGCCTGTTAGACCATGAATATTCTGTTTGCTGGTATAAGCAGAATCATTGCCTGTTCTTAGATGTGTTGAAGTGCCACCACCGGACAGTACATGACTGATGAATTCTGAGACAGTATCTATAGTTATGTGTACAGCTTCTAGGCATCAAATCGATGGTATATGAGGGGCATGCATTTACTAGAGTGCATTTGACTGGTCTCCACATGGATTTACTCCATCAGGTCCCTCTCTGAGGTTTGCTGACAGTGAACACATTCTCTAAACATTTGTCTGCCTTAGACCCATGTTAGATGATGCTTTTGTCTTAGACAAGCAGCATTGTTGTGTAGTACACAATGTTCAGCCTTACTTTACATCAACATGGGCTGGGTTCTGGAAAGCCAATTCTGGGCCCATCTTTTGGTGCAGGGTGTTGCTGGCACTCGATTTGAAGACCTGTGATCTTTCCACAACAAAACATTCTCTTAGGTTTGACTGTTAGGTTTCCTTTTCTGCTACTTCTCTCTCTACTTTTGAAAGCCAGAGAGAGATTCCTGGCATTGTTTAGTAGCCTCCATTTTAGTTTTAGAATTAACTTCCTCAAGGCATTCTCACCTTTAGGCCTTTGGAGGCTGCAGTCCCCCAGGGCATGGAAGCTGTGGCCTGAAGGTATTTTTGTTTTGTTTTTTGGCATCACTGCCTCTGGTGGTCATGAGCGGTACCCAGTGCTGCTCCTGAGAGCAGCCACTGGATTTGAATCGCCAAGCCAGAGGGCCGCAGTCCTGCATTCAACCACTTAAACCACCGGAGCTCAGCCATGGCCTGAAGGTTTTGCTTAGAATCAAAGACCTTAGATCTGTCCCTGCTTCAGTTTTTTTCTAAAGTCTCATCACCTAATTCACACTCATGCAGCCACCTTAGTTGGCTTTTCTAGCATTGGATAACTCACACAAAATCTCTTTCTCTTCCTCTTGCAGAGGTTCTAAAACCATTTTTTACTTGAATCCACAGAGACCACATCTCCAAAGGGATATTCTCCCTATGTCTATTCTTTAAGTTTGTACCAACTTCCTCCCAAGTTCCTTGATCTAAAGTTCCTTCCTATGAGAGCTGTGGACTATACTGTATTAATACTTGTGTGGATCATCCCTTCCTTGGGACCCTTCTGTGAGGGGCTGTTCAATTGTCTGCAGGGTGTCCCTTCCCCTAATTTGCATCAGATATGATTGTTTTAGATCTTCTGATGCCTGATTATGCAGGCTGGTATGCTTCGTTCATGTGGGGCCCAGAGGCTCTATCTTCTAATATCTGGGATCCATCAGCTTTATTTACTGCCTTTGCTCATGCACCCATTTTGACTTCAGAGATCTTGAATGGAAGATGAGCATCACAGAATGTCAGGTTATCAGAACAGGTGGTTCTTACATTGAGGGATTACTTGAGTACAGGTCTAATGTGTGCTACCTGATACAGACCCACATTTATCATTATATATTAATATATTACATGTATACATGCCTATAATTATACCTTTCTAAATATCTTTTGCCTCCTAGTCTTTCCTCTGTTTCTCAAGGTACCTTTTGATTATTTTTTATTTATACAGTGATCTTTAAATATTGTTCAATTTCAATGTATTTGATGGTCCTATGGTTGATTACTGACTTTATGGCATTAATCTGAAAAGAAGGTTTGTATAATTTATTGATGAATGCTTGAGGACCTAAACTAGGGTCTGGTTTGGAATAGGTGTCATGACACCAAGAAAATAAAGCGAGTTTTTGATGTGTAAAGTTCAGGTCTAAGAAATCAAGTTTATCAATTATCTTGCTCATTTTTTGTATCTTTATTGATTCCTTTGAAGTTAGGGTTTTGGATATGGTTTAGTGGGTAGGGAGAGGGTGATGGTTTTAGGTTTGGTCAGGGGTAGGGGTAGGGGTAGGGTAGGGTCAGGGTTTAGGGGTGAGAGTTTAGATGATTCACAGTGCGTCTTGGAGTGGTGCTGCCCCAGTGTTGGGAGCCCTGTCCTGGGTTCCCTGTTGTGTGTCCAGCCAGGAAGGGGAGGAACGGTTTGTGCTGAAACCGGTTCCTCTTTGTTTCCTGCCCCAACCTCCCTCCCTGGGCTGAGGCCAGTTCAGGCCTTCCTTGGCTCTGATGGAGAAGGTGGGGGGTGGGAGGGTGGGGGCGTTAGTGGCATCCTCCCCACTTCTGCCGGTGCCCAGCCATGGGCGGTGGGCTTCCCATCTAGGTTTGGTCAGCCTTCACGGTGCCTCTCCTCTCATCCACTGCTAGGTTGCCCTCCGCTGTTGCGTCCTGGGTTTGCGTGTGCTGGAGGTGGTGAGTTCTACTCTTGCGGGTCCAGCCTCTGTCCTCCGCCTTGTTGCCCTTGCTTGTACAGGGCCGTGTGTCCTCCCGTCCGTCCTCTCAGGTGCGCTTCCCCCTCTGTTTTCCTCCGCCCC